>CM041638.1:49262986-49371111 GCA_023333625.1 Bothriochloa decipiens | reverse complement strand
TCCTCCTCCTCCTCCTCCTCCTCCTCCTCCTCCTCCTCCTCCTCCTCCATGGATGGACTGCTGGCTACTGAACTCTTTGATTCTCTGAAGAGGAGCGCGTGATTCTGAAGAAGCTTCTGAATCTGAACCGAACTGAAGACAGCGCAGCGAGCCTGATGCTTGAGCTTACTGACCACCGGCAGCTGCTCGAAATGTGAACCTCCAGGTCCAGGGGCACACACGCTCGCACGGAGGTATGCTGCTAGCTACTGGAAAACTGGTACGTGTAGCCTCGACCAATCGGCGACGCATGCCCACGTCGACGGCGACGTCTGAGCTTCCACATGGCCAAGCTCGCTCACTCACTCACTCACTCCCGGCCGGCCGGTGGCTCGTCGCCGGCGACGTTGACGGGAATCATTGCAGGTGAGTGCGAGTGCGACAGCAAGTCGCATCGCAGGGCGGGCGTATGTAATGTAATCCATCAGCAGGCACGCCCACACAGCTACGCTCGTGCGCACCGCACGCCCGCAGGCGGTCGCCACCTCGCAAGTACACGCATGGCGTCCTGCTCTGATCTGATCTACCTGCAGAGCTAGGACGACGACTAGGGTCATTCATCATTATCCACAGCACTGCACGAACTGATCATGATTCCATTAAACAAATGAATGAGGCCATCCCCAACTAATCGCGCAACTAATCAAAAGCAAGCATGCATCGAGACGTGACTCGCAGGTCACATTCACATGATTGATTGGCCGGAGTTTGGAGGCAGGCATGCGGCAGGGCAATCTTGTGAAGGTTCCTCTTGTCCTTGCACTTGCAGGGGACGACCAGGCTGGAGCAACAGGACCATGCATGGATTCATCCGTCGTCCATGGCGAGAGCCGAGAGCTTAGCGAGCGAACTCGACAGGGGCCCGCGGGACGTGTACTACGATCCATCCTAGGCTCCTAGGCTAGGCCGGTGGTTGGCATCTCCAGGGAGAAACCATTCATCCACTTGTTTTCCTTTGCAAGACAGAGCTCTAGATTTGCAATGTCCTCTCCAGGTCAAATGGCAAAACTCTGTAAATTAGCAATGCAGCAGAGGTTTGGTTTCCACATTCTTATGAGAGCGGAACCGCGTCATCCTCATAGAAATTCCAGCGAAAACTATTGCGCAATTCCTTGGGTTCCAAACGAGGCTGACGTTTGCTGTACCCAAAAACCCTAACACACATCAGGTTCTGAAAACCATAGTTTTATCATACTTTGCATCCAAACAGCTAAAGTCTCTGACTTTTCATGTTTACTACCTCGAGTTTTTGGGATAGTAATAAAAGATATAGTATACTCATGTTGAATGATTTCATGGTCTATATGCAAAGACAAAAAAAATACCTCTTCATTTCAGAAGTAGAGAGTAAATGGTAGATTATGTCGAGTAAACATAAAAAAAAAAATATGTCGGCAGCTCAAAACTTTAGTCACGAGTCACCATTGATAGTCATAACTCGTATGGGCAGTTGCAATGCCCAGACAAGGCATAATCTTGCACAGTGCACAACCACTCATGAAGACACCTTAGAGGACAGTCCAGGACACTAGAGAACAGTGAACTATAGCAATTGTACTGCCACCCATGGCATCAGATTTTTTTACTGGATACTGTAGCTTGTGATTACAAAATATGGAACATGAATGCTGATATGCCAAGTTTTAGTTCACAAAATGGGGATATTATTGACTGGAAGAAGGCATCATGTAGATTACATAAGGCTTGTGCAAAACAACAGGATCACAACAGGTCGCACTAATCAACAGTTCAGAACAGTTAATTACTGTTAAGCCATGCTCCTAGTCAACAATGCTAATGTTCGTAACTATTTGTAGTGTCAAAACAATTAGAAAAAGTGGGCCTACTTTGTCCTTGCTCGCTTTCACTGTGGTAGATCCATCATCATTTAGGGGGGAAACGACTGAAGAACCATAAAATTAATAACAAAGACATGTCATTTCATATAGAGAAAAGAACGGTAATGGAGATATAAGAAAAGATAAACAACAGGTCACACTAGTAATGTTCTCTTATGAGCCTAATGGTACTGCATTTCATAGAATGTACACAGTGAACTGCATCTTGGTACATCATTTGCAAGCCTAAGGCAACCACCTCAATTTGAATACAGAGTTACACAGATCCATATTGTCAAGCAGCTGTTGAAAGATTCCATTCCAACATCTTCCTTACAATCAGGTGCGCTAACATTGCTACATTAGTTGTGCCTAAACTGCTGTCCAGGTACTGAACATAGAAGATAAGTAAAAGTTCATCACCAGTTACGCACCAGCATAATCATCGAAAAACAAGAAGTTTTACTGACCAGAAAAAGCTTTCAATGGATGGGGCATTCCTTCTATTATGGTTAACTGCCTTCGCAGCTTGGCTATGTGAGCCTGAACCTGGAGGAAGAGAACAATCCAATGTCAAATCACTGGATGTGGTTCCCCAGTCCAATATTTATGTTCACTCAAACCCAATGAGAGCAGTATACAAACTGTTTTGAGCAGGTTAGAAAAACTGGACAAGTAGATGAAATGAAGAAAGCTACATCATTACTAGCACTGGGAGTTTTCTGCCATTTATGAGAGGAAAAATTCACTTCGCATCTTTCTACTCTATCATGGATATATTTGCCAAACAGAAAATTCACTTCGCATCTCTCTACTCTTTCATTACATTTTTACAGATTCAATATCAAAGCGTGAGTGTATATGGAAATTAAGGAGTTGTTCAAGCAGTATGCCCGGCACATATGTGCACATCATAAAGATAACAATAGATGCTGCTAGCCATGTCTCACCTGTTGCCGAGCTGCAGCTAGTTTCAAAAGCTCATCAGCCTCAGAGAAATTCGAGAACCACTGACTCAAAGGATGATCCTTGGTGTCACCACGTTTCTTTTCATATGGAACAATTTCCATAGAGCCTAGATGATTGGAAGTCACATAGTGCTATATTGGCATTTCCTATTGTGGAAATAATATAAGGAGTACAGGTTGTAAAGAAATATACCTGGGGGAGGCAAGGTTATACCAGGAGGAAGCCTGGGAACATTAGCTGCAGGATGATTTTGAACACGTTGAAAAAAGGCCTCTGTAGGCTCAGGGAAGACAATCTCATCGTATGTTTCCACGACAACTGGCTTCTTGGTTGATTGAGGTCCAGCTTCTTCTTCTGGATACAGCTTCAGCTGATGAAACCTACATAACGTGCAACGATTAACTATCCTCTTGCCCCCAAAGATAAACAACTCTGACAAGACAAGACCAGCAGGGCTTACAGATCCAAGCGCTTGTCGCAGACATCACTGTGGAAATAAAGGGTTATGGCTATCTCAAACTCTCCCCAACCCGATTCAGACAGCTCGAAAGGGGGTTGCTCCACGACTCTCGTTGGGTTCTGGAAACTTGGGTGAAGCTGAAACACCACACGCTTAACTATGACACTCAGATCCTCATTGTTTGCAGAGCGGACATACACAGTCCACCTGTGGGAGTTGTACCTACATACAAAGGCGGGGAGAAACAGTTGGCCATTAAGTTGAATTCGCTGTACAAATCCGAATGCTAAATCTGAATGCAGAGCTTGACGAATTTCAGTATTCTGTGAATCAATCAGAAACTTACTCGCTGGCCTTTTTACCAAGCCAGAAAGAAATGGTTCCATAAACGATGGGGAAACTGATCTCCACATCCTTGAGCCTTTTACTCTGTTTGAACAATTTCAGTAGGTACTGAGTATCAGAGCTTATATACTAATAATCAGTAAGGTATACCAACTGATAAACATGTACACTACGAACAACAGGAGCGCGACTCCAGTAAGATCCCATAATTTGTGACAAAAATAAATAAATAAACAAATAATCATACTACATACGCACACACGTGTATTGTAGTCAGATCAGATCGGAATACAGCTAGCTTCACTTAGGGTTTGGGAGCTCGGTTTCGCATCACAGGAAGGGGAGAGAAGGGGTAGGCGTACTTGGGTACTCATCGCCGGAGACGGACTCGAGGAAGACGACCGGAGGTGACCTGGGCTCCTGGCGTAGGGGTAGGGCGGCGGCGGCGGCGGCGGCGGTCGCCCAATCGTCGCCTCGAGAGAGAGACAGAGAGCGCGCGCAGCGGCTGCGGGGAAACGGGAGTCGGGACAACCAACCAAAGAGAGAGGAAGTAGACGCGGGGAAAAAAAGAAAATGAATGACCAGATTGGGCCCTTACAAAGGCCTGATTGGGTAACAGCCCAGCCCAGGCCAGCGGAGGCGAAGACGAGAAGGGCGGGCCTCCAAATCGATCGATCGATCATCATGTGCATCTTCCGATCGTGCAGGGCTGCTGCTGCTGCTGCTGCTGCCGCCGCCTTCGTTGCTGCAGTGAAATCCTCAGTCGGTCGATCAGGTCAAACAAAATTTGTTAATTAAGCATCAAAGCACAGGCACACCAGCAGCCGCAGCGGTTGGGAACTGAGTAGTCTGAATCTGCAACGCCAGCTCGTCGATGCCGCTGGAAGGAACCAACGATTGAAAAGTTGGGGACAGGAGCTCGGCGTCCAGTGACGGACCTAAGATTTCAAAGTAGGGTATGCCCAATTCTTAATACGTTATAAATTGAGAAAAATTAAATGAAAATTTTATTGCCTGAGCTTCCAAACGTCAAACGGTAGGCTGCAATGTGGTTTCTTAGGCTGTTTTTTGATAAATAAGATGAGGAGAACTACAATATTAAAGATTAACTATATAATACATATGTGTATACCTATATCTACTATTTTTTGTGACAAAAATGCAGGGTATGCCCGGGCATACCCGTGCACAACAGCTAGGTCCGCCATGTCGGCGTCCTATTTTTAATAATTATTATAAAATAAAATATTAAAACAACTTTGTTCGTGTTCGCCTATAAATTCATATTGTACATAAGCCCTAGCTTTTTATCAACATACATGTATTCAACTTAAACATACCGTACAAATATAGGAACCCTTCATTATGGAAGAATATAGAAGCCAGCTGTTCCACCAGACCAGTTACAGAAAGTACCCTAACTAATGTAGAAATTACATTGAAGTCCTTGGATCCTTTGCAAATTGGATCTTGCTGTCGGTCACCGCCGGCGTTCACTAGGGCTGGTCGCCGTCTTCCCACGAGCCAGAGAAGCCTCTTCGTCATCAGGCTTTGACACGAGCCGCAGAACATACTCGCCGTACGAGATGAAACCAACGGTGAACGTCCATCGGCTGGGGATGCACCTTAAACTTCGCCGGCTCTGAATCCAGACTCGACGACGACGAACAAAGCCGCCGCAGAAGAAACGAGTCGGATCTACTCTCCACATTACCGCCAGATCCAGAGTTGCTTCTCCATCCACAAAAGAAAAGGCGAGCACACTCACCTTCCCAACAGACTGGCAAGTCGTCGTCGGATGACTCTTGTACAGACGCTCCACACTGGGAGCACCACCTCCACAAGCTCGCCGTCGACGCCGGAGTTGAGTGCCGTCGGGGCGAGGGAGAGCCCGAGAAAACTTATTCCTCAGCGTCACCGCCACCTCCGCCTCAACGCTGACGCTTGGAAACCAAATCCTATATCTACTAGGACCTACCCTACGGTGACCACCGGCCTCCGGCGAAGGACCAAAGGTCCCTGCCACCTCCCGATGGCACACAAGCCATCGGAGGCGGAAGAGATCACGGCGGCGACGAAATCACCTTTTTCCTCCCCTCTCAACTGTAGCAAACCGAGACGGGAGAAGGGGCTCGCTATAGAGAAGACTATTGGTGTTACATAAGCCCTAGTTAAAAGAACACCGGCCCGTCACTAAACAAAGACGACGGACGACTACGCCAAAAGATGAATCATGGCCCTAGTTTATGTATTGACTGAGAGAATCCGTGGCTCAGTTGGCCGGGTCGACCACACGCATTGCAGGTTCGGTTTCCCATCAGGTGTTGCACCGGTCGTAGTCCGCTGGTCCCCATCAGGTGTGTCGTGTGTATTGTACGTACGCGTGCGAGCTATTTATCTATCAATCACGTACTCTATGGTACAGAGATGCCGAGTGCACTGATGGGGGTGGGGCTCCGGCTCCTTACTAGAGCGCAGTGGCTCCCATGATCCCATCTCCTGCCGTTGTCGGTGCATGAAAAGAACTTGGAGCAGCTTCATCAATTTTACAGTAAAGATGCGTATCATCGAAAAATACCTGAAGGCTGAAGCTGCTTCAACTGACAGTAAAAGATGCGTACATGTGATGTGTACTAGGTTGTGGTTCCTGTCGGTCACGGTCACATGTGGTCGTCCTCGTCGGTGCTGGTGCTGCTGGCCAGTAGATTCTGCTCTGCCCCATTCCTAGCAGTACGTCCACCACAAGCAGCTCCTTTGATGCTTTGATTTAGCCGACGATACAGAGCTAAACCAAAGGGCATCCTTCTCTTCTAATTAAGTTTTAAAAAAAACTAATGTTAATTAACTAAAGTATATGTATAAACAAATTTCAAGTTTAAAAAGGCAAAAAAAATGATTACACACCTAGAGTAATGCACAAATCTTGGCTACGATGCAAAAAAGGAAAATCTCAAATGTCAAAACCTTTTTTACGAGGGCAAAAGGGCATGTGTAGAGTTTAGCGCACTTTATGCATTTGTTCATGGGGCCTTATCCTCCTTTCTTCTTTTTCCCCGGCCAACTCTCTCCCTCTCCGGTGGAGGCAGGCCATTTCTGCTCACTCCCCGTCTCTCTCTCTCTCTCCCTCCTTCCTCAGCGGCCACACGACCCATCTCTGATGGTCGGTGCCCATTGCATATTACACAAGTATGCCAGTGTTATCTCCCCCCTATTTTCCTAATTCCGGCGGACTTAGAAGGGGCTTGGGGAGGCAGGATGGTAGCTAGGTTCTAGGGATGGCCGGAGGGCGATGTTGGGGTTTTGGCGGCGATGGAGGGAGATCAGGCTTGGTTGAACGGGGCCACCTATGGCCATGGTGGCGGTCGGAGGGGTGAGGAGAAGAAAGAGGAGGTGTTGCCTCGGGTGCGATAGGCTCCCCATTGGAGCTTCAATGAGACCTTACCGCCCATGGCGAGGCGTTGGGCAACGACAAAGTCAAGGACGAGGAGGAGGCTAGTGTTGTGTTCCGGATCAGAACACGACGGATAACTGGATTGGATTGAGAATTTGGGGAAGCATAGCTGGACGTGGGGGCGAAGTAAGCAGCAACGGGGTAGAACAGAGGAGCTGGACGAGATTATGAATTTGTTCTTTGTTATTCGATAAGCATCTCAGAGTTCGTTACAAGGCTTTATATAGCCTGAACACACTGCCTCCACAGTGGGCCGAGCCCCTACGCCTAACAGGCCAAGCCCACATCCTTCTACAAAGCAAAAGTCGAGACACACACGCTCCCGCCCAAGTCTTCGGCCACTTGCATCATCGATCACCTCTGTTGCCGGATCTGCTTCAGTAACACTTGCAGCAACGATGCTTCTTCATCCTTAGCTTCTTGCCTCTCTTGATCCTGACAGCGGGGTCGAGGTACCGCGTCAGGACGTGCATGGGCGGCGTGGTCGGCAGCGAGGCAGTCACTAGCATGCCAGGGCAGCGGGAGCGGCAGGCACGCGAGGAGGAAGGTGTGCGTTTCACGTGCTAATTGTATGGCTGGCCGTGCGTTAGCCGCGTAGTTTTTACAAACCCTTATAGCTACTGCATTTTTTTATTATACGCTTGTCCGATGGCCAACTACGAAAATCGTCTTCCGGGTGCTGTTCGCACAGCATGCAGGCCTTATTAAGCTGCTTGATGGCGGCCAAAGCTAGCCACATGTTTTATTAGTTAAAGACAAGGAAGATGGATGTGAGTCAATTTATGGCCAAGCCAAAAAAAAAAAAAAAACGGCGTGACTTCTCTATTGTTGTTTGTGCCGAATAGAATGACATGATTCAAGCTACATGACACATCGATACCACATGTACTCCCTCCGTTCTAAACTAGTCGCTTTGACTTTTTTTGTTCATACACTTTACTATGCATCTAGACGTAACAATATATCTAGATGTATAACAAGCATGAAAAAAATAGTTAAACCGGCTTGTAATTTGGAACGGAGGGAGTAGAAAGCATTCATGTATATTGACGGTGTGTTTGGTTCGAGAACAAGGATGGATGGGACATAGATATCCATGGATATGGAGACATATGAATAATATCAGTACTGTCTGATTGATTGGGGGGTGGGGGACGAGTCATGTTTTTTGTTTGATTTGATATATATATATATATATGGGCCGGGTGGGTTATTTTTTTGTTTGGTGGTCTATTTTGTTGAACACTCACATTGTCTCCAAAATCACACTATCAGATATTTTTTTTCAATCAGGCATATAGCCCGTATTTCATTAAGCAGAGGAGAATGGTCAATAGACCTACATATAGATGATATAAGAGGATTCGCGAGTAATTCATAGATTACCAACGAAGTCCTCAACACGAAACAAAAGCAAGAACATGAGGGTGGGGACCCTCCACTAACAACCCCAGCGACTGAGCCTAAAACAATAATATCTCAACACCTTAGGTAGCCAGTAGTGGTAGGAGCCATAGATTATATTAGCGGCAAAGCATCTGCTAAGCCTTAAGACAGCAGACCGCGACCTCGGCGGCAAAGCATCTGCCGAAAACGCGTTGCTCCTCCGAGTCACTTAGGGCCACTACCCACAAGACCACGGGCGAGGAGGACCTACTTGAAGATCACCAGCGGCAAAGCATCCGCCCAACAAATGACTACGGCTACCACTAACACAAACTAGACATACCAGTGGTGAAGAGAGGCATGAAATGCGAATAGGCACAACGCAGCGTCCACAAAGTCAAGACGACAGGAGGACAGGCAGGAGACCGGCATGAGGGAGACAAACAAGGAGCATCAACGAAGCCTTCATGAAGAAAATGACATCCACAGATGCCAATCTTCGTTGTGAATAGCATCCAGGGATTTTCATCCCCAAACTTGCCTCCAGCGGGCACCGACGACAGGTTCAGGACGACGTCTCCAAGAAGGTGATGACGCAGAGCGCCACTGTCGTCAGCTAGCTAGGAAAGCCATGCGGGGTTTTCACCCATGTCCGCCGTCGGTCCCTGAACCCAACGCGCCAGGCCGGGAGGCCAAGAGCAGAGTGCGGTGCAAAAGCAGCTGGCACCACCAGCCGTGCCACCATGGCAGAGCTTGTGCGCCACACCGCCACCGGCCACGCCACCACGACGACGCCGAAGCACCACCACTCAACATCGGGCACCACCAGCATGGCCAGGGGACACCCGCAGCACGCGGGACCCAGCGCGACCAAGGGGCCCTCTGCAGATGCCCAGTATCTAGATCGGGGGGGGGGGGGGTGGAGGGGAAGCGGTGCTGCGGACGGGGGCCCTTCTAGGGGTCACCACCGCTGGCCGCCGCCACCGCCGCCGAGGGAGGAGGGCGGCGACGGCGGCCGGAGAGAGACGGGGAGGGGGGAGCTTGGGCGGCGGAGCTGGTCGCCCCCTGAGTCACCCGTCGTGGGGGCGCTCGTGGGGGCACGGTCACGGAGGATTTATAGTTTTCATTGGCTTGCAAGAATTTTGTGCCACACTATCAGATATATACACTACTTCTAAAAAATAGCCTTATATACTTTGCAGATTGAACAATGTGAAAGTAAAAACAAAAAAATCAGCATGACTGTAGGTTTGTACTCCGTACGTACGTTGTATGAAAAGAAGCCAAATAACAAGACTAGCACGCCGGCAGTGCAGGCCCTACAGGGGTGGGCTAATCTTCTGGCTAGGAGATCTGTAGGCCTGGCAACCTGCAGTTTCAGAATGCAGAGGATAACTGTGGAGTCACATAAGACATGACATGGACAAGCGGAGATCTTCAACATTCAAGCGAAACACGGCTGAACGGCATGCGGCCTTTGAAAAATCGCAAAGACAAGGGGGCCCACGGCCCCGTATGGCCCAGAGGTGGCTCCAATAGCCATCACCTACCCTAACCGGTGAGGTTACCCTTCGAACATGCACAATAGTTGCAACATATGTACAAACACATACACCTTGATAGAACTTCGTCACATTACATATATACAAAATATATAACCCAAGAGTGCAATGTTTGATGGGTTGCAAGCACGTGGTGTGACCATTTGTTACGTACGCCATGCCTTCTCACATAACGATAAGAGCTATTTTTAAAAAACTAATTTGGCACTTGCTATTATTAGAATTTAATACTTTTTAAATAAAATGAAAAAAATAAACAAAGCCCCCTGTCATTTGCCTGTTGTGTTCCCATTGTGTGGAGCACCAGACAAGGCCAATAGCCTGTTTGTTTTGGTGAAATTTGGCTTATGCTAGCAAATGATGATTTGTTGTGAGAGAAAAACGCTACTAACATAGTATATGCAAGCAGTCCCAGAGGGCACCGAACTACAGCGAAAAGGCTGGGTGTTTATTGGAAGGGTTGATATCTAGATCTAGCAGAAGTGTGGATTGACGGCCAACCTAGCTAGGTTTTGGATTACGCCACAAGTGCTCTGCGTTACAACGGAAATAATTAAGCTTGGTGACCCCTTGCAGGGGTAGGAGAGATGTGTGTCGTCGCCCCGCATCAACCATGTGGGGGCCGAGGTTCTCTCTTGGCGGTTGAAGAAAAAACCAAATTTCGTCGCAAAAATAAAATTGCGTATAACTTATTCATGATTTTCAGATCAAGAAATAAAACTTGTGGATCATTTTATTATTGCATGCAACCATATGCTGACATCTATCTACGACATTGTTGTTGCCCTAGGATTTGCAGGTGGGGCAATTCTTCAAACACTCGTTCCTATTATCCCAGCAGGGCCTGGGCCAGCTCGGATCAAGCTCGCAGCAATAGCAGTCGATCAATCCTTGGCCAGAATCACACTGACGCACGCGCTTGACGCAAAACCTGAGGGCGCATTCATTATTCTCATCTAATGACACGGCGTCGTCGACGACGATCTTGGTAGCATTATTGGCACTTGTCTTATCAGTAATGACCTGGATTGAATGCCGACCTGTAACAACAACAACAATAGCGCGCGTGCTTATCTGTGTAACAAAAAATCAGAACAATTGCTGCGCGTACAGTAGTACTTACAATCTACATGTGACAGCACTAGGAACAGTATATCCACCACGCACAAGCCCTTCATCGTTGATGGCTTTGGCTTGTCCTGCAGATTGGATCGCAAAAGACAATGGGCTGCAGGGTACTACATGCTCGTTTATATAGTCGGCTGATCATTACACAATTTAGGTAATAATAATCATATCACATTACATTTAAATAAGCTGTACAGACTCCTCTCCAGCCTAGCTAAGACTCACACGTCAATCTCACGACTCAACCTCAGATACAACTCTATCTCACGTATAATATTCCTTATATATAATACTCTCTTCAGGTACGTACCCTTTTCTTAGGCGTGGGGAGTATTTGAAAAGTGTCCCCCTAATAAAGGCTTAGTTACCGCAGTGCATATATTAACTGCGTGCGGAAACCGAATTATGTCACCGAACTGTTCCAGTTTATTACCTTTTCGCTTCTCCTTCTCTTGTCCAGCGCGACCAATGCATCCTTCACCTTGCCCGGAAGAAATAAACCTACTGAAGAGGAGAATGGCTCTCGGACCTAGGGTCGCCGCAGCCTCCTCCACTCCGTTCCCGCCGTTGATCACCAGAGAAGTCTCCCCATTCTGAAGCCGATCACTCCAAATGGGTGCGCTCTCGGACCTAGACTTTGGTCCGGGGGTCATCTTCGCGAGATCCGTTTCAGAAAGGTTCAACTCATCGGTCAGTGCTCATCCCTCCTCGTCAGCATCTGCCTTTCGACTTGTTGCCAGCTTTGGTCGTTCTGCTATTCGTCTCAATGAAGATTCTGTTAGTCTCATGCTTCAATCTTGCCTTGGTGGCGTTGCAAGTGCTTTTCATGTCAGCTTTCTTTCGGGTTGGATGTTCAGTTTCTTAATCTCTTCGAAAGCTGTCGGTCTTATGATCTACAGATTAAAAAGTTTCACTTGCAAAATGTTTGATGTGTTCTTTTACCTTTGGGGCAATGGGGGCCCGAATTGGGTTAGAGATTATAACCTCTGGATCAAGGAAGAGGCTGGTTCCTGGACCACATTAGCTAGATCTAAGAAGAATCCCCCTCCTCCTCCCAAGAAATCTTTTGCTGATGCAGTTCGCTTGGGTGATCCCTCCCCTAAGAAAAAAGTTTTCGTTCGATTGGAGTATCCGGATAACTACTATGATCTTTTCCGTATGCCCTTTCCTCCCCATGCTCTTCGCGAGAATTTGAATTCCAGATCTCATCAATGGAAACCGAAGAAACAGGCTCTCGTTCTGGTAAAGCGATGATCTCGGCCACCCATAAGCCGCCCATTACTGGAGCCAACGCAATTCCTGTGAAATCTTCAAATTTGAATTCTAAGTCGCAGTTGGGCCTTTCTAGCACCAGAAAGGTCATCCCCAACCCCAGCTGTGGGAGATGCCTGGCCCATGATCACGTTACTAAGAATTGCAAATCTTCGGTTTGTTGCCGTATCTGCTACAATTACGGGCATAGGTCCCCTAACTATTTTGGAAAGGCCAAATTCTCCCAGGTTTTTGGCCCAAACCCAGCCGGGAAGTTGAGGCGGCGCGACTGGTGACCATAAATGCAAATTCGCCTACCTCTTCTCCCCCTTCCTCGCTCTCGTCGCCTCAATCTGTTTCTCTAGGAAACCCTACCCCACCTCCGCTGATGGCGAACTTTGCCATTGATCCGCTCCCCCACGTCCCCCCTGGTTTCACCCTCGCTGATCGCCCTCAGCGCCCTCCTCTTTGCCAGGAAGTTTACGTGATGGGATGCTACTCGCTGCACAATGAAGATTTAGCCATTGTCAAGCTCACTCCGGCGGTCAACATGATCGACTTCGAGCACCTGGACACCGCCTTTCGCAACTTCTTCGACGTCCACGAGGTTTGCATTGCTGGAATCTATCCCTGTGCCCTGGGTGACGCCTATGTTAGATTTCATTCTGCTCTAGACAGAGAGAGGTTCCTTGGTCCTATCTTTCAGTTTGAGCAAGAGTATCAGATGTATTTTATCAAACATGATGAGAGTGACAATGCTAGGACCTTTGATTTAGACCGTGAGACTTGGATCATGTTGTTAGGTTACCCTGAGGATCTGCGTTGCACCAATCTGATTGCAAAGGCTGTGTCTGGTTTTGGCATTTTGGTTCATGTTCATCCATCCAGTACTTTAGCCCGCATCATAGTTAAGGTTTATTTGAATGATGACCCCAAGATTCCAGACGATGTCAAAGTGAATGATGGAATTCCAACTAGAGGCAGGTCTTGAACTACTCCAGTTTATGTCCTAAAAAGGAATGGCATTGCTGTGATTCCTGATGAAGAAGCTTTTGTTTTGTCTGGCCCTCTGCACCCTATGCCACCAGAAGCTCCACGCTGGATGGGCCCTGTTCCACCAGGTGCTCCAAATGCTACCCCTGGTGCTCTAATAATATGAGCATGGATGCACCGAGTGGTGGGAACATCATCCATGCTGCTCATGGGATCCATTTGGCTGATCTGGAAGACAATGTCAATCCTGATGCTGCTTCTTTTCTAATTGGACCTCAGCCAGATGAAGTATTTCAGGCTTCTACTATAGTACCAGAGGAAGAACAAGTCAAGACCCAGCCTGACCTGAATCTGAACTCAAATGAGAAGGAGTTGATGGATATGCATCCTGAGTTTCCAACAGCTATAGCTACCGAAGATTTCATTCCACTCCAGACTGGAATGACTCAACTGAGAGCACTTATGATAACTGATGGCAACCTAATCATTCATGGGTCTGATTTTGATTCTTCAAAGCCAAGCAACATGGGATCAGCTTCCATAGATGTTGGTAACATCCAGGTCAACATCAACAGGGACCCTCCAACAGTCAACAAGCCTCTGCAAACCTCTGTCAGAGTTGGGAAGAACTTCAAAGCTTTTGTTGCCTATGGTCTTTTCCATCACCTCCTCCTACAGTCAGTAAGCCTTCGATGCCTCTGCTGGAAAAGGTATTCAATTTCATATCAAAATATCTATCCTCTTGTTGCTTCCTATATCTCAGTCTATTGGACATTGATCCATTGACTCCTGTACCCTGTTTCTTGAATGATCCCTTACTCTTGGTCCGTTTGGTTTGTCTCCTCCCTCCCAGATAAAAGAGCCAGTGGGAGGACCCAACTCGTTCCTTGATGACGATGACCTGATGGAGATAACAGGAGATGCTTTCAACCCGCGCAAGAGAAGGGAATCAAGCTCAAGGAACAGCTCGACCCACAGTTCCTTCGCCGCAGCCAGAGAAACGTTGAGAAGAATGACGACTTCAAATTCACTTCCCTAGGAGTTAAGAAGATGAAAGGAAAAGGAAAAGAAGTCATCTCTCCCACCCCGCTTGCAGTCATCCCGCCGCCTGGAAACAAGCCTCCCCCTATCTCAATGAAGATGCAGTGATGGGAATTGGAGCAGGGTTCTTACAGATTCAGCCTAAGGTTGTCTCTGACATGATCCCAAAGGTTGACCTCAATGTTAAGAAGAAGTGAACCAAAGCTCAGGAGAAACAAGATTTGCATCATGTCCTGCTGTTTCTCCTTTATTCATAGTTTTATCGTTTTTTAGTCAGAACTTTTTATCTTGCCTGCGTGCAGTTCCTTTGTTTTTAGTTGTCCTAAATTATCCAAGTTGGTTGCTTGGTACTCTATCCTGGCTACATGCCTTTATCTTAATTAAGAACCAGTTTGCTTATACTGTGATGGCTGTGGATGGTTTATTCATGTTCTTTGATATTCTATCTACTGTGATGCTTCTTAATTGATCATGCCCTCTAAGATATGGGAGGTTACTGTGTAGCTAGTCCCAAGTTACTACCTTCAACTCGATTGGAAATGAATAGTAACAAAAATCATAATATCCTTTGTTGGAATGTTAGAGGGTTAAACTCTCAAGGTAAATGGGACGCAATACGTGATAAAATTCAAGAAAGCTCCTACAACATCCTATGCCTGCAAGAAACCAAAAGAGACAGTTTTGACATCAGATATCTGAAAAAATTCTGTCCATGTCACTTGGATAGTTTTGCCTTCTCCCCATCAGTTGGTCTAACAGGATCTTCTAGAGGCATTTTAACAGTTTGGAATAGCAATCTCTACTAATGTGATGTAGTCAATGTCAACAACTTTGGTTTTACAATCAAGGTAACAAGCAATTACGATTAGAGCTCCTTTCATCTAACTAATATATATGGTCCTGCTCATGCCCAGGGAAAAATGCGTTTTGTTACATGGCTGCTTAATCTTGACACCACCGATTTTGATGACTGGATCTTAGTGGGGGATTTCAATCTTTACAGAAGTGTTGAAGACAGAAACAAGCCTGGAGGGGATTTCAATGAAATGCAGCTCTTCAACAATCTGATTGTAGATCTTGATCTCCTAGACATAAATTTTAGTGGTAGGAAATATACTTGGAGTAACATGCAGGAGGATCCTCTTCTGGTTAAGTTAGACTGGGTTCTCACCTCCTCTTCCTGGGCACTGTCTTATCCTGCCACCTTAGTACTACCACTTGTAAGACCAACCTCAGACCACACCCCTTTTGTGATCAACATTGGTACAAAAGTCCCTAAAGGCTCTGGTTTCAGATTTAAGAATTTTTGGGTAGATCAGCCAGACTTCATGGAGACAGTTAAACTGCACTGGGACTCTACCCCCTACTATGCCAACGCTACCAAAACCCTTGCAGCAAAGTTCAAACAAGTGAGATCAGGTCTTAGACACTGGAGCAAGAGACTATCCAATCTCAACAAATTGATTCACAACTCCAACTGGGTTCTTTTGCTAATGGATGGAATAAAAGATCAGAGGCCATTGAATCAGTTAGAATCCTCTTTCAGAAAACTTGTCAAGCAGCACCTAGCCAACCTATTGGAATCAAAAAACAAATACTGGAAGCAAAGAAATACATTCAAATGGGTAACTCTAGGAGATGAAAACAATTCTTTCTTTCAAGCAATGGCCTCTCATAGTCACTCAAAAAATAGATTGGTAGTCTAACTATATCAAACAACACTCTAATTTCAGACCATGAGCAGAAAGCTGCCCTTCTGTGGACTTCTTACAGAAATAGATTGGGTGTCTCTGAATTCTCCTATATGGCCTATGATTTACCCTCTCTTTTACACAGGGAGGACCTGGACTTTCTTTGCTCGGAATTCACAATGGAAGAAATTTACTCAGTCATCAAATCACTCCCTAGCAGCCATGCCCCTGCCCTGATGGTTTCAATGCCTTTTCATCAAGAAATGTTGGCCAATCATTAAGACTGATTTTGTCAGATTTCTCAATGACTTCAATTCTTCTACTATGGATATTAGTAGCCTCAACTCCTCTCATATTGCTCTAATCCCAAAGGTGTCCAACCCAGCAACCGTGGATGATTATAGACCCATTTCTCTCCTCATCTATTCACTCAAGTGCCTCACAAAGCTCCTCTCCATCAGGCTTCAGTTAGTCATGACTCAGGTAATACATAAAACCAATATGGATTTATTAAGGGTAGGACCATCCAAGATTGCCTAGCTTGGGCATTTCAATTCCTGCATCTTTGTCATAAATCAAAAAATAAAATTGTGATTCTCAAACTTGACTTTGAAAAATCCTTTGATAAGATTGAGCATCAAGTCATTTTGGATGTCCTCACTCATAAAGGTTTTCTAGAGAGATGGGTCAATTGGATCAGAATGATACTCACAAGTGGATCTTCTTTAGATCTTCTTCAGTTCTTCTAAATGGCTCCCCTGGTAAATCTTTTCAATGTCTAAGAGGTGTCAGACAAGGTGATCCACTGTCCTCACTCTTATTTGCACTAGGGGCAGATCTTCTGCAGTCTATCATAAATAAGGCTTAGCTCAATGGATTCATCAAGCACCCAATCAGTGAAGATTTTGGTGGAGACTTTCCCATTGTTCAGTATGCAGATGACACATTGCTCATCCTCCTTGCTGATGGAAGAATTCTTTTCAACCTAAAATGTATTTTAAGATCCATGTTAATTTCAGAAAATCATTCATGGTTCCAATTAACATAGAGAATGATGAGCTGCTACACTGTGCTAGAACTTTTGGTTGCTCTTCTGGCTCAATGCCTTTCACCTACCTAGGCTTGTGTCTTGGAACTCAAAGACCCAATGTACAGGACTTTTCTCCCCTGCTCCAAAGGATAGAATCAAGGATGCTTGTTTTCAGTAAAATGCTCTCTTACCATGGAAAGCTTCTCTTAGTCAATTCAGTGTTGTCTTCCATGCCCACATTCTATATGTCACTGTAGTCATCCCTCTACAAATTATTCAATAAATTGATAAATACAGAAAACACTGCCTATGGAGTGGTGGTGACATTAATAGAAAAGGTACTTGCTTAGCTGCATGGGAACCAGCTTGCAGATCAAAAGAAGAAGGAGGCCTGGGGATCATTGACATCACCATCCAAAACAAAGCCCTTCTTCTCAAATTCCTTGATAAGTTTTATAATCATGCAGACATCCCTTGGGTGCATCTCACTTGGAACAAGCTATACCAAAATAAGAATATTCCACCCCATGCCAGATGTCCTAGTGGATCCTTCTGGGGAAAGACATCCTCAAACTCACCTCTCAATTCAGGTAGATTGCCTCCTGCATTCCCAACAAGGGAAATTCAGTTCTTTTTTGGTCAGATAGATGGAACAACAGTTGTGTAAGTGAAAAATACCCAAGACTCCTTTCCTTTGCTAAAAAGAACAACTGTTCCTTCAAGCTGTTTATGGAGAATGACATTGTCAGAAACTTCTCCCTGCCTTTATTAGCCCAAGCAGTAGAAGAATTGGCTCAACTAGAATCTGACTTACTGCACGTCCAAGGGGACCCTGACCAATTTGACCAATGGATATATAACTGGAATAACACCTCCATATACTCCCCAAAGAAGACCTACAAACTGCTGCAAGGCACTGAGGCAGCTTCACCTTTGTTTTCCTAGATGTGGGCAGGAGACAATCTTGGAAAGCATAAATTCTTTTTCTGGCTTTTGCTAAGAGATAGGCTTAACACCAGAAATATTCTAAGAAGAAAGAACATACAACTAGGAAATTACTCTTGTGTTATCTGCACTTCTGGATTAGAAGAAACTGTCATGCATCTGTTCTTTCAATGCCCCTTCAGTCAAGCTTGTTGGAATGAAATTGGCATCACCTAGAACCTCAACCTCCCCCCACTTGATATGCTCATCGATGCAAGGCTGAACTTTGGTAGCTCCATCTTCAGAGAAATATGCATCACTGCCTACTGGTGCATTTGGAATGCAAGGAATGGAGTCATCTTTGATAACAAACAATGCTCCATCCAAAGCTGAAAAATCCATCTCAAGGAAGACCTGGCCCTGATTTGTATTAAGGCCAAAGATAGCCATGCTGGCGCCATCAAACGGTGGCTGGAGAATATAACTTAGGTCCTTTCTTTTTTGGTTCTTTTGTGCTTTGCAAGCACCTTTTCCTTACTTGCACAACTCGTGCGTTGTAATTGTTTGGACCCTTTTTATATCAATACAAAAAAGAGAGGTGGGGGGTTTACCCCCACTGTGCCCCTCAAAAAAAATGTATCTGCTCAATCATGATCGAACTATGCACTGGATCCACAGATGGAGGGGATGAAGCTCAAGTGACATTGTTGCAGCAAACACATGTATTTATAAAAAGAAAATACCATTTGTAGTGAATAATTAACAAAGAGCTTTTAGTAGAACTACTTCAAATTCTAGTGAATAAAGCTGCTGATATGAATTTACTCATAAGGCCTATTCCATAGCCTACAGATGATTTTCCAATAGTACAATACGCCGATGACACCTTGTTAATACTACAATCAGATGCGAGAAAACTTGTCTTTTTGAAGGCACTTCTGCACAGTTTTGCAAGTTCTACAGGACTACATGTCAATTATGGAAAATCACAGATGTATCCTATCAATTTGTCCCAGGACAAGATGGCTATACTTGCTGGCACTTTTGATTGTGGTATAGCAGCATGCCTTTTACATATCTCGGCTTGCCCATGGGAATCACCAAACCAGGAATTGAAGATCTCACACCAATGATGGACAGAGTAGAACTTCGTCTTTCAGCCTGTTCCACATGGTTATCTTACAGTGGCCAACTTGAGATGATTAACTCAACAATTACGCCCATCACCACCTATGCAATGTGTACTATTAAACTCCCTAAAGGTGTCATTGAAAACATTGATAGAGCCCGAAAACAATGCTTATGGCGAGGCAATACTTCTACGAAGAAAGGAGGGGATTTGGTCGCCTAGCCGGTGGTCATGCAACCCAAAGATAAAGGAGGCTTAGGGATCATTAATCTTCAGCTACAGAACGATGCCTGCTTGCTCATGAAACAGTTGAGCAAGTTTTATAACAAAGAAGATATCCCATGGGTGCAGTTAATCTGGAACAGGTACTACAACAGTAAAGTATCACATGCATCAAGAGAGGTAGGGTCATTTTGGTGGAAAGACGTCCTTCGTTTCAACATACTCTTCAGACAAGTGATAAGATGCCAAGTGGGGGATGGGTCATCTGTCTGCTTCTGGAATGATATCTAGCTAGACGGAGTTATTTCAGTAAAATTCCCAAGACTTGCATCCTTTGCCAGAAATGATGACATCTCAATCCACCATGTAATGCAAGCAGAGGATTTAGACACTCTCTTCTTCTTGCCACTCTCAGCATAAGCCCTACAAGAGCTTGAAATGTTGCAGGATCAACTACAAAATATGGCCTATGATGACTCGAGCAAAGACCTCTGGCGGCCAATTTGGGGAGGTAAGTACACTTCAAAAAAATACTACTCTTATGTGTTCATTTTTGTAGAGACACACCCTGTTTACAAAATGATATGGAAATCAAAATGTACTCCAAGGATCAAGTTCTTCGCATGGCTAGTTCTAGTGGACAGACTTAATACGAAAGAGATGCTTTAGAGAAGACACGTAAATGTCTAGGGTGGTACTGAATGCATCATGTGCAACATTGGAGCACAGTAGAGCATAGAACATCTATTTTTGAATGTTCATTTGCACAAAACTGCTGGGAAAGATTAGGAATCACTTGGGACACATCACTTCAGTTGTTGGAGAGACTTTCACAAGCAACTGTAACGCACACCATTCCTGCCTTTGTTGAAGTAGCTCTGGTGGCAGCCTAGGAGCTGTGGAAAATACGAAATGATAAAGTCTTTCAGAGACATGAGCCGAGTATATATAGATGGATGTCCAATTTCAAAAGCCAATGTTTCTTTTAGTCACCTAGATTTAAACCTGACCTGCGATCTGGTATTCGTGTGTGGCTTGATGCTTTTAGCTAAACAATGTATGTAAGAACCTCTGTACCCTTTGTTTAAATTAATGAAAATGGCTTTCACTGTAGGGATCTCCCCCACAGTTTTTTGTTGTCAAAAAAAAAAACAAAGAGGTTTTAAGAAATCAATTGTTATATTTCAGTTCATAGTTCTTGATCTAATCTAGCATGTTACTAATTCTTTTGGGAAAGTTGGTGTGAAAAAACTAAGTTTCATGTCTATAATGTGTAAATAAGGTCCAATTAGTTGGAAAAACTCAATTTATTCTTTTTTTTGCATTGCAATAGCAAAAAGAGTCCGGGCTTAAAAAGCCTTTCAACGCTTGTGTCGCAGACATGTTTAAAAAATTCATTATTAATAGATGGATATAACAAATAGGTAACATATAATAGCATTATAAAACCAAGGCATTTATAGTGAAGTGGAAAATTTGTGCTCGAATTCTTCCATGTATGATCTAATATACACACACACACACAATGACACAACAAAAGAATACGTTCTCTTTACACATATATCAAGCGCACGGCCGGGGATGTGTCCATTTCTACAATAAATACTCTTAATTATCTACCCAAGTACTGTTGTAACATTATTTACGATGGATCCCCTCTTCCCATCGGACTTGACACCTTCCTGCAGGCAGGCCAGCACACATCTAGCTCACGGCAACGCGCATGCAAACGCAGATTATCAAAGCAAACACGTACCTGGACTAGTGGACTGGAGCATGCAGAGACGTACTGCCATAGAGGAATAATAATTGACGGTGCTGATGACGAACTCACGTGGAAAATCTTCGGGCAGTGATGATGATAGGAGCTATCTAGCGCTTCTATAGCATCGTCATTATCTACCGCTGGCCCTTGTGCATAAGCCACACGACCACGTTGTCGTCATGCTTGACGAGCTTCTCAATCACGCCGCGACTAACCTGACAGGGAGACACGTTCTTTCCCGAGTGCTGGTATTTTGACGTCACTACGGGAGACTCGTCGTGCTCGGCCGTCTTGAGTCTTGACGACGCCGTGACTGACCTTTCTCGATTGATCTCGTCAACTTCGTCTGGCTCAATCACCACGCCGTCATCTGGCTGCATCACGACCGCCCCGGACTCACACGAGCTTCACGTCGCGCCATAAAAAAGCCTAATATGCTGATGGACACCGTAAGGAGTGAACTTTGCCCAGCACCGTTATAAAATTGTGACCATTTGCTGAAACACACTTCACAAAATATTTTATTTATTTCTTAGATTTGTGTAGAGAGAAGGTGATGAAAATGGCTGTCATGTCCTCGTCTTCAACCTCTAGCTATTTACTATTCTTTGCCGAAACACACCCATGATGCCTTCTCATGATCCTCACGGGAGTCATGATTAGGTCCTTCTTCGTCCCCACATTACATATATACAAAATATATAACCCAAGAGTGCAATGTTTGATGGGCTACAACCTACAAGCACGCGTGGTGTGACCATTTGTGTCGTTGGCCTGTTGCCTTCCCATTGTGTGGAGCACCTGACAAGGCCAACAACCTTTTTTGTTTTGCTGAAATTTGGCTTATTCTAGCAGATGCTGATTTATTGTGAGAGAAAAACACTGTTCTTTCACTAAAAAAGTCTATTGACATAGTATATGCTGAACAGGGGGCAAGTGCCCAACCATACCAGAGGGCGTGCAAAGGTTGGGTGTTTATCGGAAGGGTTGATCTCTTTAGATCTAGCTAGGTTTTGGATTACACGTCACAAGCTAGTGCTTTATGTTACAACGGAGAAACTAGGTGACCCCTTGCAGGGGGGCAGGAGAGAAGTGTGTCGTCAACCCCTGCATCAACTATGTGAGCGCCGAGGTTCTCTTTGTAGTGGAAGAAAAACCAAATTTCATCACAAAAATAAAATAAATAAATCATAGATACGAGAATAACTTATTCATGATTTTCAGATCAAGAAATAATACTTGTGGATCAATTTATTATTGCATGCAACCATATGCTGACATCGATCTACGACATTGTCGTTGCCACTAGGATTTGCAGACGGGGCAATCCTTCAAACACTCGTTCCTATTATCCCAGCAAGGCTTGGGCTCGCTCGGATCAAGCTCGCAGCAATAGCAGTCGATGAATCCTTGGCCGAAATCACAATGACGCACATGCTTGACGCAAAACCTGAGGGCGCATTCATTATTCTCATCTAATGACACGGCGTCGTCGACGATCTTGGTAGCATTATTGGCACTTGTCTTATCAGTAATGACCTTGATTGAGTGCCGACCTGTAACACAACAACAACGCGCGTGCTTATCAGTGTATAACACACACTACACGTGCATGCATGCATAGACTAACTAAGCACGTACTTATATATATATATATATAAACTTGTGAACAAAAAAAACAATCAGAAGTTCAATTGCTGCGCGTACAGTAGTACTTACAATCTGCATGTGACAGCACTAGGAACAGTATTGCGACCACGCACAAGCTCTTCATCGTAGATAGCTTTGGCTTGTAGTGATTGGATCGCAAAAGGCAATGGGCTCCAGGGTACTACATGCTCGTTTATATAGTCGGCTGATTACACAATTTAGGTAATATATATCATATCACATTACATTTAAAAGATGTATAAGACTCCTCTACACCTAAGACTCAAATCTCACGTCCTCATCTCATGTACGACTCTATCTCGCGGACTCAACTTCACATACAACTCCCCTCTATCTCACGTATAATATTCCTTAATACTCCGATCCGGTACATACCCTGTCTTGGGCGTGGGCAGAATTTGAAAAGTGTCCCTAAAGTTTAGTTACCGACATATTAACTGCGTGCGCGGAAACCGAACAGCTGCGGCTTGCGCACGTCGTCGCGAATAAAGGGTCGACGTACGTAGTATATGTCACCAAAACTGTCCAGTTTACCTTTTCGCTTCTCCTTCTCTTGTCCAGCGACTAGGCATGTGCTCGTGATCACGGATATATTCCAAGCTCAAGGTGACATTGTGTGGAATCCAAGCGCTCCTATGGCGACGTGAAGCTCGTGAGTCAGGCAAGAAGGCGGTCGTGATCAGACGGAAAATTGGTTCGCCCGCTCAGCTTAGATGAGTGGCCAGCGTTTGCTTGAGATACGTCCCAGCCCCACACCTTTGCATGCACCAGGATATTTGTTTGTTAACGTGGGTCCCACAGTGGTCAACTACAGAATTCTACCTCTAAATTGTGCGGCAAGTTCACTGGCCAAATTAATTTTTACATTGTTCCGCGCTGGACAGTACCAACCAGACCAGACTCATTTCCGCTTCCAAAACCCGGCAACCACATCTCAGCATGTAGCGATGTAGTTCAGAATTTTGCCGGCGGAGTGTCATTTCCGGCCACCAGAGGTCTCAACGTCGGCGAGTGCGGCATTGGTCTCCAAGGCGGCGGAGTTCCAGATCCGCTTACATTGTCTCTAGGCTCATACGCGCGGATTTCCTATAGTAGGATCCGCCGTGGGTTTAGGCGTAACAGGAGTCTCGATGCCACTGTTTAGTGGAGTCAATGGAGGTGGTGGAAACTTCCACTAACGGTTGGAGTGGAGAGGGTACAGGAACAAGCCGAAAGGAGACCAATGATTCAGTAGGCTGCTGCTTATCCTTTTTTCCTTTTTAATCTATTTAGTTAACAAAGCAATGATGGTTCTTACTGGGTATCTTTCCATAAGATTCAGTACAGTGATGAATCTGGTTAAAACGTACTATAGATTGATATTGCTGGATTGCTGGAGGTTTCTAGACTTTGTTTATTTTTAACATAGTTCGTTAATTGTACTCATTGTCCTTGAGTTTTGGCAAGAGATTTGCATACTATTATGTAAAAGGTGATCTATATGACTAAACATGTTTTCAATGCTAAGAACGAATATTCACAAAACTGTGGTTTCCCTTAAGACTCTGGTGGATGTAATAATATTTCACACAAATATGCTTTGTTTATTTCATTTCCGAAAAGAATCTTTACTCAGTAGTTTTTTTTTTCTCTGTAAGTAAACGTGGTTTTGGGTCACAACACATTACGACATCTGGTTAAAAATTCCTAGAAAATAATTTTTTTCCCATACACTTCATAATGCTCACACTTAAAAGCTGATTGCTTCCTTGATCAAAATTGTAAATTTAGCCATAGGGTCCCTTCCATTTTCAGTAGCTGGCACATTAGATTCACCATTTGTACCTGTATGGCTACCTGAACGACTACAATTACGAAGGAAGTTTCTGATTGAAAATGTGTTGTAACATTGTTGCAGCGTGCTCAAAATCCAGCCATTTGGAACGATATCCAGAAAATGGAGTTTGGGCAAACGGGTAGGGAAACTCTCATTGTCCTGGTTTACACTGTTATAGCTTATAGACTAGAGGATTTAAACAGCAGCAATGCAATGCAGACAGGTTGGTAATAAAATGCAAACCTTTTGCGTATTCGAGAAAAGAATGCAGACAAGTTGGTAACAAAATTCATGGTATCCTTCATGCTATTAATTAACAATCAAAACATTTTCTGAGTATGAAAGTTTGTTATTTTCAGTTGGTGGATACATAAATGTTGGACAAATGTTGGGCCATCAATGCCATGACAAAAGCTATTAAAGAGGCATGGGAGAATTAGGAATGAGGCCTCAAAAAACAAATCTTTTTAGGAATCAGGCCCTTTTTGTTTCGAATTTGGGAATATGGCCCCTAAAACAGAAAAATTCTTACGAATTAGGCCTTCTGTCAGTTTGGAGGCCTAACAGTGTTAACTTTGGGGTTAAATGACTATTTTACCCCTGAGACAAAAAAAACTAAAAACAGAGTTAAATGACCATTTTACCGCTCCTTGATTCGTCTCGTCCGCGCGGATCATGACCGCCATTGACGGTCGGCGTGCCGAGTTTCCTCCACATGTCTGGAGCCCCCGGATCCGGATGTGGGGGCGCCGGTGGCGGCGCCTGCACGTCGGCGTGAGCGGCGGTGGCGGCGGCGCCGTCGGCCATGGCGTCAGGGCCGGGGTCGCAGCTTGCGGTTACGGTCGAATGAGGCACTAGTACAGAAATCTACTATAGAGGCGGCTAAATCTCGTTTCTAGGGGCGAGTAAACAAACCGGCTCTAGCACAACGACTGTAAAGACCGCCAGATGCCAGAGTCGGCTTTCTAACCGCCTCTGAAAAGGAAATATTCATTGGCGGTTAAATAAAGACAACCGCCTCCGTTAAGCCTGCACTTCAGGGGCGGTGCGTTCGAGAGCCGCCCCTGATAAGGATTTCAGAGACGCTTTCATTTGAAGAACGGCTCCTCGTAGGCCTTTCTAGAGATGCTGTATTTAGGGAAACCGCCACTGATAAGGTTTTCAGACACGCTTTCATTAGGAGAACCGCCTCTGATGAAAGGTTACCGGAGACGCTTTATTAGGAAAACGGTTCTTAATCTGGAGTGGTTCGAAAGAGGTCTGCTTCCAAAAGGAGGTATCGTTAATGATGTTTAACTACCCTATTTTCTATTTTTTTTAAAAATTACAGCTATATTTTAAAATTTTAGCCCAAAAGCAAATAATTAAAATTAACTGTATAAACACACACTGATAACCTTGTGAAATATACATATATATATACATTAATATATACAAAGGTACATGAGTATTAATTTGTACAACAATGAACATTACAAGATACTAATTATCTATACTTGCACATAAAAATTTTGGGAAATGGTCCACACTTGAATTACGAAGCCATAGTTTTGGGACGGATCGGCAGGGTTGCACCTTTATTCTGATCTAACATTCTGATCGATCTGCACACAGAATAACAACCATGATGATGAGTACCCAACTCTTTGTGGTACAATGAAATTTCTACACATGCACAGTCCATACAATCAGATGCATATACATGAAGGAGAAAGTACCAAGTATTTGCAAGAATAGTACATGCAGGAATTAAATGTAAGAGTATATGATAAGAAGAGATCAATCATACCCGAACCCAAGCAGCATACACTTGTTGGAGCACTTCGGTGAATGAAGATGACGTCCCTGGACATCTCCTTGTCATTAAAGTCAATACAAGAAAAAATTAAAACGTGTAAGAATGAGTGGCATGGCACGACGGCCCAGCGATAGCATGGTGGCATGTTTCTTTAGGAAAATAATATATTGCGTGCCTCAGCTTATTTTTCATATCTGAAACAATGCGCCAAAGCGGAATTGAAGATCTCCGGTTAATATATATAATTAAAACCAACAATCGGGGATCCCATATCCTGCTCTAGAGAACTGATTCATTCATAGTCAATAGATGACATCATTGGCATTAAAGAATTGGCTCAACTTTAAATTGTTTTAACTTTCAAGCTATGACATCATTGGCTACTTTTTAATTTGCAAGAATAATATACAGGAATTATAGGAATATAAGAGTGTATTAATTGAGAACAAATCAATCATATACCTGGTAGCATGCATAGCTTCAGGCAAAGGAAGACGTCATCACATCTCTGATGTCAATACATCAAAAATCAGTTTAATTCAAAATCACAACACAATTCAAGCATGCATAGTTAACTAATGGAAGTGTGAGCCCAAAATGAATCTAACACAAGCATGAATGGACCAATTAAGGTGAGATAAGTCCAACATATATGAAGTTACATATTCATTTAATAACAAGCAAAAACAGAACATGCGTCAGTTTCAGGTACACACAAATTTGTCCGTGTGTTACCTTGTCTTGATCAGTGTTGCGCGATTGGAAATGGAACACATTAGTCCAGCTCGATACATTGTTTGCAGATCGAGCAGTGTCGGATCGGCGGTGTGGAAGCACACATACAAAATATATATTAGAGAAACATATACAACAAAAATCAAGATATATCACAACACACTAAACGTCAACAACAGCATGATGCCATGAGTGTGTGCGGGGCTGGCATGGAAAGGCTACAGGCTAGGCACGGCCCAGTGAACGTGTGTGTGAGAACACACAGCTGCGCGAAGGTCGAGCAACAATCACGAAAGGGACAGCTCGATCAAAGACAAACAAATTGCATCTTTGGTGCTCACCGAGGGCTCAGAACGACGTGAGGTGGTTGACGAGAGACGGCGTAAGTCACGGCGCCACCGGCGGTGGAGGGGCGAGAGATCGAAGACGACGTGTTCCCAAAAGTCCGACCGCACGTAGCTGCTTCTTGCTTGTTGCTGCGCTCTGCGCGCAGCTGCTTCCCATTCGACAGCGACAAGCTCGAGGCTCTCTCGGCCGGCCGCTAGATGCAGGCCGCCGGTGAGAATGTGGACGAATCTAAGCTCCGCGCGCAGCTGCTTCTTGTTGTGCACGTGGCGCGGCGCTCGCGCACCGTGGCAAGCTCGGCGCCAAGCCAGGGCAAGCTGGACGAAGATTGGCAGATCCATAGGGGAGCCGCTGGGCGAAGAGAGGTGGAAGATGGGCAGAGGCAAGAAATGAAAATTTTGGCTGCCAATTTGAACAAGCGCGACACTCAAAGGAAATTTTCAGCCGAAGCGTGCTTATATAAGAGAAAACCATTTTTAGGGACGATTTTCTTACATCAGCCGCCACTAAAGATCATCTTCAAAGGAGGCTGTCATAAGTATCTGCTGCAGTAAAACCAAAAAAAAGAAGAAGAAACTGCTCGAGCTCGAACAAAAATCGATGGCTTCAAACAGATGTGCTCTAACCGCTATACCAAGATGCTGATATTACTGGATTTCCATTCTCAACTTTATTTAGCATAATTTCCTCACTAATTGACTCTATTCCTTTTGACAGTCTGGCTGTTAATACATTATGCATACAGGACAATATTGGATATGGGCCTTATTTGGGATGTATTAGTAAACATGAACGACGGACCGTCCTATGTTTACGTTTTGTTCACTGCCCGATAGTTAGATGAAAATGGTCCCAGTGTTAATTGGGCCTTACACGAGCAGACACCATTCGACAACTGTCGTCAAAGACATAGCAAGTTAGGACACCGGCACACTGTTGCTCGCAACCCTATCGTGCCGCACACCGATCCACATCGGCGGTTCCGCGCGGACACGAGAGGACCAAGGTTAGTGGCAAACAAAGCCGCCATTGAAGCTTCGCCATGGCCAGAAGAAGGTAATAAGCATCACATCAATCCCTGCATTTATTTCCTTCGTCTCTTTGGAGTAGACAGTATGGATTGAGATTTAGATCTGTACAACGCAGAGTAGGGTTTGTCACCGCTGGTTTGGGGAGGGCGGTGTCCTGGTTTAGTGGCCAACCTTAGCAGCCCTAACATTGCCACGTGCACCCATATATTATTCTTCATTTCTCTAATACTTTTTATACCATATACATATAAAATTTCATTATCATGCTTAACATACTATTAGTAGGATTTGCATCAATGATTTCTTTAGGACAGATATGAATGATTGTTTTGTTGGATATAATTTATTAAGCATGGAATCAAAGTGTTGTAATTTTTTCTAACTAGTTCTTTATTTATTTTTTGAAGTGATGACACTTATGATAGTAAGAACTATCCCATGTACTCTTGGTTGGTAGATGAAGGGGATGATTTTGAGTGGGATGAAAAGGATTGTGATGAGAGGCAGTACAACAAGCCAAGGGACTCTCCATTAGAATACTTTCACACTGAAGCATAGTTTAGGCTGTTTCGAGGAGGTCTGGATAAGAGAACTATGTACAAAAAGCATAGGTGCATAAATTGGACGTACATGGAGAACTTTAAGCAATTGGAAAGTGTTGTGCGTGCCTTTGAGGCCATGGGCTTGAAGCATATGATTCAACTTTACCAAAATTGGAACGAGAGTGTAATCCGACAGTTCTATGCCACACTTGAAGTTAGGCACAAAAAGAAGAAGCTTATCTGGATGACCGGCACTGGGAGATTGGAGGCATCTTTCTCTGATCTTGCAGAAGCTTGTAGATTGGATTACCAGGCAATGAAGAGAGGGAAGATAGTATATGACCTCGATGAATTGGAGGACGAGGAGGAATAGAGCCTTCACTATCCAGCACGTGAGAATGGTGCTCGTAGAGGTTTAAAGAGGATACCTAGGGTTATTTGGAAGATTCTGAGGCGAACAATCATGCCTGATGACGACGAGACGAAACAAATCTAGATCCTACAACAAGCTTATTGATAAATGCTGTGATGCAAAAGTACAGAGTAAACATTGTAGAATGGATGGTTACTCAGATAGAGATCCATAGGCGGGACCCAGACAACCCTTTGATCTTTCGGCCTTATATAATGGCTTTGGTGCTGTGCATGCTACCAACTTACAAAGGTCGCACGGACAAAGAGCATTGGCCATACAAGGTCAACTACTTTGACATGGATGTATTGCGGGGAGAGCCATCACCTTTGTCCTATGTGCCACCAAGCCCAGAAGGTCAGAGCTTATTGTATTGTCCTTTATTTTATTGGTACACATATGTTGATTTTTGTTTTGAGTTAATTGTTGTATGCTAACTTGTCTTGAGTCTTGTCCTCAGTGCCAGAAAACCAGGAGTCCATACTAGAGTCCTCTTCTGAAGGTCAGAGCTTATTATGGTGTTTCTTTTCTTTTTAGAGTTGTTTGTATACTAGCTAACTTGTCTTGTATCTTCACAAGCCATGCTCCAATGGAAGTGGAAGCGCATCCTCCATTCATTAAGATTTCTTCTGGTTCGGCACAAAGCAGTGTTGCCTCCTGCTCTACAGGTTTAAGTTTTGCATTCTTAATTTTCTTTCCTAGTTAGGTGGACTAACTCGCTCCTACCATCCCTTTGTATTACAAAATTGTTCAACTCATGCGAACTTTCCTTTTTTCAGGCCGCACTGTTGGTATACATGTCATAGGCCCCTGGTCTTAGGTGGTCGGCATCCAAAAAACCGTAGTTGCTTGTAGAGGTCTCAGTGGTGAGAGTCAAAGAGTGGGTCAGATACTTTGGTTAAGTTGTGTATACGTATCGTTGCACTATGGGCCATCCATGAGATGGTGTGTCGTCCTTGCACTTCTGTTAACCTTGCATGTTAGTAGTTAATTCGTTGTTGCTTTTGTCGAGATAGTTATAGTTGTTTTGTTATTTTCATTGTTTGCTGGTGTGGCCATCCATCGAGATGATGCCGGATTTCTTTACCGAAGGCTTTAGTTACATGGCGGACAAAGCTATTTTGTCCTTTCTTCTTATCATTCCCATGGTAGGACTGTCGCTTGATTGGACAAATGGTTAACCTTCAATTTCTTGATCGTTATTCGTTGTTTAAACTACTTACTATGTATTAGTTGTAGAAAATCATGTACCATGAAGGGAATAAAAAATTGAAATGTAACTCTTCCTATGTTGAAATGTCTAACGCTCTCACGGCAGACTTTACCATAGAGTCTAGACTCATAGACTTGGATTATAAGTAACAAGGCAAGTCTTGGTAGTTCCACATGAAAGATTACCGACAATTATGATACAAAAGTTAATAACTCAATACATGTACATATTTAGGTTGGTATAATTACAAATGTGTAAAGTAAAATTATGCCATATGTCAACTAAATTTTCTAGGATAGGAGAAACCAACAAAAGGGACACACGGGTGGATTATTGTTTAGCCTAGCCAGACAGTTACTTCTTATTGGGCCTTGCATGGGTAGTCCTTCAGTTCACCTTTTTCATGGTGCATGACAGTCCGACGTAAATGGGCCATGTGATATTTGGGCCGCATAGTGGCAACCATTGACTTACTCTGCAACGATGGTAACTGTTGCTGCCGCCCGCCATTGAAGCCTTCATTGAAGCTGCCATTGAAGCAGTCACCTCGGGGACCAAGGCCGGAAACCGTGGACGAAGAAGTCGTCACTGAAGCTGCCATGGCCACAAGGTAAGCATCTCATCCTTGATTTTAGATTTGGATCTGGGGAAACATAGTGTTGAGTTTTCCAATGTGCTTCGGGGTTGGGGTTGGGGCGGGAGAGGTAGGGGGCGGGTTCTTGATTTAGGGCTGCAGACCTTGACCCGCCTGCCATGCATGGCCACACACCACCTAATCTGGCCATTCTAACACACACACACATGAACAGTGAACATGAAAATGTGTAACTCGAAAACACACACACATAAAAATTCTAGCTTGAAACTTTTGGGGCTCGACCATGAATGGTTGTGTATTGGTTAGCTTGAAACAATATTATTCTAATTTCTTATTTATATTTTTTTCTATAAGTGATGATAGTTTTGATGAGACAAAGCATCCCATGGACTTGGGTCTCGTCCCTAAAGGGAATTTTAAATGGAATGTATGGGCTTGTGATGAGAGGCACTACAACAAACCAAGGAATTCTCCATCAGAATATTTTCACACAAACAAATAGTTTATGATGTTTCGAGGAGGCTTAGATATGAGACCTATGTACAAAAGACATAGGTCGGTGAGTTGGGACCACTTGGAGAAATTTCCCTAAATGAAAAGTGTTGTGACTGCTTTTGAGGCTTTGGGTTTGAGGGATATGATGGAGATGAAGCAAAACTAGAATGAGATGGTAATTAGACAGTTCTATGCCACACTTGAAGTTAGGGAAAACAAGGAGAAACTCATCTGGATGACCGGCACCGGGAGATTAGAGGCATTTTTCTCTGATCTTGCATAAGCTTGCAAATTAGACTACGAGGCAATGAAGCAAGGGATGATAGTAGAGAAGTTACTGGAGGATGAGAGCCTTCACTATCAGGCTACTGAGAATGGTGGTTATCAAGATTTGAAGAGGATACCCAAGGTTATTTGGAAGCTTCTGAGACGGACAATCATACCTGACGACAACGACAATGATACTGAGCAAACTTCTCCGGTCCCCGAGATGATAATGGCCGTGAATACAAAGGAAAAACTAAATATTGTAGAATGGATGGTTTCTTAGATCGAGGACCACAGGCGGGACCCAGACTGCCCTTTGATCTTCCAGCCTTACATAATGGCTTTGGTGCTTCTCAAGCTTCCCGATTTACAAGGTGACATGGAAACAGTTCACCACAACCACAGGATCCACAACCATGACTGGCAAATCTTGTTGAGGAGTCTGTCATGTTTAACCTTTGTGCCATCATATGTGGAGAACATGCCACCATCAGACGATATGACACCATCGTATTCTATAGGTCAGAGCTTATTCTCTTATTGCAATTTACTACATGGCACATGATTTCATTTTTGGAGTTATTTTTATATTAACTTGTCTTGTGATCAGTGCCACCAACCTCAGCGAACATGCCGACATCCTATTCTGATGGTCAGAGCTTATTCTATTGTCCCTTACATTATGGCATGTGATCCATATTGTTGGAGGTAATTATACACTAACTTGTCTTGCCTTCATAGGTACTGCTCCAATGGAAGTGGAAGTGAATCAAGTGTCTGAGATATCTTCTGACACGGAGTCTTGCTCTACAGGTTATAGTTTTGCACTCCTAATTTTCTTTTCCACTTTGGTGGACTAACTCTTACCATAACATTGGATTACAAAATTGCCCAACTCATGTGTTCTTCCTTTTTCAACCCACACTCACGGTTCTCACATCTCAGGCCCTCGTCGTCAATGAATGGAAGTAGCTTGTGTCAATGAATGGAAGCATCTCGTCGTCAATGAATGGAAGTAGCTTGTGTGAATTGAAGTAGCTTGTGTTAATGGGAGTCATGGTTGTTGGTGTGAGAGAGTGGTTAAAATCATTTGGTTAAATTGTACTAGATACTAATGTGTCGTTACACTGTGGGCCATCCATCTAGATGGTGCCAGTTTGGTTTACAGAAGTTCCTTTTGAATTGCTACACATCCGTCCATGCAACTGCTTTCTATACCTTATATAGGTACGGTCGGACAAACTTGTTCAGTCCTTTGATGTCAAATTATCTATGGACCGACTGTCCATTCGTTGGAAAAATGGTTATCCTTTAATTCGTTAATCATGATTGGTTGGTCTATGGTTAAACTTATTATTATCTGCTTCTTGGACTAAATCCTATACCAAAAATGCGGGAAAATGTTCAAATGCAGTTCCTAGCATATAAAAACCTCTAATGCTCTTAGGGCACTCACAATACAAACTCTGCCATAGAGTGCAAGACTATTTATGAAGCTCCAAATAGACTTGGAAACAAAGTCTTGGTTTTTCTCCCTATCTCTTCAATTAATATACTGCAACATTAGCAAAATACTATAACTAGGAGCCAAATATTTAGGCTTAGACTATATGGTATAGTATCTATTGTCAATGCATACTCAACGATGAGGTAGTTCCTGGTAGTTACACAATCCTTATAAACGTATGAACAATCCTAAATTTGTACTCGTTCCAAGTACATACATTAAAATTGATCTATGTTTTGTTTGATACTATTACAAATGTGCAGATCAAATTATGCCAAATATCATCTGATTTTTCTTCGACAAGGTAGGACAGTCCGACGATGGTTTACCCAAGCAACCCTGATAGTCCTTCCATTGATATGATCTACAGACATGATAGTCCTTCTTAAATGAGCCAAGTGAAAATTGGGCCGTACCCCTCTACAGCCGTCAATTGCAACTGACACTGTGGATAAATTTACAGTCGTCACTCTCTTCCGTAGCTCCAATGTGAAGCTACCATTGAAGCCTTCATCTCAGGAACCACTGCCTACGACACGAAAACGAAGGAGCCATCATTAAATCTGCCATGGATGGAAGGCAAGCATCTCGCATCTTTGCCTTCATTAATTTGCTTTGTTTCTTAGGAGTTTGAGTAGGGTTTTAGATTTAGATTTGGGGGAAACACATTGGTGGATTTGTCAATTGGTTTGGGGAGGGGGAGGCAGTGGGAGGGGGGTGGCGGAGCCGGTGTCAAGTTCATTTGGTAAGGGAGGCAAAAACCTTGACCCCCAATGGCTGCTAATCAGCACTAAATTTACTGTAGCAAGTGTCTAAAATCACCATTAAATCTTTATGCAAATCAACCTCTCCATTGTACTAGCCCCCTTGTAGTGATGATGTTTTCATAATGAATTTGATGTTTGTTGTGAATGTGTTGAGTACCAAAGTTGTAGATAATATTAATAATACATTCATGCATTTATTTGGATGTGTTCTATGAGTTAAGCATTGAATCAAGTGTTTTAACTTGCTTTCTAATTTTTTATTTGTTTCTATCAGTGATGACAGTTCTGATGCGACGTTGTATCCATGGATGTGTCTAAGGTCCCCAGAAGGATATTTCCTTGGGATTCATATGTTGCTAGAATGTATAATAACATAGCGCACTATGATGACCCCTATGATTCTCCATCAGAGTACTTTCACAAAGTAAGTCTATTTAGGATGTTTCAAGCAGGCTTAGATAGGAGACCTATGTACCATAAGCATAGGTGTGTGAGTTGGAACCACTTGAAGAACTTTCCCGAAATGACTCTGTTGTTGTTGATGGTCATTAACTACTATTTTTACCATCAACATTTCATTAAATACTTGGCAACATGACTCGACAATATCTAAAATTGCTCTAAATTTTATCTAGTTCCACTTGTACTTGGAATTTATATTTGTATGCAGAAAAAGTACCAAAAATAAGTGCAAATGAACCAAAAGGAGGCAATGGAACATGGCAGGGCCAGAAACCCAGCCAGGGCCAGGGCGCCCACCCTGGACTCAGGGCGCCCACCCTGACCAGGGCAGCCACCCTGAGCCAGGGCGCCCACCCTGACCAGGGCGGCCACCCTGAGCCAAGGCGCTGACCTTGGTCGTGCCAGCTCTAGGACTCAGCCACATCACCGATCCACGACAACACCTCTCCACGTCTCCCAACTATCGAATCTAAGGCGGCTTGATCCAAGGGCTCCCGAGTTTGATCACATGGATCCATGGGCCCATCCTCATACACTCAAGTGGTGAAGTCAGTTGGAACCGACTCCAAACTGACTCAACCAACATGCAACGACTTGAGGGGATGATCCATGATCGTTTGATCTTGAGGTGGTGACAGGTGGACGATGCCCACCCTGGCCATGGCGGCCTCCCTGGGCCTAAGGCGCCCACCTTGGCGATGCTAGCAAACCAACTTCTCCTTCAGCCTACAAGTACCCCAGGGTGCCCCCATCACTATATAAAGAGCACCTCGGCCATTGAAGCAATCATCACTACAATCACTACATCATTACAAGCACAAGAATTAGAAGGCAATAAGAAGCTCTAGCAATAGTGCTAGTGCTCTCTCGCTCTAGCTCTAGCTCTAGTTTTAGCTCTAGTTTAGCAAGAGTAGTAGCTGCTAGCAAGAGGAGAGGAGTCGGGTGAAGTTTCCGCCTCAGAGTCTGGAAGAGTCTTCCTAAGTCTTCGAGTTCGGTATACTTCTTTGTAATCATACATTATCTACTTAATACAAGTACTTTACTTCAAGTATTTCATTAAGTATTAACTTACGCCTTTACATTCAAGTCTTACTTTTCTGCTATTTATTAGTATTAAGGTTAAGCTTTGGTTATAGGCATAGGTTTACCAAGTTATCTTAGTGATAGTCATATTTATCTGGTATTGTCCTGTCGTCTGGTTATGGTGTCTCTGCTTTGAGCTCAAGTAGAGATAGTAAGCTTGTAGATTAAGCGCAGTACTTAGGCTATAACTTACCTGCAGGTGCGGCCAGGTCTTCGAAGGTGGTAGCAATAGGTGGTGATAGCCCTATTCTTCTGTGTAATCCATCACGCTAGAACTAGTTCAATAATTCATAAGGCTCATGGTGCGTTGTGTCCTATTTAATCAGGAGCGCGTGCGCCTCTTTACCAGATACAATCTTTCTATCCACTCAGCTACCTTAGTTACCTAGATTACACCCACGTGCATGCACTGAGAGTGAAGTAGCGATCATTACCCTAGGATTATCTTAGAGTCTAAGTTATCCTTAGTTATCATTCCATCCATCCATTTTACCCTTTTCCCAATAACTCGCCATACTCTACCCAAGGATACACCAACACCCCGCCTTCCTTTGGGAATAAATAAATCAACACCTGGTACTCCCAGGCGAAGTGCTACACAATAGTTCTGTGCACTCGCAGAATCCTTTTCTACCTACAGAACCTTCATCACGTGTTTTTAGTGCCAGGACTGACAACCCTATGAGTGATGCTAACAAATACGAGCAAGCATTTCTGACGCTGGTGCCGGGAACTAACAATCTTAGGTAGCGATGTTAAGAAGTGTCAACAAGCATTTCTGGCGCCTTTGTCGGGGACTAACAATCTTAGGTAGCGATGTTAAGAAGTGTCAACAAGAATTTTTGGCACCATTGCCGGGGAAGGCAACTGGTGCATCGGACTGGAGTCTGTCGAGTTATTTCGCGTTTAGCTTTTAAGCTTAGCGATCCCATTCCTGTTTCTGTATCTTCACCTGTTTCTTCCACAAACATGGCCAATAAGACCATCCATGATTTCTCTACCCCATCTGCTGCCAATGTGGCCACCGTACCCAATGTCATTAATGCAGACACCCATTTTGAGTTGAAGCCCGCATTAATCACAATGGTGAAATCCAGCCCCTTCTATGGCAAGGCTCATGAAGATGCTAATGTGCATCTCCAACACTTTTTGGAGATTTGTAGCACCTTCACAATTAGAGGAGTGACCCAGATGCTATTCGTCTTCGCCTGTTTCCATTCTCCTTGTTGGGAAAGGTGAAACAATGGTTCTACTCTAACCGTGAAGCCATAGAAACTTGGGACAAGTGTTCCAATGCATTCTTATTCAAGTTCTTTCCCATGGGTAAGACCAATGTGCTACGCAATAAGATCTCTAGCTTCCAGCAGTTGGCTGATGAATCAATTCCCAAGGCTTGGGAGCATATGCAAGAATACATAGCTGCTTGCCTGCACCATGGTATGGAAGACTGGCTTTTAATCCAGAACTTCTATCATGACCTTAACCCCCTCGACAGAAGTCATTTAGATGCCACCACTGGTGGAGCATTCTTTTATTTAAATGTTGCAGATGCTAAGGCATTAATCGAAAAGATGGTGTCCAACCAAGGATGGAGTGATGAATGCCTACAGCTCTGAAAGAAAGGTATGCACACTCTTAAAGAAGCTAACATGATTGCAGCTAAGGTGGACCTACAAGCCAAAAGGCTAGAAAGTTGTGAGAAGATGAGCACTCAAGAGACCGTGCAAGCATGGGACTCCCGCATGAGGTACGAAGTATGTGGAGAATCTAGTCATTCTGGACAACATTGTCTCGAAACCCATGAAGACCTCAACTTCATCAACCACGACAACGAGTACCGATCCCAAGATCAAGGATGGAATCAGCGCCCCAACATTCAATGTAACAATTTTAATAATGGTTATCCTCAGTGCCCAAACACCAAGGTAATAACTACCCTTCTCTCAAAGATCTTGTGTATAGTCAAGGAAGAATGACAGAGAGTATTAATAAAAGACTTCATGCTAATGATAAAATGCTAGAAAATATCAATGCTAAGTTAGAAGATTTCTCATCTGCTATGAAAAATCAGCTTAGTTTTAATAAAATGTTAGAAAGTCAACTAGCACAATTAGCAGCTGTTGTTCCCACTTCTGAGAGAATGCCAAGTCAACCTGAACCAAGAATTGAAACTGCTAATCTTGTTAATACCAAATATGATACTATTTTATATTCTGGAACACTTGCTGTAGAAGATACTAATATGACTAAAAAGGGTGACCCTAGTAATCCTGTTATCACCTACTCAATTCGTAACCTTGTTTTTCATATTGCAATTTGTGATCTTGGTTCTAGCATAAACATTATGTCTAAAGAAAAATATGATGAATTATTTTACTAACACCTGGCCCCAACATCCCTCTATGTACAACTAGCTGATCAATCTATAAGATATGTAGAAGGATAGCTTGTGATGTTCTAGTGAAAGTTAGAGGTAATTATGTGCCAACAGACTTTGTAGTCTTAGACATGGGAAATAGAGAAGATACACCTCTCATTTTAGGATGTCCATTTCTAAACACTGTTAATGCCTGTATATATGTGGGTTGTGGACAAATCTGTTTCCATCTCCCTAAGGGAAAAGAACATTTTTCCTTTTTGGATACTTCTAACGAAATGCAGATAAAAAGACTCAAAAGAAAAGAATCCAAAAAGAGCAAGACAGATAAGCAAGGCCCATAGGAACAATGCAAGGGAGAGCTGTCATCCACAACATCCTCCCCTTCTGGCAAGAAGGCATCAACAGAGAAGGAAAGCCTGAGAAGAAACAAATAATTGAAGAATCTTCTCGCAAACCAGCAATACCTGGGAGCACAGGGACACTCAAGAAGGAAGAAAGAGGCGTGCTAGGAGAAGCACCTCCACAGCATGGCGCAGAACCAGGAAAAGCCAAGGGCGCGGCTAAGGAAAGAAAGCGAACCAACAAGAAATGGAAACCGAAGAAGAATAAGGAAGCTGATTCTATACCACCAAGTCAAGAAGAACCTGAAGCTTTTACACAGGAAGAAACAATAAAAGAATAAACCACGAAGGAAAATCCGTGAATCACAAGGTAATTGCATTGCATATTTCCCTTTCTAACTATGCATTTTATATTCTGTCATGCTTTTTCCTAAAATAAAAAATGGTAAGTATAGTTATAGAATCAATAAACAACCTTCTTCTTTATGTCATGCATAACAAAAAACCATTAATAATATATATACATATAATAATAAAAATAATAAATATATAATAATAATAATAATAATAAAACAATAAAAATATATGTAATAAAAGTGTTTTACAATAAAGTAATAAATCAAGTAAGTTAGACTTTGCATTAATCATCATAATAAATAGACAAAGAAGAAATATCTGACAAGAAGGCATTCCATCCCCACGAACCAGGCAAGGTTGGGGGAAAATTCCTTTTCCCCACTAAGGTATGGCATCTAATCGCAACTTTATTTATACATACCTGTACATGCCTATATCTTATAAATAAATTGCCTGCTAAGTTTGGAAGCTCATTGCCATCATGAATGTGTTGATTGACTTATTACTGCTAAGTTTTGCCGATAAGAAAAGATCACAACTTGAATCAACACTATTGTGGGTTACAAATGCTAATAACTAAGCACATGCTATGATGAGATATGTTGTGATAAGGAAGAGTAATTCTTTTAACTTGACTAAGGGACGGTTGGAATGGATATCTGGAGTTTTATTTTTCAAAATCCCAAAAACTTCTTGCACATTTGTTCCTCAGGGGTTTCAAAAATACCTACCACCATGCCAAGTACATGCTTTATAGATAGGAAACCTACAAAAGTGCCTTGCTTGTGTTGAGCTTAGTTAGACCTTATAGATCTAAGTAGAGAAGCTGGTCATGTTTTGTTTTGGTCAAGATCACTTACACGTGCACCCCTTTGCAACTTCTAAATTGGAAGTGTGCAACCACCAAATATATATCTCTTATCCTCCTCCTGCTATTCTCACTCAGAGAATACGCAATATTGCTCCTAATTATCATGAGACCGTGGATACATATCCATAGAGAGGAGCATGGTTTACTTCAAAAAAAAAGAGAAAGAGGGATATAATCCCCAATGAGAGACAGCAGAAGCCTCAATACCTGCTGAGTAAAAAAAGAGAAAGAGAGACTACAGTAACCATGTTTCCTTCGCCTGAAATCAGGCAACTATTCAAGTCTCAAGGAGTTCCACCAAATATCTCTACACTTGCACAATCTTGACCTTTCTGCATGACTTATTTTCTCCTAGTGATCTAAGTGTCTAGCCTAGCAATATATGCAATTCAAGTCGCTCATACTTTTACCACCTACTAAACTCCACAAAAGCTTTAGTGGTAGAATCACAAGTGAGTACACCACCCACCTTTATCATTTTGAGAGATTGAGTGTGCCATTTGAGGAACTCCTGCAAGAATTTTCTTTTCAAAAATATTGAAAACCTCCAGATGAAGTTCTAGCTAAACTAAAGCAAGGGACAAAAGTTTCTACCTGTTACACTATCTTGCTTAAGCATGCTGCAAGGTGAAAAAGCTATAAGCCCCATGTAGTAGACTTGAGATGGATCTGCATCATGATTGCAAAGTAAGTATAAGGTCTTTCTCATAATTTGTACTCTACCATGCTCAACCCGCATGTTTTGCTTGAGGACAAGCAAAAGGGTAGCTTGGGGGAGCTTGTTGATGGTCATTAACTACTTTTTTTACCATCAACATTTCATTAAATACTTGGCAACATGACCCGACAATGTCTAAAATTGCTTTGAATTTTACCTAGTTTCACTTGTACTTGGAATTTATATTTGTATGCAGGAAAAGTACCAAAAATAAGTGCAAATGGACCAAAAGGAGGCAATGGAACATGGCAAGGCCAGCAACCCAGCCAGGGCCAGGGCGCCCACCTTGGCCGTGCCAGCTCTCAGACTCAGCCACGTCACCGATCCATGACAACACCTCTCCACGTCTCTTAACTATTGAATCCAAGGCGGTTTGATCCATGGGCTCCTGAGTTTGGTCTCATGGATCCATGGGCCCATCGTTATACACTTAAGTGGTGAAGTCAGTTGGAACCAACTCCAAACTGACTCAACCAACATGCAACCGACTTGAGGGGATGATCCATGGCCGTTTGATCTTAAGGCGGTGACAGGTGGACGGCGCCCACCCTGGCCAGGGCGGCCGCCCTGGGCCTAAGGCACCCACCTTGGCGGTGCTGGTAAACCGACTTCTCCTTCAGCCTACAAGTACCCCAGGGTGCCCCCATCACTATATAAAGAGCACCTTGACCATTGAAGCAATCATCACTATAATAACTACATCATTACAAGCACAAGCATTAGAAGGCAATAAGAAGCTCTAACTATAGTGCTAGTGCTCTCTTGCTCTAGCTCTAGCTCTAGCTCTAGTTTAGCAAGAGTAGTAGCTACTAGCAAGAGGAGAGGAGTCAGGTGAAGTTCCCGCCTTGGAGTCTGGAAGAGTCTTCTTGAGTCTTCGAGTTCGGTCTACTTCTTTGTAATCATACATTATCTACTTAATATAAGTACTTTACTTCAAGTATTTCATTAAGTATTTACTTACGCCTTTACATTCAAGTCTTACTTTCCTGCTATTTATTAGTATTAAGGTTAAGCTTTGGTTATAGGCATAGGTTTACCAAGTTATCTTAGTGATAGTCATATTTATCTGGTATTGTCCTGTCGTCTAGTTAAGGTGTCTCTGCTTCGAGCTCAAGTAGAGATAGTAAGCTTGTAGATTAAGCACGATGCTTAGGCTATAACTTACCTGCAGGTGCGGCTAGGTCCCCGGAGGTGGTAGTAATAGGTGGTGATAGCCCTATTCGCCTGTGTAATCCATCACGCTAGAACTAGTTCAGTAATTCGTAAGGCTCGTGGTGCATTGTGTCCTGTTTAATCAAGAGCGTGTGCACCTCTTTACCAGATATAATCTTTCTATCCACTCAGCTACCTTAGTTACCTAGATTACACCCGCGTGCACGTACTGAGAATGAAGTAGCGATCATTACCCTAGGATTATTTTAGAGTCTAAGTTATCCTTAGTTATCATTCCATCCATCCATTTTACCCTTCGCCCAATAACTCGCCATACTCTATCCAAGGATACACCAACACCCCGCCTTCCTTTGGGAATAAATAAATTGACACCTGGTGCTCCCAGGCGAAGTGCTACACAATAGTTCTATGCGCTTGCAGAATGCTTTTCTACCTACATAACCTTCATCATGTGTTTTTAGTGTCGGGACTGACAACCCCATGAGTGACGCTAACAAATACCAGCAAGCATTTCTGATGCCATTGTCAGGAACTAACAATCTTAGGTAGCGACGTTAAGAAGTGTCAACAAGCATTTCTGGCACTGTTGCTGGGGACTAACAATCTTAGGTAGTGATGTTAAGAAGTGTTAATGGTTGTAAAGGCATTTGAGGCCATGGGTTTGAAGAATATGATGGAGATGAGGCAAAACTGGAATGAGATGGTAATCAGACAATTCTATGCCACACTAGAAGTTAGGGAAGAGGAGAAGAAGCTCATTTGGATGACCAGCACCAAAAGATTGGAAGCATCTTTCTCTGATCTTGCAGAAGCTTGCAGATTGGATTACCAGACAATGATGCAAGGTCCCATACCAGTTGATCTACCTCTAATTACAAATGAGGAGGCTAATATCCTTTACTATCCGACGATTAGTGGTGCACATTGTTGGTGGTCCTTATGGATCATTTTTAACTGCCAGCTTATGCCTAAAGGGAGAGAAACTATCATACTTTAACACATAGACATATGTTATTAATAGAGTTCCACATGTACCCCTAGTGTTTATGTTTTTGCAGGATTTATGGTAAAACAAGTGGAAGTGCACAACACCAATTGGAAAGCATAAAGGAGAAATGTGAATTCAGAGAATACGCAACCAAGAATAACAAAGAAGCCCACCTTTATTACAAATCTGAGCCCATTCGTAACCATAGGAGAGGTCTAGGCCCAGAGGAGAACCAACCACGTGAAGGCGGTGGCCAAACAGGCCCACCAGGGGACCGACCAGTCCCGGGGGTGACCACCCCCTGGTGGGGCCTCTCGGCCCAATTTTCTCATGCGGTGCGCATGGTGGTTCCCTCCAAATAGTCCCACCTATGATCAGTGCAAATGGGAAGTGTAAACTGCCCTTTGGAGGTCGGTTTGGATCCTTCCATGTGAGGATAATCCTTTTGCATAGAGCCCCCTCCTCTCAAGCTATAAAAGGAGGCCTCCTCTCCTCACTCAAGGATTCATTCACCAACACAAGAGGTCACAATGTAGAGAGGAAGAGCAAGCTCTATTCCATTAGCTTCTAGCTAATTTAGTATAGGGAGTGAGAGAGGGAAAGAGCTGGAGAAAGAGTGGAGTCGAAGCAGTTCTGCCTCCAGGTGGACGAAGTGCCAAGCTTGTCGGCTCTCGCGCCAACTTGTACATCTACGATCGTCTTGCTACTTAAAGTAAGAAGTTTGTGTTCAACTTTGGTTTGATTCATTAAGCATGTTACTTTCATAAAGCTACTTGTTTGTGGGATCGTCGTTTGTCCTTTGGACGGATGGTCTAGTAAGAGGACTCCTAATAGAGACGGATGTTCCTGTACGCCACTAGAGTAGTAGTCGCCTTCGTAGACATGGTGTCTAGTTCAAAGTCTACCTTCGTATGTTGTACACGCGCATGGGCAGAGGGGTAGGTGGCAGGTGGTGACAACCCTGTCCACTCGTACCAGCATTCCCCCACGTTCGGCCATGGAATAGCGCTGATGCTGATATCGCTTGGCAGACCATGTGCGTTAGTGGGCCTGAAGCAAGCAAGTAGTGGGAAAGTTACCATCGCTTATATGCATTTGACCTTAGAAGAACCTCTCTACCCAAGCTATCCCTTCCGTCTCTTCTTAGTAAACTAGCTAAGAGACTAAGTACAAAAGACCGTTCCTTTGGAAAATTACGATACCCTGAATACTTCCGGGTGAAAGCTACAACGGTACTTCCGTGCGCTTGAGGACTTTTCTGCTGAGGCTAAGAAGTGCCAACAAGCTTTCTGGAACCGTTGTCGGGGAACGGTTGTCGTATTTGTCTCCGAAACTAGTTCACCCGTGTGTCCTTGTGTCGTGTTCAAAAAAATTATTTCTTCTATGTTCATGACCCTCCTTCATGAAGCCTATCTTTCAAAAAAATGGGCATTATTATTTTTAGAATTGCATGTTCAAATTTTTGCACATGCACAAAAATATTTCTATTCACTCTCGTATCATCTTCTCTTCTTTTCAGAAAGCATTTAAAAAATAAACAGTTTTTATTATTCTTGTTCTCTCTTTCTACAGTAATGCCCTTTCAAAATTCAAAATTAAAATATTTCTCCTAAGGACAAGTTCTTGTAGCCACCATTGAAGCCAACCATAGCTTCTTACTTCTTAGGGGGTCTGTCGATACCCAGGAAATGGGTACCCCAAACCCTTGGTTTACCGAACTAAACCCCGCAAAATCAGCACCTCGACCCCTCCGATGACCTCCCGCGCTAACGTACGAAGGCCCGTAGGCTGAGACATATCAGGCTGACCCACGAACAGACAACGACGGCCCAAAGCCAAAGCCTGCTCTAGAGGCTACCGAACAGACTGGTACTGTACACTCGAGAGGCTACCGAACGGACTGGTACTATACACTCGAGAGGGTACCGAACGGACTGGTACTGTACACGCGAGGGTACAATTCGAGCGACCCCTCGAAGACGGAACTTCGCCCTGCGAACGAGCCTACCCTCGAGGACGTAACTTCGTTCGGGCGAATAGGCGGTCCTCGAGGGCAGTGCACCCCTCGGCTACCGACCCTCCCGTACGGGCCCTAGCGCATTTAATGCGATCTACCTACCCCCGTCTAAACCGCATGGCCATAGTTACGGTAATAGTTGCAGGCGTGGCGTTCAAATCTGGCTTTTACCACCCATGCCCCGGAATCCCGCAAGTCGTACTACGCTGTTGCACCATACCGAGCACTGTGCCACGTCCAGCATCACCTCGAGACGTATAAACCAACACGTTTCCCGCATTTGCTGGGATTCAGCCTTATCCGGTGAGGCTCGACCTCCTCGGCACGACCCCCTCGACTCCGGCCAAGACCCTCGACCGTCGCCCCTCGATGTCAACAAATGAACCCTCGAGCGGAACTTCAACCACTCCCGACGCGACGGCTGCAGGGCCTCCCATACCGACGTATATCACTACAGCGGCATCGACGTGATCGGCCTCAATGTCATACGTCATCAACGTCATGAGAGCTCGAAATACATGTACCCCTGTGCCCCTCCTTCATCTATAAAAGGAGGCGCCAGGGCGATAGAAAAGGGGACCGGACAAAAAAAGACGAGAGGACCTAGAGCATAGAAACATTAAGGCTTTAGATCACAAAGCGACACCGTGAGCCTGTGTAAGGTCGAGAGCTAGGCGTCCGAACGCCCAAACTCCACCTTGCGCTCCTCACATCTGCTTGTATTTTCCCCTGTACTAGCACTTTGGTGCAAGATAACACGAACTATCCTCCCCCCGCTGGACGTAGGGCCTTCTTTGCCCGAACCAGGATAAATCGCCGTGTCCTTCTTGCATCACCCACTGGATAAGGGAGCAAGCGATTACGAATATTACTCATTGGTGTTAACCCCTCGAGGGTCAAAACACCGACAGTTGGCGCGCCAGGTAGGGGAGCCGCGTGTCACTAATGATTTCCCGCCATTTTTTCGGATGGGCGACTTTGTTTCACCACTTTTGCACGCTACGGTGATCTGGTTTGGGAGCCTGGAGTTCATGACCCTTGACCAGGGCTATGACATGACCCTGCTCTCAATCAGTGACCCGAACGGAGGTCATGGTACGCCCCCACCATCTTGGGGGGCCGCTCACCAGTCCTACCACCATGCTTCCACATCCAGAAGGAGGCACGGTTGGCACCGTCATCACCATCAACCTAAGTCGGGGAGGGTTCCCGCCGCTTTCTCCTTGCCCCTGACCGGAGATGACGAACCCCTTGTTGAGGGAGCATCTGACCCGAGTTCAGAGGTAGAGGGCAAACTGGTAGGACCCCACCACAACCCTGACTCCACCTTCACAGTACGCACGTCGAGGAAGCACGACGAAGTCCCCGCTCGATCGAGCCCGCTCTCACACGAGCTGTTCGAGCGTCGTCGGTGGCCTTCATTCGACTTCAACATTCCTGCGACGACGATCTCGACAGTGACCCACTCCAACATGAGCACATTGGAGGACCGCCCAGGTGCCCTTCTCCGTGCAATGACGGATGTGGAGACTGTCACACCGGCCTCCGAGGGCTTGGCCTTCGTAAGAGTGCCCGGCCCCCGGAGGTACACCGTCGGCACACTCCGATGGCAGCTGCAGGAGGAGGCGCGGGGGCAATTCCCCGTCTTCTGCTGCAGCGACCTCGACTCTGACTCTGATCATTGGGATCCTACCCGCGAGTGCCCCCACATCGATGGTGATGTCAACTCCGATCAGGACACCGTCGATCCAGCGGCCGCGACGGCTACAGCTGTGGCGGGTGACGCTCCCCCTAGAGCAGAGGAACAACAACCAGACACACCCTGAGAAGTGTGCCCCCGTCCTGGCGAGCAGGACACACAGCTGGCACAGATTCAGGAGTTGCAGGCGAAGCTCGCCGATGAGCAGGAACGATTACGCTTGCTCGAGCTGACCCTCGAGCAAGAGCGGTGACCGCCCGATGGTAGAGCCCGAGCTAGGGCCCGAGAAGTCAACCGGCAGATCATCGAGGCAGGAGCACCCGAGCAACCCCCCAACCGTTATCCCCGAGCAAGCCAGAACATTGTTGCGGCGGCTATGCTCCTTCGCAATATGCCCGCGCCATCCAACTCGCAAGCTCGGCGGATACAACGTGAGGTTGAGGATCTCCTCCAAGTTGCTGCTGTCCAGCAAGCCAAGAGCTCAGCCTCGAGGCGTCGAGGGGCTGCCTTCGAACCTCAGGTTGAGCCCTCCTGGCCCGAAAGGGAGGGCTCGGTCGATCAGGGGGCAACCCCCTGACAGAAGAAGAAGCCGGCCCAAGAACGTATCAACGACGACCGCGCTCCCCGCGACGCGCGCCTCGACATTGTTGAGAACCGCAGACGCAAGCACGGGGATGCCGAGGATCGAGGGTACAGCGCCCATCGTGGAGGGCGTTACGACAACGACGAAGACCGACAGGCCCCGGAGCCACCGGGTCCCCAAGTCTTCAGCAGGAAGATCCGCTGCGCCCAGCTGCCCGACAAGTTTTGACCCCCCACGAGTATCATCAAATACAACGGCAAAACCAATCCTGAGCTCTGGCTAGCTGACTTTCGGTTGGCTTGTTAGGCGGGCGGGGCGCGTAACGATCACGCCATCATACGTCACCTTCCCCTGTTCCTGTCCGACACCGCACGTAGGTGGCTCGAGGAGCTTCCACCTGAACAGATTCGCAACTGGATCAACCTTGTCCGGATCTTCGAGGGGAACTTCAAAGGTACCTACGTGCGTCCTGGGAACTCCTGGGAACTGTGCAACTACAAGCAAAAACCAGGGGAGTCTCTCTGCGACTTTGCTCGATGATTCTCCAAGCTCCTCACCGAACTACCCCACATCTCCGATCTTGACGTCGTTCTAGCGTTTGTTGTGGGTACAACCTGCAAGGACCTAGTTCGCGAGTTAGGGCGTAACCGCCCCGACACCGTCGACGAGCTCATGGATGTGGTCACCAATTACGCGGCTGGCGAAGAGGCCGTCGGCGCCTTCTTCAGCGACGGGAAGGACAAGGGAAAAACGCCGGTAGCCAACAACGCCGGAGGCTCGAGCAAAGGGCCAAAGAGAAATAACAAGAAGAAGAAACATCAGCAAGGCAAGTGTGAGGCTGCAGAAGATGATCTCATCGCAGCAACCGAACGCAAAAGACCTCGAGGTCCCCCGAGGGCGCCATCTTTGACAAAATGCTCGAGAAGCCCTGTCCTTATCACAAGGACGGGGCAAGGCACAAGCTTAAGGACTGTCGCATGCTTCGAAGGCACTTCGAGCAAGTGGGCGTGAAGAAAGGTGACGACAAGAAAGACCAAGGCGGCGGTAAGGGAGACAATGGGGAAGACGGAAAATTCCCCGAAGTCTATGACTGCTACATGATCTACGAGGGCCCCTCGACCCAGCTCATGCCTCGACAGCGTAAGCGGGAGGGTTGAGAGGTCTTCTCTGTTCATGTCGCGACGCCTCACTACCTCGACTGGTCTGATGCGCCCATCACGTTCGACCGCGATGACCATCCGGATTGAGTCCCCAACCCCGGGGCCTATCCGCTCGTCGTCGACCCAATCATCATTAACACCCGCCTCTCGAAAGTCCTCATGGACGGCGGCAGCAGCCTGAACGTCATCTACCTCGAGACCCTCGACCTCCTGGGAGTCAGGAGGTACCCACTCCGACCCAGCGTCGGGGGGTTCCATGGCGTCGTACCAGGGAAGAAGGCCTTCCCCGTCGGCTGTATCGACCTTCCTGTCTGTTTTGGCACCCCTGCCAACTTCAGGAAAGAGACCCTCACCTTCGAGGTGGTCGGGTTTCACGGAACGTATCACGCCATCATCGGCTGACCGGGCTATGCGCAGTTCATGGCGATCCCAAACTACACCTACCTCAAGCTCAAGATGCCAGGACCCAAAGGCGTCATCACTGTCTCCTCCTCCTACGAGCATGCGTACGACTACGATGTCGAATGCGTCGAATATGGGGAGGCCGTTGAGCAAAATGTCATGATAGCCGCGACCCTCGAGCACCTCGCCGATGAGATGCCAGACCCCAAGCGACACGCCGGCAACTTCGAGCCAGCACAAGACACCAAGAAAGTCCCCCTCGACCCGAGCTGCCCATGCGAGAAGGTGCTAACGATCAGCGCCGACCTCAAGGACAAATAGGAAGCCATGCTCGTCGACTTTCTCCGTGCGAACGCTGATATGTTTGCATGGAGTCCTTTGGATATGCCAGGCATACCGAGGGAATTCACCGAGCACGCCTTGGAAATTCAGGCTGGGTCCAGACCGGTGAAGCAACGCCTGCGCCGCTTCGACGAGGAGAAGTGTAGGATCATCGGCGAGGAGGTACACAAGCTTTTGGCGGCTGGATTCATCAAGGAGGTCCATCACCCCGAATGGTTAGCTAATCCCATGTTAGTTAAGAAAAAGAATGGAAAAATGCGGATGTGTATTGACTATACTAGCTTAAACAAAGCATGTCCCAAAGTTCCGTTTCCTTTACCACGCATTGATCAAATTGTTGACTCTACCGCGGGATGTGAAACCCTCTCGTTCCTCGATGCTTATTCCGGCTACCACCAAATCAAGATGAAGGAGTCCGACCAGCTCGCGACTTCCTTCATCACCCCTTTTGGCATGTACTACTATGTCACCATGCCCTTCGGCCTTCGAAACGCCGGGGCAACGTATCAGTGGTGCATGCTACACGTCTTCGGCGAACACATAGGTGACACGGTCGAGGCCTACGTCGATGACATCGTGGTCAAGTCCAGAAGAGCGGACAACCTCATCCGAGACCTCAAAATCGCGTTCGGGTGCCTTCGAGCCAAAAACTCAACCCCGAGAAATGTGTCTTCGAAGTGCCTCGGGGCATGCTCCTCGGGTACATCGTCTCCCAGCACGGGATCGAGGCCAACCCCGAGAAGGTGGCGGCCATCACGCGAATGGGGCCGATTCGGGATCTTAAGGGCGTGCAGAGGGTCACGGGCTGCCTCGCGGCCCTCAGCCGCTTTATCTCACGCTTAGGGGAGAAGGCCATTCCTCTGTACCGCCTCTTGAAAAAATCCGAGCGATTCACATGGACCGCAGAGGCCGAAGCGGCCCTCGACGAACTCAAAGCCAAGCTGACATCCACTCTGATTCTCGTCCCTCCTCGACCGGCGACGTCAACTGAACCACCCGAGCCCCTCCTCCTCTACGCCGCCGCAACCACTCAGGTGGTTAGCTCGGCCATAGTGGTGGAGAGGCAAGAGGAAGGGCGCGCTTTGCCAGTCCAACGGCCGGTTTACTTTGTCAGCGAAGTGCTTTCAGAAATGAAAATCCTCTACCCACAGGAGCAAAAGCTGCTCTACGCCATCGTCCTTACGCGTCGCAAGCTCCAGCACTACTTCCTCAGCCACCCGGTTACTGTGGTATCTTCGTTCCCCTTGGGGGAGATCATCCATAACCGGGAGGCCACTGGAAGGATCGCTAAGTGGTCGGTCAAGCTCATGGGCGAGACCATCACCTACGCACCACGGAAGGCCATCAAGTCTCAAGTGCTAGCGGATTTCGTCGCCGAGTGGACCGACACTCAGTTGCCACCTGTTCAAATCCAAGCCGAGCTATGGATGATGTACTTCGATGGGTCGCTCACGAAAACAGGAGCAGGCACGGGCTTGCTCTTCATTTCACCCCTTGGAGTCCACATGCGCTACGTCATTCGCATCCACTTTGCTGCTTCTAACAACGTCGCGGAGTACGAAGCACTTGTCGCTGGATTACGAATCGCCCTTGAACTCGGGGTCTGACACCTTGACGTTCGAGGTGACTCGCAGCTAATCATCGACCAAGTGATGAAGGCCTCGAGCTGCCACGACGCCAAGATGGAAGCATACTGCAACGAAGTGCGCAAGTTGGAAGACAAGTTCCACGGCCTCGAGCTTAGTCATATCGCTCGACGATACAACGAAGCCGTGAATGAGCTCGCAAAAATTGCATCGACTCGAGGTACAGTCCCTCCGGACGTGTTCTCGAGGGACCTCATCGAGCCCTCCGTCAATTTGGGCTCGGGGGCTTGCACTACGCCCTCGAAGCTCCACCCCATGACCTCGACCGGGGCCCCCTCGACTGGGGCCTAGGTTATGGAGATCCAAGAGACCCCTCCTCCGTCAAACCCGCCACCGGATTGGCGAGCCCCTTTACTCGACTGCCTCATTCGGGGAGAGCTTCCGGAGGACCGGACCAAAGCTCGACGGATCGCGCGACGGGCCAAGTCCTACATCATTTACGGTGACGGCAAGGAACTCTATAGGCGAAGCCCCTCAGGCGTTCTTCAGCGCTGCATTACCATCGAGGAAGGCAGGAGGCTCCTCGAGGACATACACTCGGGGGCCTGCGGCCATCACGTAGCACCAAGGACCTCGTAGGCAATGCCTTTTGACAAGGTTACTACTGGCCGACCGCCATTTTCGACACTGCAAACATTGTCCGCTCGTGCAAAGGGTTTCAATTTTACGCCAAGCAGATGCACCTCCCAGCTCACGCCCTACAAATGATCCCCATCACCTGGCCGTTCGCGGTCTGGGTGCTCGATCTTGTAGGGCCTCTCAAGAGGACTACCAAAGGGTACATGCACCTGCTCGTTGCCATCGACAAGTTTACCAAGTGGATCGAGGCCTGGCCCATCAGCAACATCCGCTCCGAACGGGCAGTTGAGTTCTTCACCGACATCATCCATCGCTTCGGGGTCCCGAACGTCATCATCACTGACAACGGGACACAGTTCACCGGCAAGAAGTTCTTGGACTTCTGCGATCGCCATCACATCCGTGTGAATTGGTCCACGGTTGCACATCCTCAAACTAACGGCCAGGTCGAGCGCGCCAATGGCATGATTTTGCAGGGCCTCAAGCCAAGGATCCTCAACCGCCTCGGCAAGCATGGAAAAAAATGGGCCGCGGAGCTACCATCGGTCCTATGGAGCTTAAGGACAACACCTAGTCGAGCCATGGGCTTCACCCCATTCTTCTTGGTCTATGGGTCCGAGGCCGTCCTCCCCACCGACCTCGAGTATGGATCCCCTCGTCTAAAGGCGTACAATGAGCAAAGCAACGAAGAAGCCCTCGCAAACGCCGTCGACAAGCTCAAGGAGGCTCGAGACATGGCGCTAATTCACTCCGCGAGGTATCAGCAAAAACTTCAACGCTACCACGACAAGCACGTGCGCCCGAGAGACTTCCAGGTTGGTGACCTCGTCCTACGTCGACGACAGAGCAACAAGGGACATCACAAGCTGACCCCGCCATGGGAAGGCCCATACACCGTAGCTGAGGTGCTAAAGCCCGGGATGTACAAGCTCACTAACGACAAAGGCAAAATCCTCACCAACGCATGGAACATCTAACAACTACGTCATTTCTACCCTTAGGGCACCAGTGCCCTTGTACATTCTCGCATGTTTTGTACATTTTCGCATGACAAATATAAGGAGTACTTTCGATTATAAGTTCAAACTTGTTATTGTACATGCAAGAGGTAGCCTCGACCCTGTCTCGCCAGAGTCGAGCCTCCCTTGGGGGCTAACGGGGGAACCCCTAAGTTCCTAAAAATACGAACAACTTTTTTCACACGCCTCCCTTTCGCTTCCCAACTATGTTGAAAAACGCCTCGAATTCCCTAGGGGTCAAGGGCTGTCGAGCCGGAGCTCTCCTACGCCTCTGGGCTATGGTACCTCTACTCACTGCCCCCTCGAGGGATACGAGCTTGCGTCGAACGCTCAGTCAGAAAGCAAGAGTCAGGCGATCAGAACTCGAGCGCTTCTTCTTTCTCACGCCTCGATACGCTTCGCGACTAAGTAGAAAACGCCTCGAACTCCCTAGAGGGTCGAGGGTTGTCGAGCCAGGAGCTCTCCTACGCCTCCGGGCTACGGTACCTCCACTCGCTCCCCCCTCGAGGGATACGAGCATGCGTCGAAAACTTAGTCAAAAAAGCAAAGTCTAGGTGAAAAGAAAGCAGAAAAGGCTCGAAAGTAAAACGACAAATCGCATTACGATAGATGTATTAATGCTCAAAAAGGGCTTTTGAAGCCACATTGAATATAAGTTACAAAAAACTAATTCATTACATGGGCACCCTCGCCCAGCCTTGCCCTACAGGCCCGCTCTGTCGCCGCCCTCCTCGACGAGGTACCCTTCAATGGCAGGGGGGAGGACTTCGTCCTCAAACAGCTTCGCCAGCGCTCCCCCCGGCCTCTTGACGTCATGAATGAGCCCTCGGCATCGCTCCTCATTCTCTGCGTCGGTCTTCGAGATATTAGGAACAAAGCCTTGGGCCACCACGTTCATGTCAAAGACGAAGCTGGAGGAGACCACTGCTAGCGCCCGCTTCACGCCGGTATGAAGCGCCTCCCGCACGCGATCGTGAAGGGTGGCATCGAGGTAGTAGATCCGGTCGACGAGCGCGGCACCGGGGATGTCTTCTTCAGTACCCTCGACAGGCCTGACCTCCTAGGAGACGCAGAGCCCGTCGAGGGCAACCCGAAGCTGGCAGAGAAGCGCCCCCTCCACCGCGAGGCTCTCCTGCAGCGCCTTGGCAGTGGTCTGGGTAGCGAGCAGCTCAGACTCGAGGCCTGAAACACAAAGCAAGAATCAGACAAAACCATACAGGAAGAAAAATGATCAAAAACTCTTTAAGGAACTCACCAGCACAGCGAGTCTCGAGGGCGTTGCGATCCCCCAGCACAGCGTCGCGCTCCCCCCGAGCCTCGTCCCGCTCCCGCTGGGCCTCCTTGAAGGCCCGGGTCACCTTCATTTTCTCGCAGCGGAGGGTCTCGAGGGCGCCACCAGCCAGGATGATGGCCTGCTCCTTCTCTTGGAGGGTAGCCTTCATCGCCCTGAGCTGGGTTTCCAGGCTAGTGGCTCGGTTCTTCTCCTCCTGGGCCAAGGCGGAGAGGGTGTTGCGTGCCGTGGAGACTTCAGCGAAGCTGGCCTCAAGCGAGCGGATGCGCTCCACGGAGCTTTGAGCCTCCCCCAGGAGTAGCTCGACGCGCTCCTGGGCTCGGATGCTCTCGCCCTTGGCCCTCCCCGCTTCGGCCTTGGCCACGTCAGCCTCCTCCCTGGCACGCTTGAGCTCCACCATGAGGTGGGTGGCTTCCCCTCGAGTGGCCTCGGAGTCCTCCTTCGCCCGGGCGGCCTCCTCTTTGGCTTTGGCAGCCTCCTCCATGGTCTGCTTCAGCTCCTCCTCGATCTCGGCCACCCTGCCCTGCGCAGAGCGGCCGGCTTTGAGTTGGCGAAGCACTTCCTCCCGGCTGTTGTGTGTTTCGTGGAGGAAGTATGACTTGGAGTAGGAATGCCTCCGTGCCTCCTGGGGACAAGAAGTCAAGGGTTGAGGCATTTCATACGAAAGAATTTTAAAAAAAACTGCATATGGCCTACACAGCGACTCACCGCGAGGTTCCGGTCGAGGACTTCGGCGAGCTCGAGGCCCAGCTTCAGCAAGTGCCGCAGCCATGCCCGAGACCGCTCGGCCTCCTCCCAGCACTTGACCTCCGCCGGGTCATTCATCTCGATCCCCGGAGCGCTGGAGTCGCCGAGTTCCCAGAGTACGATGTGCTCCTTGCCCCAATGCGGAAGGACCGTCTTGACCTTGGCTCGCGCCAAGGACTCGACCTCGTCCACCACACCGCACGGGACGTCTTAACTCACGGCCAGCTCCACCGGGGTGTGGAACTCTGACGCGGCGCGGGCATCCCTCAGCCCGGGGTCGGACGTCGACCTCCTCAGCACGCCAGAAGCCGCCGTCTCCTCCGACTGCTCCGTCGACTGTTCCGGCGGCTGACCCGACGCTGCTTCAGGCGCCGTTGGAGGTAGCGGAGGCGTCGAGGCCGTCGCTTCCCCCAACACCACAACTTGTGGCACCGGCAGGGCCACCATCGACGCGTCTTCCGCCGGGTTCGGTACCGAGGCCTCCTCTGGTTGCGCCCCCGGCAGCCGTGGGACAGTTGACGCCTTCGACGCCATTTCTCCTTCGGCCAGCAGCTCGTCCAGGGTAATCACGGACACCCATTGCTTGGGCAGTCTGGAAGTCGCCTCCGCCTCCGACGTCTCAGGTGGTTGCTGCTCCGGCGGGTCCAGCGGCGTCGTGTCCCCCGGTTGCGTCTGCTACGCCTGCTGATGCTGGGGTTGGCCCCCAGTTTCCTCCTCCTCCCGCCGCTTTGACGGCTCCTTCTCCCCCTCCTGCTGTGGCCATGGCAGCTCCGCTTCTTGCAAGGCCCCCTGCTCCTGCTCCCTCCGGGCCTCGAGCTCGCGTAGCCCCGCCGGCCAGGGCCTCCGCTCTCCCGTCGAGGGGGAAGGGCCGTGGTCTCCTCACCCTCGAGGAAAACGATGACTACCCCCTCTCCCGGCTCGTGGCCCTCGAGGGCTCCCGCCTTGGGTGCGGGGATCAAAGCCTCCGGCCCGCCAGGAACGAAAGCTCCCGACGTCGGGGCACCGCCCCTTGGTGCCGGGCCGAGCTCGAGGGCCACAGGCGACGATGTCAAGGAGGCACTCCCTCCCTCATGCGTCCTCCCCGGCTCGGAGTCGCCGCCCGCCGCAGACCCCGAGACACTCGACCCTGCAGCAAGAGTGGAACCTGTCAGCCTACCACGCGCCAGAGCACCGATGGATGAGGATAACCACTTGGATTCCCACGGAGCCAAGGGCCTCGACGTCGCACCTGTGACCAGGGCCTCCATCTTCGCGGCTGCATCCATCTTGAGCCGCTTAGCCGGCACGAGAGACGCCTCCTCGATCTGGCGCTTGGGCCTGGATGGGAAGCAGAACGGCAAAAAGTTTATTAAAATTGCGCAAGGAGGACGCGACGAAAAGAAAACGAACCAACGACACCTACCCGAAGGGGATAGAGGCCTTTCGGGTCCCCTTGGAACCGCCAGTAGATTTCAAGACCCCTCCCGAAGCCGAGCTCTTCCCGGGGCTGAGGCTGCTCGGGGCCGTCGGTGGGGTCGCCGCGCCTCCCTGCTTCGATGGGGCCTCCTGGGCACGGCCCTGTTCCGCCGCGCCGACGACCGGGACCGGGTTTCCCGGATCGAAGTGGGTGGGGTCCTACCTCGAGTACAATGCGAGGGGGGTGAACCTCTTGAGGCGAGGCCTCGGCCCCCCTTTTTCCACGCCAGCGCTCCGAGGCCGACGCCACCGGCTGGGGGGCGCACTGCTCTGCCACATCCTCCTGCACGAAGGGGCGGTCAGCATGGGAGGAACCCGACAAGATGCTATCGAGGCGCCCCTCCACCCCCTCGATGTCATCACTGTCATCATCATCTTCATCTCCCCCGGACGAGGGAGACTCCTCCTCCGGGAGCCCGTCGTGCCTCTGCTCAGCGCGGCGCTTCACGAGTCTTTCGCGCTCCCGGAGCTTCTTGGCTTTCTTCTTCTCCTCCTCGTCCTTACTCCGCTTCTCTTGCTGGGCGGTGAAGCGTCTTACCTGACGATTGGGAGCGTCCTCCCTCAGCAGGGGCCTTGATCTCCGGTAGTCGATTCTCCCCTACACAAAGATGTTTAGTCACAGGGACAAGAGAAAAAAAAAGGGGGGGAAACGCGAAAGGCACGGGTCGGGGCACTCACCAGGTCAAGGCAACCCTCCTCTGGCCACATGGGGAGGCGGTTGACGTCTTCCACCCTGAACGAGCCAGCATGTTACACCTATATCACTTGATGCAACAACCTTCTTCTTTGCTTGTTGCTCAAGAAGCAAAGAGTGAGCCTTTTCAAGCTTAGAATGAGCATCACCAAGTTTCTCATGGTCTTCCTTTAGACTCTCATGAGTGGTCATAAGCTCACTAAGGGCTTTCTCAAGTATTTCTACTTTCCTAGAAAGCTTCTTACACTCTTTGTCCTTGGCAATAGCTATGTCTCTAGTTTCTTGCATCAAGTCATATAGTTGTTCTTTAGTAGGTTCATCATTATCATCATCATTAGCATATTCCATCTCACTATCATCATCACTATCATCATATTGTACCTTTGTTTCCTTTGCCATGAAGCATGAGTGTGATGTAGAGAATAGAGAAGGCTTCTTGTTGATAGCAATAGAAGCAAGAGCCTTGTTCTTCTTGTTGATAGCAATAGAAGCAAGAGCCTTGTTGGAGGATTCTTCGTCTTCCTCATCCTCACTCTCCCAAGTGACCACAAATGCACCATTCTTGCCCTTCTTGAGAGTCATCCTTACTTCTCTCTTCTTCTTGTCCAACTTGCCCCTTTTGTTGTTGTTCTTCTTTCTATCATAGGGACACTCATTTTGAAGATGATCGGTGCTATCACAATTGAAGCACCTCCTTACTTGCTCATTGCTCTTGTAGTTGTTCTTCTTGTAGCCTCTTCTCTTGATGAACATATGGCCCATCTTCTTGACAACAAGAGCAAGTGCCTCATCATCAATCTCAAACTCTCCTTCTTCTCCATTATCTTCTTCTTCTTCTTCAAAGATAGAAGCTTTTCCCTTAGAGGAGGTGGCCTTGACTGCCACGGTTGGCTTCTTCTTCTCTTCTACCTTCATATCCTTTTCATCAATTTGCTTGTCATACTTGTCATATGTCATCACTTCTCCAAGCAAATCATTTGGCTTCATCTTGTCAAGCCCATCTCTTTGGAGCATCATGATCAACATCTTGAATCTTGACGGCAAACTCATCAAGAACTTGACACAAAAATCTTCATCTTGTATCTTGTATCCCAAGCTCTTGAGATCATTCACAATTACTTGTAAACGATGAAACATTTCTAGAATTGTTTCACCATCATTCATCTTGAAGTTCTCAAATTCCTTCTTGAGGCCATAAAGTCTAGAGCTCTTCACAACCTTAGTCCCTTCATAGGTCTCACTCAACCTTGTCCACACCTCATGTGCAAACTCCAAGTCCTTGATCCCCTCAAATATCTTGGTGTCAATGCCTTCATAGATTATGTTGAGTGCCATTCTATTGCAAGTTATGTTGGCTCTATCTTCATCGGTGAGGTGTTCCGCATCAAGCACAACATAATCCTTCAAAGTAACCTCCAACACTCTCTCATGAATGGAACCGAGGCGCATAGACATTTTTCTCTTCCAATGATCAAAAGAACTAATGCCATCAAAGAAGGGTGGTTTGCCTCCAACATGATTGAACACAACAAGAGCCATCTTTTAACACCGAAGGATGTTAAGCCTTGTAAAAATGGTGACCACGAGCTCTGAAACCACTTGTAAGGTCCTAGATGGCTAGAGGGGGGTGAATAGCCTATTAAAATTCTACAAACCACTAGACAAAACTTGATTAGTATAACAAATGGCGTAACCACGGTTTTGCCTAGCCTACAAGGTGAGCTAGCCTCCTATTGACAAATCTAGTATAAGTATGATCTCTATGTCACTCAAGGGCTATGTCACTACTTTCTAATCTATAGAGCTAGCAAGAACAACTATTCTAAAACAAGCTACACAAGACAAGTGCTAGAAAGTAATGCAAGGTAGAGAGGTGATTCTTATACCGACGGTGGAGAGAAGATGTTGCCAATCACCAAGATGATATGTAATCAATACAATATGACAACAATCACAATATGAAGACCAATCACCGGGAACAAGAAGATGACACAATTATTTTTGTTCACCCGGTGTTCACTTGTGCACCGACAAGCTACGTCACCGGTTGTGTCGACCAACACCTAGATGGATCCTCGGTGTGACCCTCAAGTCACTTGCCCCGCAAGGCACTCCCCCGCAAGGGAACCGCAAGACACCACTCTCAAGCGTGGTAACTCAATGACACGCGCATTCCACTAGAGTTGCTTTTGGCACTCCACCGAGGACAAGCACAAGAACCTCTTACAAATCAATCACCGGAGGTGGGCAAGAACAATCACCAACTCTTCCCAACGCCTCCAAACAACCTCCAAGCCGGCTAGGAGCGGTACTCTCCAAGAGTAACAAGAAATCATTGGCCAAACGAATCGCAAGTGCCACTAGATGAATTAACTCATGCAATGCACTTCGAATCACTCAATCTCACTCTAGATTAGTAATCAAGCAATATAGATGAGTAGGAGGGAGAAGCTTTAGCTCAAAGGATGCACAAGAGTGTTAGAAAAGCCAAGAGACCTCCACAAGGGCCGGCCACCTTCTATTTATAACCCCATCCTTTGAAACTAGCCGTTGCCCCTTGGGTGACTCGATTACACACGCCAGACGCGTCTACCGCTAGCGCAGGACGCATCCGGCGCCTCTGCCGCTCAGCCTCCAATGGTTGACTCCCACGACACGTCAGCGTCCGGCGGTACCCCTCGGCGTCCGGCGGTACCCCTCGGCGTCCGACGACCAGCGTCCGGAGACACCAACTGCTCTGCGACCCTCTCTGAGTAGCGTCCGGACGCACACCCTAGCGTTCGGCGCTTCACACGCGCTGAAACCTCGGCCTTCATTTCTCACGAGTGTCGGACGCTGAACAGTGCCGAGCCGACGTCCGGCGCAAGCGTCCGGCGCAGCGTCCGGCGCTCTGTCTCTCAACCGGTACTCTCTGTGTAGCGTCCGAACGCTGGGCCAGCGTCCGGCGCTCAGCGTCCGACGCTTAGAATATGAGCATTCTCAATCCTACGACGACGCCCTCTTTTCTCCAATGAATTTGCATCCGGCGCAATAGAAAATATCTCTCATTTTCCCGAATTTACCAAACCCAACTCAACCTTACAATCATACCGCCACCTTTGCAAATGTGCTAACACCACCAAGTGACATCTCCATGTGCATGTGTGTTAGCATTTTTCCAAAGCATTTTCAAAGGACTTTCATCGCGCGCTAGATCCTAAATGCAATCACATGAAATGATGGACCTAGTGGCACTCATGAACCGAATTACCGAAGATCTCCCCTCTTCATAGTTCGGCTATCGATCCTAAACCACTCACACCCTCTATGGTGTCTTGAGTGCAAAAAACAAAATGGCCCTATAGGTTATACCTTTGCCTTGAGCCCATTTTGTCGATCCTTCAACCGCCAAGCCTTTACATGATACGTGACACTCCATGTCATCATGCAACGGTCTTGGTCCATCGATCTTGATATTACTTACTCTTCACCGTTGGTCGGTCCATCGGTGCCAAGTCATGCCCAAGCTTCACCGTCACACGGTCCTTCGCTTCAAAGCCTCAACTTGCCCTTCACACTTCCAACCGATCCATCGAGCCAAGCCCATCTTGATCTTCACCATGCTTAGGTTGCATAACTTCATGTCATGCCTCAACATTGAGCTCCACTTGGCATGGACTACCTTTCTCTAAATCATCCACTTAGAAACAAGGTTAGTCCTTAGGTTTCATCAATTACCCAAAACCAAACTAGGGACTTTCACCGGTGTACGGCGGGAGGTAGCCACCGTCATTGCGAAGGTAGAACCACTGCTCATCCCACCGGGAGTGGTTGGACGTCAACCCGGTGGGGATGTACTCGCGTGGCTCCTCCGACCTTCCGGTCTTCAACGCGAAGTCGAGGCACCCCGCCCTGACGATTCTCCTTACTCCTTGCGCCACCGGGGAGGCGAACCACTCCCCCTTGTAAAGGTGGAGCCATAGCTCCCAATGTGGCGCCATCCCGAGGTAGCCCTCGCAGACGGCCGCGAAGATGGCGGCGTTGGAGATGGCGTTGGGGGAGAAATGGTGGAGCTCGACGCCGTAGAAGTTCGTCAACCCCCGCATGAACTCGCTCGGGGGCACACCGAACCCATGCCGATGATACTTGAGGAAGCTCACCACGTAGCCCTCCGGCGGATTTGGCTCTTGGTGGTCCCTGGGCGGCGCAATCCACTCCAGCCGATTCGGATCGGTGACGGGGCGGAGAAGTCCTTCCCTCACCAGCTCGATCAGCCTTTGTCGCACCACGGTCGACGGGCGCCAGGGCTCGGCGGGCTGGAGGACGGGGGCTATGGCGGCAGCGGCAGCACAGATCTGCTCAGTGGGCGCGGCGGCGGCAACAACAGCACAAATCTCTTCGACGGACGGACGACCAGGAAGGTTCCCAATCACAACTTCTCACTCTAAGTTTTTACCCTCACGCGCGCAGGATAGCAGGAGTTCGAAAGGATGGCAAAGGTGGGAGTGAACACTTGTCCCCCTCCATTTTTATACTCGGGAAGAGCAACGGGCGGAGTCCGGCGGCAGGAAAAAGGTAACTCCCACAATTAATGCGTTTACCTGACCGTTCCCCCCTCGATCCTCGACCAGACGCATGCATCACACCTCTGACAGAGAGCCATTGCTCGGGCCCGCCATGATCGCACAGCTGAAGCCCTTCTCCTCAAAAGGCGCGTCCAACGATAAGAAAAGAGAACCGTTGCTCGCTAACGGAGTTTCCTATGAAAGGTAAAACGGGCTCTGGCCCCACCTCAAAGCCTCAAGGGAGCGAAGGCCGGTCCTCGAGTGAGGGCTCAACGGCCGCCCTTGAGCGCCAAAAAAGGAACGGGCTCTGGCCCCACCTCAAAGCCTCGAGGGAGCGAAGGCCGGTCCTTGAGTGAGGGCTCAATGGCTGCCCTTGAGTGCCAAAAAAGGAACGGGCTCTGGCCCCACCTCAAAGCCTCAAGGTAGTGAAGGCCAGTCCTTGAGTGAGGGCTCAACGGCCGCCCTTGAGCGCCAAAAAAAGAACGGACTCTGGCCCCACCTCAAAGCCTCGAGGGAACGAAGGCCGGTCCTCGAGTGAGGGCTCAACGGCCGCCCTTGAGCGCCAAAAAATGAACGGGCTCTGGCCCCACATCAAAGCCTCGAGGGAGTGAAGGCCGGTCCTCGAGTGAGGGTTCAACGGCCGCCCTTGAGCACCAAAGAAATCGGGCTCCGGCCCCAAGCCTCGAGGGAGCGAAGGCTGGCCCCACGATCAGGGTTCGACAGTCGCCCTCGAGCCCCGAGCCAGGGGTGACCAAGGGGGAGCCAACACGAGGCCCTGCTCGAGAACGAACTCTCGAGACCCCTTTGGATGCATCCAAGGCGAAACGCTACGGACTTTATGGAATGCCCCCGAAGGGAGGCATCGAGCCGCCGAGACCTATCGAATGCAATTGGTATCTGTAGGACCATTGTGTTTTGCTTTAATGAGACCGCCTCCGGGCCTTCTACCGACCTCCATCGAATGAGGAACGGGCTCTCGCTTGGATTTTCCCGTTACCAGCTCACTAAGAACTTCGCGGCTCGCCCTATCGGGGTTAGTCCGATGCTTCTCGCCTCATATCCGATCGAAAGGACTCGTGAGAAGAATGCCGACGACAGCAACGCCCCAGCCGCATGAGGCTTGGGGGCTCGCCTGTGCCCGGCGCCCCTCGACGAAAGAGGGTCGAAAATCCCCCGGGGGCTCCCCTCGGTAAAGCGCTACGACTCCAGTTCAGGCCTGTACCCGACTGGACAAGCACCCTTTAACTAAATATAAATAAAGCCTTCACAGGAGTCTTTCGACTCCTACGAGGCCTCGGGGGCTACCCCCGCGGGGGTCGCTCACGCGCCCCCATGAAAAAATCCGAATCACGTCACATTTCCAATTCCTGACCCCCTGCCCGAGTGTCATCACTCGCACAGGGGCTCGGGGGCTACTGTCGATACCCAGGAAATGGGTACCCCAAACCCTTGGTTTACCGAACTAAACCCCACAAAATCAGCACCCTGACCCCTCCGGTGACCTCCCGCGCTAATGTACGAAGGCCCGCAGGCTGAGACATATCGGGCTGACCCACGAACGGACAACGATGGCCCAAAGCCAAAGCCTGCTCGAGAGGCTACCGAATGGACTGGTACTGTACACTCGAGAGGCTACCGAACGGACTGGTACTGTACACTTGAGAGGGTACCGAACGGACTGGTACTGTACACGCGAGGGTACAATTCGAGCGACCCCCTCGAACACGGAACTTCACCCTGCGAACGAGCCTGCCCTCGAGGACGTAACTTCGTTCGGGCGAATGGGCGGTCCTCGAGGGCAGTGCACCCCTCGGCTACCGACCCTCCCGTACGGGCCCTAGCGCATTTAATGCGATCTACCTACCCCCATCTAAACCGCATGGCCACAGTTATGGTAACAGTTGCAGGCGTGGCGGTCAAATCTGGCTTTTACCGCCCATGCCCCGGAATCCCGCAAGTCGTACTACGCTGTTGCACCATACCGAGCACTGTGCCACGTCCAGCATCACCTCGAGACGTATAAACCAACACGTTTCCCACATTTGCCGGGATTCGGCCTTATCCGGTGAGGCTTGACCTCCTCGGCATGACCCCCTCGACTCCGGCCAAGACCCTCGACCATCGCCCCTCGACGTCAACAAATGAACCCTCGAGTGGAACTTCAACCACTCCCGACGCGACGGCTGCAGGGCCTCCCATACCGACGTATATCACTACAGCGGCATCGACGTGATCGGCCTCAACGTCATACGTCATCAACGTCATGCGAGCTTGAAATACATGTACCCCTGTGCCCCTCCTTCATCTATAAAAGGAGGCGCCAGGGCGATAGAAAAGGGGACCGGACAAAAAAAGACGAGAGGACCTAGAGCATAGAAACATTAAGGCTTTAGATCACAAAGCGACACCGTGAGCCTGTGTAAGGTCGAGAGCTAGGCGTCCAAACGCCCAAACTCCACCTTGCGCTCCTCACCTGCTTGTATTTTCCCCTGTACTAGCACTTCGGTGCAAGATAACACGAACTATCCTCCCCCCGCTGGACGTAGGGCCTTCTTTGCCCGAACCAGGATAAATCGCCGTGTCCTTCTTGCATCACCCACCGGATAAGGGAGCACGCGATTACGAATATTACTCGTTGGTGTTAAGCCCTCGAGGGTCAAAACACCGACAGGGTCGAAGACCAAGAAGTGGCTTATTTATACCAAGCATTCCTCTTATGGCTAGATCCAATCTCCTGGTCCCTGTAGAAAGGAAAAAGAATTTCACAATCTTCGCCTTAGCTTTGGCGGTCAAGCTTATGACTATAAAGAAAGCACTACCGGGAGATACCCTGGATTATTAAATATATATATTTTATAAAATTATATATAATTTATTGTCCTCTTACAAAATAAAAATATAAATAAATTTTTGCTAAAATGTTTTTAATAAATGCTAGTTTGCTTTCAAAGTTTTACATACAACATGTTTTGGTTTGAAGTACGATTGATCATCATATCTTCATAGGCATTTTAATTTAAGCATGGAACTTAGGTTAAAATTGCCTACCTTGATCAAACGACATGTCTAATCATTGTCCCAAAACTACTGAGTGTAGGCTTTGAATAAAAATTTTTGTGAGTTATTTTATTTATCAATGAAAATATTCTATAAAATGGTTAAAAAAATAAAGAGATATTTTGAAAATCTAAAATTTGAAAACTTATCCTTAAAATAAGTTCTTTTTTTGTTCTTACAGAATAAAAATGATTCCTCATTAATAGAAATTTGTTAATAACGTCCTCCCTTGCATAATAACGTCTGGCCTTTGTCTTTTGCTCCCTGATAATTTTTGTCCGGCCTTTGTGCTTTGTGCATGGACAGACCGTCCCACCATTAGTCAAAAAATTTTCTCCAACAAAAATTTAGACGCAAAGTATGACCTTGAAAATGCCATTTGTGAAGCCATTTGGAAAAAACTTCCTCCATCCCAAATTGTAAGTCGTTTGACTTTTTTGATACAAAGTTTGACCACTTGTCTTTTTCAAAAAAATTATGAAAAGATAGCCAAACTCAAATCATTTTTGAAGAACTTCTATTAATAAAGCAAGCTATGGAAAAAGAATGGCATTTCGCACAAAATATTTATTATGAAATGACAAGGACAAACGAGAGATACTGATTGGAACACTTGATCAACTTCGAGATGGTGCTAAACTTCTTGGTCAAAGTTGCGAGGAAGCAAAATACTGGTCAAACTTGATCCTCGGGCAAAATAATCCTCTAGGATCATCCTCCACTCGCACACTGGCTAGGAGGCAAAATCATCCTCCACTCTCACATGAGCGAGGAGGCACATTCATCATCCACAGACTATTACAAACTACTACTTAAACTACTTAAACTAATTTAAACTAAATACTTGTACTTCTAAACACGATCCTCTCGCAGGGAGGATCATGATTAGCCTCCCTTCGCACGCTTACGAGAAGGCTTGTTGGCCAGGTGGTTCTCGTCGGTGGATTCATCGGATCCACCGCTGTTGCCATTGCCACCACCGCCGTTGCCGTTGTCATTGCCGCCGCCGTTGCCATTGCCGCGTCGTCGTCCTCGTCCTCCTCTTCCTCGTCCTCTTCCTCGGAGTCGGCGCCTTCCTCCTCCTCCAACTCATCTGGGTCCTCGTCCTCGCCATCGGACGACTCAACATCGGACTCAGGATCGGAGGGGATGGAGGAACTATTGTCATCATTGCCCAAATCCGCATGGTCAAAAATGTCATCGTTGGAGCTCGAGGGTGGGGAATTTGGGTGGGCTGTTCCCCATGGTGGTGGCTTCGGGGCTGGAGGAGGGAGTGGTGGGTTTGGAGCTGGAGGAAGGAGAGATGTTGCTTTTGAGCGAGAGGAAGGAGATGGTGGGATGATGTGGTGAGTGAAGAAAGAAGAAGATCAGATGACTGGCATTTATAGCTAAGCTTGGGTTGCGACGGAGGGGCAAACAAAAACCCTCGGAAATTGTCCGAGAAGACAATTTTGCCCCCCCAACGGATAATTCATGGAGCTTCCTTTGGTTTGAAGGAAACCATCGACGGTCCAGGCTGGCAAATTTTTTTGAAAAAGCAACAGTCCATCAGGCGACGGCATTATTTGTGAAGTGACTGCCTTGGAACTACAGCCGACTCAGAGGTACGTTACTCCCTCCATTTCAAAATAATATACATTTTCAACTCAAAAGCATCTTATTCAAATTTTTTGACTGTTTGTTTTGACACGGAGGGGTAGCCCGTGATTTTTGACCATTTTCTTGACGGATGCTCCTTGTTGCCTTATTTTTTAAAAGAAATTCATAGTGATGCCTGTTGGGCTCTCCGTGCCTTATTTTTTTGAAAAATAAATTGCAATAAATAAAAGGAATTCATAGTAACACCTGTTGGGATTTTGTTGCCTTATTTTCTAAAACAAATGAAGCAAAACAAACCGCCCGACAGCGTAGGGTTCGAACCCGGGCCAGAGAAAACCGAGGGAAGAGACTGAACCACTAGGATACTCAATTGTTTTCGACATATCATGAGCGGATTTAAATAAATTCTCCAACAAACCTGAACATTGATTCAAAGACTTGCACACAAACTTGAACATTGATTCGAATATAAATTACATTTAGGATGACATATGATAACTACTACAACTAAATTTGAAACTACTGAAAATATACTTCTAAAAACAAACATGATCCATCTCGCAGAGCATCATCCTCCCCTCGCACTCTTGTGAGGAGGCTGGTTGGCAATGTTGTTGTTGCCGACGGATTCACCGCCGCCACCACTGTTGTCGGCGTCCGTGCTGCTGTCGGAGGAAGTCTAGCTCTTGTAAGCCCTGGGATTGCTGTAGGGGATGCCAGAGCCTTCACCGCCTCAATCGCCGCTGCCGCTGCCTCCTCCATTGTCCCCGCTGCCATTGTCTCCGCCGCTGCCGACGTTGCGCCCCTCCCCCGCCGCCGCCAATTTCGCCACCACCTTCCTCCTCGTCATCGCCGCTATCTGCCTCGTCGTTGGCGTCCCCCTCCTCCTCTTTGTTGGTGTCCCCCTTCTCCTCGTCTGAATAGAAATCGGTGTCAGAGTTCGGGGGGAGGAGCGAACATCATCGTCGTCGGAGTGGTGGGAGGAGTCCCCATCATGCAACAACGGGGAACTTGGCCACTCGATTGGGCTCTCAGCCATTGCGGGTTTTGTTTGGTGAGGGAGGTAAAGAAGCCGGATGAAGTAGAGTTGTGGTGGAGAAGAAGTCAAACAGTATGTACAGCACTGCGTGCGGCCGCTTGGCTTCCCGCATGTGAAAACACTCGACCGTTGTCTGGCCATTGAAACAATATCCACAACAGAGCAAAGAAAACCCTCAATCTTGGTCCAGCGTTGGCAAAAAGTGAGCCAAACGATAGTCTGGCCGAGTCTTGGGATTCTGGCGGCATTTCATTGGGAATTAACAGCCTTTGAACTGTAACTAACGGCCGTGGAAGTTGAGCGGACTCAAAAATAATTATAAAAAATTGGTAGTGACGCCTGTTCGCCTTTTCTCACATTATTGTTTTTTAAAAATGAAATAAATAAAATAAAATCATAGTGACGTTGTTGGCTCTTATTTATGAGATTTTGCAATATATATGAAGTAAAATTTTGCCCCATGGAGCTTCCTTCAGGTGAAAGGAAAGAAGTACCCCCGTCTGTTGTCCGGCGTTTGAAAATATTTGAACTAGGGACAGTCCTTGTCAGGCAGCGGCATTAATTGTGAAGTGACGGTCTTGGAACTCTAAAAGACTCCAGAGTAACATTATTCTACCTAAATTTTAGAATTGCAGCCTTATTCAAAATTTTTGACCGTTTGTTTGGCGACTGAGGGAGTTGTCCATGGAGAGAGAAGCAAAAATATCATATGGAAGTAACAAATTTCTAATTAGGCTAAACCCTAAACAATGTCAGGCATGGAGGAAGCAACAAATCATATGGAAGTAACAAATTTCTTCCAAACAAAAGAAAGAAATTTGTTACTTTCTTATGTTTTTTACAAAACGAGTTTGAATCTTAAATTCTAGGTCCGTCCGGCGTTTGCATTTTCTCTATGGGGACGGACCATTCCCTGCTTGAGCCTAGTTGGGCAAAAGTAAAGGCCACGGTTCCTCTAGCGACACTGTATAGCGTGAAGTTTAGTTGTAATTAAGTTCCATACTAGAATTGGAGGAGAGTTCAAACCAACTTAAAAACCCAGGCCAAGGACACATGCTAACAATGATGCCAGGCATTTGCAACTAAGCATGGTAGTCATGTCCATTTGATACTCACACATGCTCGTGATGTGTATCAAATTGGCATGCGTACCATGCGTAGTTTCAAATTCTATATTTTTTGTCAGTTTTCTTAATGATGCCATTTATTTATATTAGAGTTTGTTTACAATATACATGAAGGACAATGCAATTACAAAAAGGTTTGTCATTTGTTTGTCAGATATGAGAGTTTGCAAATATACATGATGTGTCTTATTTATATGAGAGTTTACAATATACATAAAGGACAGTGCTAGTCCAAAAAACTAAATGAGCGCCAAGTCACACGCACGGCACGAACGAGCACAGGAGAAAATAAATCGGTTGTCAGAGACGGATGGATTAAGACAATCGCCTCAAGCAAACGTAAGCTTCAGAATCAGTTGAAGAACCGCGCTTGAAACTTGTTCTGCAGAGGCAGATGGATTAAGACAACCGCATCTAGAAGATGCCATCTTCAGGATCGGTTGACATAAAAGAACCGCTTCTGAAGATTGTTCTTCCGAGGCGGTGCACATAACTCAACCAACTTAGAAGTTAGTCTAGTTTCAGAGGTGGGTTTCTTAACTTAACCGCAGCTATAGTGTGGCCTCACGAGGTTAGAGGCGGTGTGCTATGTGAACCGCCTCTACTAAAAATGGGTGGCGTTACTAATGTCGATTTTTGTACTAGTGAGGCACGGTCACGTGATCTCTTCTTGTGAATGTGAAGTGAGGGTAAAAACAACTTTTACCCTAATGTACATTGCACAAATTAACAGAGTACCTTAATAGATATAACAGAAGGTCTGATTCCTAAGGATTTTTTTATTTTGGGGCCAGATTCCCAAATTCAAAACAAAAAAGGCTTGATTCCTAAACAGATTTGTTTTTGAGGCCTGATTCCTAATTCTCCCAAGAGGTATTTCCAGATTGGACTACACATTTGTGGTGCAAATGGCATGTTCTTCGTGATGCGCCTCAAGAGTTGGGAACAGATTATCGTAGCAGTGGAACTTTGAGGAAGGAATTTTGCTACATTATAAACCAGATGCTCACTATTGATGAGTTTGAGAAAGCTTGGGATGATCTGGTGAAGCGCTATATATGGTCTTGAATAAAGTGGGTTCATGCAGAGGACATATGCAAAGAGAGAAAAGTAGGCAAAGCCATGGGCTAAAAATACATTTTGTGCTAGGATGGCTAGTACTCAGAGGTCTGAGAGTGCAAATAGGCGTGTGTTTGGACTGCGGGTTGGTGTGGGTTGGTGCGGGTTGGACCTAGATGGACCCCTATGAAAGGATCAAGATGCCCAAGAGTGGGGGCTAAATTGGGCTATTCTAAAAATTCTTGCAATAATTAAAACCTAAATTAGCCCATTTCATCTTTTGTGCCTAAAAGTGTTTCTATTTCTACCGCACAAAAGTTTTGCACCTTAAGTTCCAATCCTACTCTAGCATGGCAATTCTAAGAATGTAAAGACATGAATTGAATTGCTTGAAAGTAAATGCTCAAAGTAAAGAGAGGAAGAAGAACGCTGCGATGTTTTTCCGAGGTATTAGAGAGTCGCCACTCCCCACTAGTCCTTGTTGGAGCACCCGCACAAGGGTATCACTCCTCCTTGATCCTCACAAGGACAAGTGCTCTCTATGGATGATTCTTTGTCACTCCGACGCGGTGAATCGCCGGGAACCGCTCACAACTTGAGTTGGTCCATCCACAAGCTCTGTCGGATGATCACCGAACTCCCAATCACCACCAAGCCATCTAGGCGATGGCAATCACAAAGAGTAACAAGAACAAACTCTCACTTGACCTCACAAAGCCTAATGAGAAGGTGGATGCACACTTGCTACTCTCAAATCACTCATGAGGGCTAGACCATGGATTCTCAAATCACAAGCGCCTCACTTGGAGCTCTTGCACTCCCTTGCACTCAAACATATGCCTCAGCTGAACCAAATGAGCAAGAGAGGTCGTATGGAGGAGGTGGGGTTGTATTTATAGGGCCAAACCAGAAATCCAACCGTTACCCACGACCTCACAAATTTCACATAGCGTCGGATGCCAAACCCGAAATCCAACCATTACCCCCGACCTCACAAATTTTACATAGCATCGGACGCATCCGATGCCTAGCGTTGGACGCGTCCAACGTGTTGTAAGTTCAAAATCCAAACTAGACGTTACAAGCGTCGGACGCGTCCGGCGCTTGGCTCTTCTCACGGTGCTCCTTGAGTAGCGTCCGTAGGGCGTTGGACATGTCCAATTCCCACGTCCAACTCATGCAAATCCAGGGTGACAGCGCTAGACGCGTCCAACGCTATACAACTGCCGCGTCCAACGCATTGTACGAAGATCGTTTGACTTCCAATTCAAATCCTTTGTGAACGGCTTCGACTCCAATTGATCTTAGGGCTTTCTCACAACTTCCAAGCGCTAAGTTTCACAAGTGTGCACCACACCTAAACCATTAGACTTAACTAGGTCAAGCTACCCATTTGCAAACCCCTTAATAGTATGGCCAAAGGAAAAACAAAGTCCTATCGACTAATCCATCGTCCTCCAACACCATCGACGAACGGACTTAATCATTCTAAACCTTGTCATCCAACCTTTGAAAACTAAAACGAATTCCATCGTCAGGGGGCATGAAAACCATATTGCCCGAGATCACCATTACCATAACCTAACTTACCATTGTTTCTGCAAAACACACGTTAGTCATGATAATTACATTATCATCAATCATCGAAACCCACACCAAGGGGCCTAGATGATTTCACCCTATTTGGTTGAAAACGCAGTGGGTTGGGTCCATTCCAGCAAGGGAATATTCCCCTCAGATGTGGGTTGGTTTCATCCACCCAAAACAAGCGAACCATCTCAACCCACATGCACGGCATCATTGCTCCGTCTTCCTCTTCTCTTTCTTCTCGCATCCCAACCCTGGTGATTGCCTCCTCTGGCCCTCGTCCTTGGACGACGGGGATGGGACCGGCAGCCTCGGTGGCGCTCGAGGCGGTCCCAATGGGCGGCGACACTCGAGGCAGCTCCAGCGGCCCCGGCGGGCGGTGACACTCGAGGCGGCTCCAGCAGCCCCGGCGGTGCTCAAGGCGGCCCCGACTGCCCTCGTGGCAGCCCCAACGAACATCAGTTGACAGGGACTGTGGGGCGGGGCGGGGCGGGAAGGGGTCAAGGGGAGGCGGCGGCCGGCATGGCCGACGGGGCCTGCGCGGGGTGTGGTCGGAGGTGGTGGTCCAGTGGAGCTACGCCGCGCGGGGCCAGGGAGCACCACCACTACCGACCTCCGGGAGCTCCGTCATGGCAGCGGGGATGGGTGCCGAGCTCCGGCGAGCGGCGGAGAGAGGGAGGTGCGCCGGCGGGCGACGGAGATGGGGGCTAGGAGAGGGAGGAACACTAGCGAGGAGAGAGAGCAGAGCACCAGTAGCAGCAGAGATTGGACAAGCTACCTGGATGAGCTCCAGATGTGTCTGACTGTCTGGAGGAGGAAGATGGGAGAAAAAGGAGTGGATGACAGGGGCCCCATCAATGATTGTTGCTAACGTTGTTAAATTGGCATCCAACCCACTTCTTCCCACTTCTCTAACCAAACAAAAAACTAGGTCGAACCTATCCTCACATCCTAATACAATATGGATCTAATCTAACCCAGAAAAATGGGTTGAACCCAACCTAACCTACTTCAACCCCAAACCAAACACATGCTAGTATTTTGAAAAAAGTAATACCAAAAAATTCATCGATGAATACCAAATCGTAGAACAATACAGAAATTGTTGTTCATGCGTACTGCTGCAGAATACAGACAGCTGAACACGAAACAAAACAGGTAGTTGGATGAAAGCTTGATATTTCATTGTTATTTTAGCTGTAATAAAAAAATACGGGGAGATTGATAGCAGTTTTTAAGATTACTTTTCCCAGTTAATTGTATGTATTTGTCACAAATGAAAACTTTATCCTTGTAGTTTGTGTATCATACAAGAAGCAATTGAGAAGCATGTCATCAATGTGTACACAAAAAACACTTTCAAGCTTTTTACTGAGGAGGTAGACAAGGCGACATAATATGTTGTAACCGACGGAAAAAAGGAAAATATAATAGCTATTGGGCAATACACGACAATGCTGAAACAAGAAAAGATTCAGGAGGCAATCAGCTTCTAAGTGTAAGCGTTGTCAAGTGTAGGGAAAAAAACAATGCTTTTGAGGCATTTGTAACCAGATGGGTCCGCAAACCTGATAGGAGAATGGAGCCGAAAACTAATCTGAGCGTTTAGGATTGAAATGGTCTCCAAAACGTACATCAGACTGATCATAAAGGGAAAGCGTACTTTTGAACTGGGCCGCCTGACCCGAATGTGGGTCCGCTGCATAGCGAGATAGGCAGATTTCCCAAGCAGGAATCTCCATGAGGCACATGCACAGTTGACTTGATGGGCCCTAGCTACATCTGACTTGCGCCCTTGCACACAGGTACCATGCACGTTCAGTACACCAGGGTAAGCAACCAATGAGTGCAGCCCTCTAGGCGCTCTCATATGAACCAGAACGCATTTCACCGGTCGCGATGCAGCCAGAGATGACACGGCGTGATGATCGAAGTTGACGTGATCGATCGAGAAAGGATCAGTCACGGCGCCGTCAAGATGGCCGAGCACGACGGCGGCATCTCACAGGTTAGTCGCGGCGTGATCGAGAAGCTCGTCGAGCATGGCGACGACGTGGTCGTGTGGCTCATGCGCAAGGGCCCGGCCGGCGGCAGATACTATAAAGATGCGATAGAAGTAGCTCCTATCATCACTACCCGAAGATGTTTTCGTGCCGGCAGAAGCCTCCAATATGATTGCACCTATCGTAGTTCCTTCATATACTTCGGCGCGCGAACGACATCAGACATATATTATTAGCAGGGGTTCGTATATGGCCAAGATGCATGAAGATGTTGAGGTATTAGAAGTTCAATCCAGACATATGTGGCAGTACTGATGGTTCATTAAGATCAATCCCTAAACTTTGAGGCTGGTCTGCCATATGGTGCAAGTTCATTATTACGGGACGGGAAGATTGGAGGACATGATGAGGAAGGAAGAGAGGAGGGGCGTCATCAGCACCGTTAATTCTTCTATGGCAGTCTGCGCATGCTCGATGCCGCAACAGCCCACGCACACGACAGACACAGCAACAAAAAGCACAACTCATTACAAAGCAGGACGCCGAGCGCGCCCGAAACAACTTCACTACAAGAGGATTTCAAACCAAGACAAGACTCAACAAGGAAGAAAGAAACAACTTCATTACAAGAGGATTTCAAAAACCAAGACAGGACTCAACAAGGAAGAAACAAAAAAATAGAGGGCACACCACAGGGAGAAGAACTAAGGCGAGAATTATGAAAGAACACAACAACAAGCTAGCTGCCTAGAGCGCACTAAAAACTCAGAGAAGACACACTGCCCGCCTGGCACCTGCAAGAGTTGCTGTCGTCGATCTGCTGCAGCTCCTCCCCGGCCCATCATATGCATCGATCAGATCAGCCACGGCGGACTGGGAGGATCTGGTCGCCACCACGGAGCTCGCCCGCACGCGATGACTCTGCATGAAGCTCGGCCGACAGTTCCCGGTCTTCAAGGAGCGGAGGCAGCGGCTGGTGAGGCTGCCGCCCGTGACTACGGCCGCCGCCCTGCAAGACCCGGATGAACTCTCGAGCAGCCAGGAGGTCCGCCTCGAGGGCTGAGATCCTGTCCTCGAGGGCTGAGACCCTCTGCCGGCTAGAGAGGAGCTGCGCCCTCGCCCTCTGGGCGCCTGTCTCCGCCGCCAGGCGCCAGCTGGGTCTGAGGCGGCACGGCAGAGAGAGCTGACGCCAGCTGAGTCGCCTCCAGCGCCTTGTACCTCTTGGTGTGATAGCGATGAAGAAGAAGAAGAGCTACACAAGATCTAAGACGAGCTTGACTGCGGCCGTGGAGCCTACGAACATGAGCGCCGTATGGACGCGCTCATGAAACGGCAAACACCAGAACGACTCACAGGTAGCCGAATACGGCGGTGCCATGGGAGTGTGTGCGTGTGCGAGGCCGACTGTGACTGAGTGAGAGAGAGGAGGAAGAATGACGACCGGGCCGGGTGTGTGTGTGAGAGGCCGAAGGGGGAGGGACTCGTTACACGTCTATTTATAGTGCTTGCGGGCATCAATAGTATAATATGAATGACGCATTATTTTATGGGAAGTAAAAGGCCGGGCTGAAGGTGACGGTTTGCTATATATAGAAGTACTAAGATTTTGTCGAATTTATTTTCTTTCTTCTTAAATTAGAATTCCTATTCCTATTCAGTTTATTCTGGCTCAGTGGTCACATAATTGAAGTCCAGACGGAAGAAACTATCGACTACCAAGAGGGGGACGAAAAAATGGCCGAAAGTTATTATTATAGGTACACAATGCAATTTGGATGAACTAGGACTACTGATTCTCAAGGACTAGTACGTAGTAGTTAGCTTCATTAGTGATAAGTTCAGTCATGTTAATTTGGATCCAAGAGGGTTATACTACTATCTCAATATACAAAGTCTTTTATATTCCTACTTCGTTTTCTCAGGTCAAGCGTGGGAGCCTCGACGTATATATAGACAAGCTAGCTAGGCCACGACATCACGCCTGACCACGCCGGAGCGCCGAGGGGAACCACGCCGGACCTGGAGCTGGGGGCCGTGCTGGAGAGCGAAGGACTGCGCTCGAGTGTTGGGTGCTATGGTAAATCCTCCAGAGCTAGAGCCTAAAACGTACCGCGATGCATGATTGGAGTGCGGACCGCACGAGAGCGGGAGCACGGGCATGCTGGACAACGAAGATACGTAAATGCGACTGCAGTTTTGTTGGACGGCCGGCGGCAGAATGGAAACTGGATGATCGACCGTGGTCCAAGGGGTAAATACAAAATAGTACTGTCCAACTTCATTCACATCAGCCCACCAGATGCTATTCACATCAGCCCACCCGATGCTTTTCTCGCGAGAGCTCGTCGCAGAGGCAAGCACTGCATGTTCTTGGGCGCTGACTTTTTTCTTTGGTTTTATATTTCCTACACGAACACGGAGAAAAGATACACACAGGTGTGGTGAGTCTTCGGTCTTCTCCTGACGTACAGAGCATGCAGAAAACGAAATCATACAATGCTGCTCTGGTCTTGTAATTAACTGCTCAACAGCTCTTGCAAGGGAAAGCTGCTTCTTTGTGTACGTGTTCTATGTAAGATTATTGATTTGAAAGGGATAAGCTTGTTTGTCTTAAGAAGCAGTAAGAACTGCATGCTGGAAACAAAAGTAACAACTCTAGTTGTACTTTTAAGCCCTTGTGTTATAAACTACTAGCTGTAGAATATAGTCACGTCAATGATACATGCCCGTCAAATTCCGTTATTTCGGTATATCATCCCGCGCCGGATGCAACTTTTGTCAATTTCATATCTCACTCACGACAGGCTACACTGTAAAAGTATCTTCTTTTTTTTTTTAGTTTTATAAGGCTCTACACTCGCACGTACTGTTTCCATGCAATTTTCTTGTGACCTTCTATTAAATGCATATAATTGCTATTTGTCATCTTATTCCAACAAATTAAAGTACACCGTTTCGTCGTTCGCTTTATTTTGGTATGAACTGATCATCGATCTATTGGGACCGCTACTGAGAGGTGTTACTCTGATGATGAGTTCAATTCTCTCAACGCCTAGATACCTTATACTTACCTATCTAAGAGGTCCGCCTTTGTTAATAATCATGGATGAGACCCAACAAAATCTTAAATCGGGCTTCTAGTCAATGATTCATCATATGTTTAAGGTTTAGTTTATAGCGTTCAACATGTCGATTGCTACCTTCTTATCTATCACATGCATCTACTTTTTCAAAGAGCATTTTTTTTATTTTCCTATTTATATTATATTCCTTGGCCAAACCCATGTAGTGTAGTGGTGTGCAGTCCACCCATGCATGGCCATGGGATAGCAGGCCAAACGCCGAGTGTAGTTCGGCTTTCCCATGAGTTTTTACTACATCAAGTACAGTAGTGTACGTAGTATGCATGCATTTCGATCAGCCGGCCGGGCAAGTGAGGATGCACATGCCACGAACGAACTGGAGCGGGCAGATGCGGATCGAGCATCTGTCTCGTCGAATAATTCGAACACCTGCCAACAAAGTGTCGTGTCGGTATTATAAGCGCGCACCAACCAGTCGTCGTCGTCTCTCGCCGGTGAACTTTATGTGGCCGGAGGACGCGCCGGGGCAGCTACGTACTGTCTAGCTAGCGCTAGTTAGCTGACCATATTCTTATTACACCTCCATCAAGCAAGTGTGCTCTGGTATCTTCCGCAAAAAAAAAAAAAAAAAAAAAAAAGCAAGTGTGCTGGTACGAGCTACTTTATTAATTATGATCAGCAAATGCTGCTTTTCACGATTTGCAAAAAAGGTTGCATCCAAACCGGAGACAGAGGAAGTTGATAGGCAAGTGCAATTCCTATTTAGTTTTGTTATATGGTCGATTCACTCAGCATATATTTTGTTCACAATGTTCATCATTTATTTTTTAAGAAATACTATAGGTCAACTAGGTTGCTCTCTTAGTTCTTACAATAGTATATAAATAGTGGGTTTTATGTTGAATCATATTTCGTAATGGGAAGGAGTGGGTAATTTAGATGCAAGTTTAGTGGATTATTTTTAATTAAAAGTGTCGACGTTAGGAACCCGGAGGTGTCCTAAGCCAACGAGTAAACATATGTGTGCGTAACCCGTTCGGATAGTGATGTAAGAAGAACACAGCGATTTATCCTGGTTCGGGCAAAGAAGGCCCTACGTCCAGCGGGGGGAGAAGATTTGTATTATCTTGCACCTAAGTGCTTGTAGAGGGGGTGAATACAAGCGAAGGAGAGAATTCGGGGGGGGGGGTTGAGTATAGAGCGAAAGAGTTATTCAGAGTCTAGTAGTCTACCTAGGCGTGTGTTCGGTTGTTCGTGAGATCGTTGTCTGGACTCGGTTCTTCGTCCGATTGGGCCTCTCCTTTTGTTGTGTATCCTGGCGTCCCCTTCTATAGGCCAAGGGGAGGCACAGGGGTACAAGTGTCCTGGTTCGATGACGCAGTGGTGACGTCACGGGTCGTGGTGGTCAACTCGAGGCCACTGTAGAGACGTGCGCTGAGCATGGCTTATTCTGTAGCAGCATGGCTTGGAGTTGACAGGCGTCCTTCGGAGGCGTGGTTGCTGACTGGTGAAAGACGCGATCCCCTATAGAGGACGTGCGAGTCCCTGTTGGGGTCGCATCGGGAGTTGTTGGCGCAGCTTTCGAGGTCGATGTGGGTTGACCGGAGGGCGTCGACACATACTCGAGGCCCAATCGAGGGGTAGCCTCGAGCGTAGTGGTTGAACGGATAAGATTGAACTTAGGGAATTCGATGTCGGTTGTTTGTCGCGTAGCGCGTCGAAGGGGGCCTCGAGCGGCCTAACAGTGCTGAGTACGGCGTAACAGTGCCGTGCAGACCGATGCACGTCCCCAGTATGGGCGGTAAAGCGGGATTCGACTGCTGTACAGACCACTGTGCGGCTACTGTAGCCATACGATTGGACGAGGTTAGGTGGTTTTGCATCAAATGCGCTGTCGGACGCACCCAGAGTTGGTGGATCGAGGGGGCTCGACCCTTGTTGTATCAAGGCGTCCGTCCCGCTGGGGCCTCGACACTTGACGCGGGGTCCCCCCCTCTCGAGTGATCATCAGTTGGTGACGTCAGTGACTTGTCGAGGGTTGCAGCAGAAGTTAAGTATTCTGTTATGGGTCGGCCCAGTGTGTATTTGCCGGTGGGCCCCGGTGGGTCGAGGATGTATGGTCTGGTCTTGCACGTGTTTTTTCGAGGGTCCCCGTGAGATTAATCTGAGGGTAAACTCAGGGTTAAAACAAGGGAGTTTTAGGGTACCCCTTCTCTCGGTAACCGACAGTAGCCCCCGAGGCTTCGTGTAAGTGTTGATACTTACGCGGAGGCTTAGTTAAATGGACTCGGAGTGTTGGTCGTATTCTGAGGGGTGCGCGCGAGCGCACCCTTCGGGTGTAGCTCCCGAGGCCTCGGGTGAGTAGAATACTCGCCCGAGGTCTTTTATTTTTGGTTTTGGTCGAGGCGTGCTCGAATGGTCGAGCCCCCGGGCGGTTCGGCCTCTTTCGTCGAGGCCACCTGATTGCGAGTCCGCTCCTTAGCTTCTTTCGTCGAAGCCGGTCAGGTGCGAGCTCGACTTTTTTGTTCGACCCTCACGAACCCTTTCGATCGGGTAGAGGGGGGAGAAGCATTGTGCTACCCATGCTCGGGCGAGCATCAACGTCTCAGGTGAGCTACTATCGGGAAATTCAAGTAAGAGCTCGTGCCCCGTTCGATAGGGGTCGACTAGTGGCCCTGAGGTGCTCTTATTCGAGCAAAACAGTGGGTCCTGCGGATGCCAAACCCTTTCGATCGGGTCTGGTGGCTCGATGCCTCCCCTCGAGGGGATTCCATCGTGGTCCCTTAGTTTTGCCTTGAATGTGTCCGAGGGGGCCTCGAGAATTCGTTCTTGAGCAAGGGACTCGCATCGGCCCCCTCGGTCACCCCTAACTCCGGTACTCGAGGGCAGTTGTCGAACCCTTTTCGAGGGCTAGCCTTCCTCCCTGGAGATTTCGAGGGCCTGGGCCCGTATCCCGTGTCGTGGGAAGATCCGTCTGCGGATAACTCCTCCTGTCCGTCACACGTGCCTTTTTATGCAGAAGCCGGAGCGGCGCGATAGTGGATGATTCCTGTACTTAAAGCGCATTTTGAGGAGGATAATTGTCAGTTGTCATATTAGTTTCATTTTTCAAGAAAAGATTCGAAGCAGCACGGCCGTAATGTCGCGGGAGTAGGAACGACGTGGTCGTGGTGGGGCCGGCATGAAGGCTGATTCGTGGATGCTTGACGCGTGTCCATGGTCAATGGGAGTCGAGGGGGTGAATGCGAAACGGTGTGAACACGCGGGCCTGAGGGTATCATTGGCGCCCGGCGGCCTCGCTCATGATGTCGATGCACAGGAATCGAGAGGAGAGTACTTTGGGCGCATTTAATGCGGGGACTTACTGGTCGAGCAAGTGACGGCCGCCCGTTGGTCTTCTGCCCCTATAAAAGGAGGCACTCCGCACACCGTTGCTCTTCACTTGCCTTCCTGCCATTTTCGCATTCGCCTTCCTGCGCTTGATTGCCTTCCTTGTGCTCACCTTCCTTGCGCTTACCTTCCTTGCACTCGCCTCCCTGCGCTTTGCCTTCCCCATGGAGATAGGAAATCTTCCGGATCGTCCGTCCACCGAAGAGCTCCATGCCCTTGCCATGGCACCGCCGAAGATTCTTCAGCCCATGGCGTGGCTCCCCTCGGATGTGACGAGGAAGGAGCTAGAGGGGTTGGTGGCGGAGGGGCTCCTTCGCCCTATCACCAACAAGGCCGAGCCCGAATGGCTCGTTCCGCAGAAGAGGGACCTCGAGCTGAACCCACCGGAGGGCTACGTGGTCAGCTTCGTCAAGTTCCACCGACTGGGCTTCGGTTCCCCGCCGAGCCGGTTCATGCGCGCCCTCACCCACTACTATGGAGAAGAATGAGTCCAGAGATGGAGAAGAATGAGAGGGAGAGGAACAAGTGTTGAGAGAGAGAGATACATATCTTACTATTACTAATTAGAGGCTCCAACATAGCCTCCACGTTAATCGTCATCAAATACGCTAAAAAAAGATAAATATTAGAAAATCTTACGTTCATAAAAATATTTGGACATCCATTGAAAAGACTTAGCCATCCATAACGACTAGATTTAGTTTATTTCGTACAAATTACCCACCTTTGTCTTTATAGTAAATAAAATAAATTTTCTAAAGAAAAAGAAACAATTTGGTTGTGCATGAAAAATCTTGAGCCGCATTCCATTCCACACGTTCATTTCATAACTGATTAGTTTAAAATATTAGATTAGATTGGCCAATTTACTATCGTATTGACTTGGTTAATTATATTAATATTAATATAAAAATATTAGGACACATCATGGATCTATATTAATAAACTTAACCATTGGATCTATTGTATTTTATACAAAATTACCCACCTCTGCCATTATACAAAATAGAAAATTACCCACCTCTATCATTATAGTAAATAAAATATATTTTCTAAACAAAAAGAAAAACTTTGGCCGTGCATGAAAAATCTTGAGCCGCATTCCATTCCACACGTTCGTTTCATAACTGATTAGTATAAAGTTTCCAAGAAAAAGAATAACTCAGCCGTATAGGAATAGGAAAAGTATTGGTCCATATTCCACACGTTCCTCATAGTTGATTAATAATATTAAGAATAAAATACACCCTGGCTACTTAAACTATTGGGCGTCACCATCTTGGGCAATTAATTTTATGGGTAAAGTTTATTTTGTCACCCTTGAACTTACATGGCAGCACATTTTTCTTGACTACAAAATTGGATAGCGAGCTTATTCTGGTTGTAATGGTGGTTTTATATTTTCTTATTAAAAATAATCATAAATGTTTTAATCTTTCTATTGGTGTTTTATGTTGAGTTATTTGGATCTTATTCGTTCATGTTTCTGGTGTTTGATTGCTTGTAGTCACGCATATTATTTATGTGAATTATCTTTTGAGCTCTACTTTATTTATGTCCATCATATAACCAATTTATTACATGATGTTTGAGGCACGCCTTGTCTGAAACCCATAACTGAGTCAGACAATCAATACAACGTAAAGCACTAGATAGATAACATTGTTAAAAAATAGTTCTAGTTCCATTTTTTTATTTTAATTCATATATTAGTTATCAAATTTGGAGATGAAAATATTTTTTAATATTTTTTGTAAAATAGAAAAGTATCTTTGAGGCCAACTAGAGAAATAGAATTTTCTACTTTCAAAAGTTGAGGGATGTCTGTTGCTTGATTCCATAGTTTAGGGTTGAAAATCATGACACCTTGCAAGTTGGAGGTTTGGAAGTAGACTTTACCCATAAAATTAATTGCTCAAGAAACATGCGTTAATGGAAAATCTACCATAGTTCACTCGCGTATCCGGGTGGTAACTTTTTTAATTCGAGTACCCATGTAGTAATGCCCTAAGAGTTTAAGTACATAGGTGTTAGTTTTTGCAGTTCGAGTACCTAGATGATAATGCCCTAATAGTTTATTAAGTACCCAAGATGTATTTTATTCTAATATTAAATATTAGATTGGCCCATCGATGATCTTTACTTGGTTAATTATTAATATTAATAAAAGTGTCAGGACCTATCACGTTTAGGTGTCTATTAATAAACTTGTTTCTTTTTAAAGTGCAAACATTTGGTCGTACACAAAACAAACTTTTTCTGCGGGTAGTACATAAAAAAACTTGATGCCACTTACAAATGTTTGTTCATATAGATAAGTTAATTTAAAATATTATATTAACCTACCAATCACTTTCACATGGTTAATAATGTATTAATAAATATATGTTCATGGGCCCTGAGTATTTAATCATCACTAGACGAATACAAAAAATATTAACACTAAAAAATCTCACATTAATCGGAACATCCGGCCATTAAATCAAAAGGTTCTAACCATTGAATCTATTTTGTTTTGTACAAATTTAGCCACCTCTACCACTGCACTAAATAACTTTTTCTAAAGAAAAATAAAACTTTGACCGTACAAAAGACTAGATCCACATTACAATGTTTGTTTCGTATGATTGGTTATAATATAAAATAAAATATTAGATTGGTCAATCTATCACATTTAGTTGGTTAATGTATTAATAGTAATCTCAAATCAAGATCCATCACTTTTATGTATCTATATTATTTATGTTTGTTGTAAAAAGAAAAAGTGAAAATGTTTGGTCGTACAGAAAAAACTAGACCCGCCTTACAAATGTTGTTTCATAGATGGTTAATGTAGAATATTAAATTGACCTACCAATCATGTTCACTTAGTTAGTATATTAATATTAATATAAAATACCATATCCATAAGACCTCATCAAGTTTATGGATTTATTAATAAAGTATTAGACATAATCTCTGAAAACCAACAAACAACATATGCTGGACCCATCACCTTCATCATTCATTGATCTATTTATATTATTAATCAAATACTAGAGGAAATCTATCAAAACCAATAAACATGATACACGTGTGCCATGCTGCTGGTATATAGATAAACAAATGGCATATATTTTTCACTAGACACGAAAATAGAAATCTGTTCCTTTGGTCTAACATGATGATGGTGTTTGTCCTGCAACTTTTGTGAAGTACTTCTATATGAAAAAGATAAATTAATACCATCATCATTAAATTGTTTCAGATTACATGTTGATATCATTAGGAAACCTTAAGTCAGATTAAGCCAATAAAGAAATTATGAAAAAAATCAAAGCAAGGTTCACTCGAGTATGTGATGCAATCTTGCAGATCAGTGGTAAACAAATAAGTCTCCATATGGTCCTTATTGTTTACTATGAAAAGGTCAGATTCATGACTGACTGCATAGAAATATCAACCAATAGAGAATGATAAGATACTCACTTTCTTGGCTAGGACTACTATAAAGAAGATCAAATATACACAAGACATTCTAATGTAGTGTTTAGTTCTTCAGTATATAAATGCTTTCTAATAGAGTAAATATTGACAAGTATCTCACAAGTAAATTGTTAATAACGACATTATAGTTCTAATATTATTCCTCTAATTTGATCACTATCGGATAAGAAGTCATTTAAATTTAATTGATATCATGGAGTTGTGCATACATTGGACCAATAGAACAAACTTCAAAGTGATAAAAATCCGTGGCATTGCGCTTCTGATCGAGTAAACTACTTTTTCCTTCACAAAAGACACCAAACTTTTACATGTTTATATGCAAGCTAATGCAACACCCCGTTGAGCTCCAAAGGTGACAAGCTCATGGATACCTCGCCTCAAAGCAAATAGTATTTGTGGAGAGACATGGGTGGCAGGCAACGCATACAAAGACATGTGACAAGCTCTTATTGCGGTTCACATCAGCCCGTCACGATCGACGTAGAGAGTACTACTTGACAGAATTGTCTGTATTATACTACTCACTACTGTACGTACGTACGTTGCGCTCATACACTTAAAAACCTTCAGGCCTGAAACAGGCATGCAAGATGTGTTCTCTCGCTACCCGCGTGCCGCGGCCACATGCGCATGTCCACCGCGCGCCCACCCGTGAACTACCTGGTAAATACTCAGATCCGTGAACTACCTGGTAAATAAGGCCGTACCCAGATACGTAGTAAATGCAACTGGCCGCCTAGTCAGTTGTTGGGGGCAAAATGGAAACAGAGGAGGACCGTGGTCCACGAAGTACCACTCGGGTAAAGCTGATAAGGTACTGTTTAGATATCTAATTTGGTCTGGTCATTAAATTTACTATGCAGAATTTTTATTATCCTGGTACATTTTTCCAAACACGCGAGTAACGTGCGGTAGCGTCGTTGCGACTTGCGAGGGGCCCCTGGCCCCACCAGAGCTTTTGAGGTGGTGGCCATCAAGGGTCTCGATCTGACTGACCTGCGAAATGTCAAGAGCTATCATGAGATCTGGGATGCCATGCTGATCGCTAAAGCGGACTAGGGCCTTGTTTAGATTGTGAGAAAAAATGAACCTGATAAATAGTATTACTTTCATCTTATTTGACAAATATTGTCCGATCGTGGATCAACTAGGCTCAAAAGATTCATCTCGTGATTTTCAACTAAACTGTGTAATTAGTTATCTTTTTACCTATATTTAATGCTCCATGCAAGCAGCTAAATATTGATACGATAGAGAGAGAGTGAAAAAATTATAACTTTTGGATAAATCTAAACATGGTCTAGAGATGGTTTATGAGGTGTTATATGGGTGATGAGTCTGATTACGGCTGCACTCTCTACAGGTTGGATATCATATCAGCAGATGCAGGGAATCTGGGAATGTCATGCTCATGCTGGCTGTAGCCCTTTCCTGTTCCATTATTATCTGCACATAGGCCCACAGGATCGTCCCTGCTCTTCTATGCAACAGCCAGAGCCAGCAGCTTCATGTGCCAAAGGCCATGCACCTGGCGGCAGTGGTACTGGTAGTGGAGTGGTATCTTCATTCACGAGTTTGACATGACCACATCCATATCTCCAGTTCTGCAACGCCGAGGAAGCAACGGTCGGTAAAAGACTCAAATTATAGAGACATTTTTATGCCGTGCACCCGTGCTGTTACCTTACGGCTGCCCATCCGGTGCGCTCTTCATCATGTGATCAGCTCGAGTACACAACACGCACACGCGCAATTCTGGATTCACGCATGGCGTGCTCATCCTTCTTCCTCTTTCTGCTTTTTCATGCCACAAACTGTAATCCACGCGTAGACGTCGTCGTCGCCCTTTTCCAGATCCGACCGTGCACGTGTGCACGCATTGTTCTTGGATTCCAGGAGATCTCGCCGGTTGCTTCACGAATCATAACCGGTTTATGTACATCAGCAAGGCACATGCTGCACCACATCTGCTAATCCTGCCATCTTTGTCCTAGTGTTCACAACTGCGTAATGCCAGTCGGCTTCTCCACGACCACGGGCCGTGCATACTGACATAGGAGCTAGAATTTGTCCTAGCCAATCCGCCAATCCGAGTGCTGCCAATTTTCAGCGGAGGCACGATGGATCCAAGGCAGCTTCTGGTTTTGGCCTCAATCTCGCCCTCGCCGTCGCCCTGTAGCTAGCTAAACCGGCGTGCTTGCTACCTGCGAGCATCGAGCAATGAGCCAGGAAGAATCCAAGGAGAGGGCAACAATCTGCGCTGCGTGTAGAGACACAAATCTAGCAGGTGTAGCAGCGCTAGATGCGGATTCTCCGGCTGTCAGAAAGGTACAAACTTTACATATATATTGCATTGTGCACTGAAGATGATAGCCAGCGAGTATTTCTCTTGTTGTTTCATGCAGGGCATTTCAGTTTCAGCTACGAATTGTAACTAGAAGAAAACCATATGGAACTTCGGTTTCGAAGCTGTCAACAAACAAATACTGATAATGCGCTGCAAGCATACAGTTTTAGGAGGAATAACCAATTCCATCATTGTGTAAGAACATCTGTCTACGCCTTTTACGGAAGATCGATTATAGCACATTAGCTTGCAGAAATCATGGAAAAGAAGAATTCATCCATCCATTGCATGAAAAAAGAGCAGGCAAATAAAAGTAGGTGATCATTCTCCTGTCTCAAGCTCCTCTGACCCTACTCTGTTCTCTGGTCGCCCCAACCACCGGACGCACAGAGAAGCTCGCACAAGCCAGACCCACTAAGCATTGCTTCACATCCTGATGAATTGAGCCATGATTCTTCAGAAAAGGGAACCGGGCGGTTCTGTTTTTAGCTTCAAGATAGGTTAACTTGAACCTAATAACCACGTACTAGCAACCTAGTAGACGTAGTATAAAAGTACAGGGAATCAGGCCATTAGGGACTAGTCCTAGGTTTTATGCTTTAATCAACCAGTAGGTATTTAAAAGAAAGACACGTGGCCCTGACGTGAGCATGAAAAAAAAAATGATCTTGCACGGTAAGCATAATCGTTACAGGGACCGACGAACTCAAAGCTGAAAACGATGTCCTGTTGCGTTCACCGTTCAACAGCTGAAGCTCCTCTCGATCTCTTTACCGGGAGACACTTGACTAAATGGAGTCCATCCATGATGGTGCAGTACTGTACTACTGTATGTGCTACCAGCTGAACAAACTGTATTAGATAAGTGTTTCAGTGTGTGAAAATAGTACGGATGATAGGTGCCTTTCAAACTGTCTGTCAGCTGAATGAAGGTACATTTCAAACACTGTCAAAAAACAAGAGGTACATTTCAAGCCAAGAAAGGGTGGTTCCAGCAGGGTCATGCTCAAGGCTGTCTACCTGTCCTACCTCTGCCTCCAAATTCCTCTGTGGTTTTGACAACACACAGGGGTTCATGAAGGACGGACAGTAGGATCAAATTCAGGGGTTGTTCTGACGAACTGAGCCTCAAAAAGGAAAGGAGAATGGCCTATTGCTTGTGAACTCCCCCAAGAAAGCAGTAGACCGACTGAAACATGGCACCAACTGGACTGAACTTGTGCAACACACACTTCGACTGTACCATCGACAATGACGCGATCGCTATTTCTTTTCCACAAGGTCAGCGTAGAAATGATCGATCCGCAAAGGAGGAAAATAAAGATAGCCGAGAATTGCAAATCTCATGCTTTGCTCTTTTATTAGCGCAACAAAACGCATGCTACTCCGACAGGTGACATTCCATAAATCACTGAGTGACAACTTACTGCATTTATTATCAACTACAACACCTCGCAAAGCTTACTATGTATTTATGAAATCCTGATAGCGGTTCTGTCGTCATAACGTGCGTTTTTTTCCTTCAGAAAAAGAGTTTTTTTTTCTACATCACTCACAAAAAGGAGTCTCGAAAAAAGTTGCTCAAATTTTTGAACCATTCGCCCTCCATCGAAACCCCTCCAAGGCTGGATTAAACTGATCAAATCCCAGGACGAAAAGGGCCCAAACACAAAAAGAAAGTAACAGTCGTCACAGCTTTTCTCGACCTCTCTTTCCCCACTCCCAACCAGAAAAACGTTTGCCAGCCAAATTCAAACGCAGCTCCCTTACCGGGACCCACCTTCCGGGCCCACTCCCCGTCCTAGGCTCTTCGGCTTTTCCCCCACACCAGCTCGCTCGCCGGCCAAGCGACTCCTCGCGTCCCCTCGCTCGCTGTCGGTGGTCCCCGCGGCGCCCGACTCCCCTCCCCGCATTTAATCCTCGGCGTCCGTGCTCTGATCCCCTCTCCGCTCACGCGCTCACGCCCCGCCCGTGAATCGTGATATCGCCGTCTCCCTCCCTCCGTCGCACCGCACGAGCCCCGTGTGGTGGGAGTGCGGGTGGCGGGGTGCTAAATGGCGAGCAGCGGGGCGAGGAACGGGGCGGGGGGGCCCAGGATGAGCGCGAAGCCGGACCGGGGGCAGGGCTTCAGCGCCACGCCCAAGGCGGCCGCCGCGGGGAAGCACCGCATCTCCTCTGCGCCCGCGGCGGCGGGCGGCGGCGGCGCGTACCGGCGCACCAGCTCGGGCCCGCTCCCCAGCCGCGCGTCGTCGGATGGAGGTGGGTTGGGTTCGTGTGCCTCGCTCGCTCTTGCTCTACCTCCCGCCGCCGCCGCTCTGGGCGGGGCGGAGTGGGATCCGGATTCGGATTCTGGCTCTCCGGGGTTTGGGTGGGTTTGTGGATTCGGAGCTGCTCTGATCTGCATTTCAGCATTTGGATAACTTGGCCTGCTTCGCTGTTTCCGAGTCGATGCTGTGCTCAATCTGCTGCTTGAGCTCACCCGATTTTGTGGGGGATTTGTTTACACTTCTCATTCACTTAAATTTAGCTGCGGATCGCTAGTACCAATTTGATTGCTAATGCTGTGCCGTAGCGCGATCGGCCTGTCGTGTTCGTCCAGATTTCGGGCTTGCCAGTTGAGCGATTTGCTTGTGTTCGTGCAAGTGTGTAACGTATCTGCAGAGCAGTCGCACCCATTTCGGAACTGACGTTGTGCGTTTCACTAGGTGAATGTCGTTGTTCAGCTACCGCTTGATTTGTTTTTTCTTTTCTTCCAGAATGGAGATGGCGGTTTGGTTGGTTGACTCGGGAAGGATATTGTGTTGGTCACGGCACCGATCGTGTGTTTCTTATCTTCTTGTCGCATTGCATACATGTCGTGATGACCACGAGCTCCCTGCACCCCACCACAACCAACCGTCTCGCTTTTAGCTGCAAAACTGATACAGCTGTTGAGAATAATGAAGAGCAATAGTTGGTAAATGTGTCCTCTTGCTGGCTCACTATGCGTCTCGTGGTTAGTTTACCTTGGAGAGCATGGCACCCAAGTAAATGTTACAATGTGTAGAATTAGGCGCTACAAATTATATTGAGACAGCCCAGTCCTCTTCTTTGTAACAGACTGTCCTAAATTCGTATGAAACCAGTAGCAATAACACTCTCTTAATTATACCTGATGTGGATTTCTTATCAGCTAAGGTCAAGTGCATGTGGAACATGACTCGCTTTTTTGGATACCATTTAAAATTTCTCCTGAGTTTGCTTTGGATACTTCTATGCGGCGTTTTGAAGTTCCTGTTCTACTATGTTTGGTCGATCTCTTGTGTTCTGTCAGTTTGTCATGCCTGTGAGATTGTGCATGGCTGTAGTAGTTTACACTCTTCTGTTCTATGCCTACTTTGCTTTACTATATGCTGTGCCATGACCATTCCTATCTGAGTCTTCTTTAATCTGCCCAATAGATGAATTATTATTAAAAAGATTGAATTCCTAGTAATTCTTCTATCGGGTTGATTAAGTTGTCTCATTTCTTAGATTATTTTTTGACTGTGTGCCAAGTGTACAAATTGTCTCTCATTGTTGGTCTCTGGCAACTCTGCTAGTGCGTAAGCTATTAAATATTTAAATGGCATCTTGCAGTGTTGATGGCTACTCTGCTAGTGTACAGATGGTTAAATTTCATATTGCAATATTTTTTAACTCCATGCTGTGTGCAACTACTTCCTAATATGATGGTTCCAAATATTTGAGGTTTCAATTGTTGGTTGACATTATGTGTAATGTTGAAATAAAGAACTCTCTGTTCTTGTTTTGCTTTCTGGCAATTTTGATTTGATCGAGTATCTTTATTTTTGGTCAACTGAAGAATCTATTCCTCCCTGGTCCTTGCAGTTTCTAGTAGAGTAAGGGTTGCTGTAAGGCTTAGGCCTAGGAATGCAGAAGAGTTGGCGGCAGATGCAGATTTCGGTGATTGTGTTGAACTTCAGCCAGAGGTGTAGCTTGGTTTCTCTTTAGCATGTCATGACAATTTTTTTTTGTTGTCTAACCTGATGGAGTTTTGTTATGAAGCTCAAAAGGTTAAAACTTCGTAAAAATAATTGGGATTCAGAAACATACGAATTCGATGAAGTGCTCACAGAGTTTTCTTCACAAAAGCGAGTGTATGAAGTTGTTGCGAAACCAGTTGTCGAGGTATATGAATCTCAACCTTTTATCACAACTTTTGGAGTTAATTATTTTGACCTCTCTGCGCCCCCCCCCCCCTGTCATTCCAAGGTAGTCATAATAGCTTATATGATTTATTTACTGAATATTACATATGATGTAGCAGCACAACTTTGCATATTGAAAGCTGCTGATCTTTTTAATGCCCCTTTTTCCTTTTTGTGAGCGTGCATGGTATTGCAAATTGCTTCATGATAAGGTTAATTGCCTAGATTTTGTTTTGAAATTACAGCATCTTTTATAGCTTATACTCGATAAGTTCATTTTTAGTCGGCATATTAGGATTTTAAAGTCTTTAGAGGTAGAGGTAAACTTTGATCATCAGTTTCTCGTACAATATATCATCTGTTGCTACAAAATCAATGCCATATTAAAAGAGCTTTGGCATACAAATCTATTCATATAACTTTTATACACTAAGCATGCATATAATTTCGCTGGCTGTTAGTCAACATTTTATAAAGTTTGACCTTTTAAGATCCACATTGATGGAGTAGTTGACAAGAAAGGACAAAGCAAGTGTTCAGCCCCTTTAATATTTTCTTCTGGCCATTACTGATAGTTGATTACTTTTATGTGTTACTGCCTTTGCAATGTGTATACCAATGTAGAATTCTGTGTGTTTTGCAGAGTGTTATGGAGGGTTATAATGGTACAGTTATGGCATATGGCCAGACTGGTACTGGGAAAACTTTTACACTGGGAAGACTTGGTGAAGAAGACACTGCTGCTAGGGGAATAATGGTTCGTGCAATGGAGGATATTCTAGCAGACATAACACCTGGGACTGACTCTGTCTCGGTATCATATCTTCAGGTTTGTGATGGTGGGTCTTTTGTGGTTGTGGTTGTATCTATTAATCTAGTGCCTTTGGGATGTTGTAACAATGTATACTGGATGGTTGTTACAGTTGTACATGGAGATGATACAAGATCTCCTTGATCCTGTGAATGATAATATAGCCATTGCAGAAGACCCAAAGACGGGGGATGTTTCATTGCCTGCAGCCACAGTAGTCGAAGTTAGAGATCAAAAAAGCTTTGTGGACCTTCTAAGGGTGGGTGAGGCTCATCGTGTTGCTGCAAATACAAAGTTAAACACAGAATCATCACGAAGTCATGCGATCCTCATGGTATGCTTATGTTTCTTGAGCTTGTTTACCTATCCGTACGTCTTTACAACTATAGTATTTCAGGTAAATGATATCGTGAAATGAAATCCTTTGTGAAGGTGAATGTCAGGAGGTCTGTAAAAGGTAGAACTGAAATGGATGCCAGCATTTCTGGTGGAAATGGGCATTCGTCGTCCATGATGGGGTCTTTGAGACCGCCGATTGTTAGGAAAAGTAAGCTTGTAGTTGTCGACTTGGCTGGATCAGAGCGCATAGACAAGTCAGGTGGGTCTTCTTTTCTCAATGTTATACACTTGTTCTGACCTTTCAGGTGTATGTCCACGTAATGGTCTCTTGTAGTTTGCATCCGTATAATATCGTGACTTAATATTTGCAGGAAGTGAGGGTCATACGTTAGAAGAGGCAAAGTCTATCAACTTGTCCTTAACTTCTCTGGGAAAATGCATCAATGCACTTGCTGAAAGCAGTCCTCATGTACCTGTTCGTGATTCTAAGCTTACAAGATTGCTTAAAGATTCATTTGGAGGTAACATGTGTTATGCTCTGTATACTTCTTTAACAATAATAATAAGATGATTATTGCACATGTGGCTCCAGAAAGAATCAATGTGCTATACTTATGATCAATTCTAAAGGGCACTGTTCCATTTTTCTTCATGTTATTCTAGAAGAGCAATTAAACCTGCAAAGCTAAAAAAAGAAAATTTGTGCACCCTTAATTTAGCTTCAATGTGTTCCATGCTATCACCCAGTTGAAGGGTGATGCCACTTGTTTACCTCATTGGAACAAGTGTCATTGTTGCATATGAATAACTTCACAATAATGCAGGTTCACCTTAGTATCAGCATACTGAAATGTAGGCATGAGTTCTTGTCACAGTGCCCCAAAAATTAATTTCCAGTTTTCCCAAAAGAAAAAGGGTAGAAACTAGAAAGGAGGTATGTGTTAATGATTTAACCTTCTCACATTTATTAATGCGGTACATCATAGTTTGTAGATTATCATACATTAGTAAGCAGTGAAGGGATGCGATCCAGAAAAGGACTACTGTGAAACAATGAAAATACTTAATTCTTTCTTTTAAAAGTACGCATCCTACTATTTTGTACTAAAAAGAATCTTGTAATAACATTTGGAAAGAACATGTACAGAACTTTTGATTGGTATTCTCCTGAAATTTTGAAAATGGCATGAGGTGTTGTGGAATCATGTTCGTGTACAATAAGAATGACATCATGGCATTGACATTTCCATAAAATGTTGCCCCTCACTTTTATTTGCACTAATCAAGGTCAGCCTGGTGTTAAATCTCATAGGTACTGCTAGAACATCATTGGTTGTGACAATTGGTCCATCTCCAAGACATCGGGGGGAAACTACCAGCACAATAATGTTTGGCCAAAGGGTACATCCTCTGCCTACATTTTGATGGTTTTATAGTCTTCCATCTTCAAGTTGTGAACTAATGACAATTTCTACTTTTGTAGAATAAGTGTTGCAAGTTTTTTCATTAATTAGGTGATTAATATTTTATTTGTGTCATGTCTAGGCAATGAAAGTTGAGAACATGGTGAAATTGAAGGAAGAGTACGATTACAAGAGCTTATGTAGGAAGCAAGATATTGAGATTGATAAATTGGTTGCAGATAATGAAAGGCAAAAGAAAAAATTTGATGATGAACTTGAGCGAATAAGAGCTGAAGCTCAATGCCGCATTGCTGAGGCCGAAAGGGAATACAAAATCACATTAGAGGTTTGTTTACCATCGTCATATTCTACTATACCTTGATATTTTGTGTAGACTAATTATCCCTCTCACTTTTTCCTTGGATGTTGATGCCACTTTTCTTTATAATTTGCTGTTCACAAGCTAATATAATTTGTGATCCCAACTAAATTTTATTTAGATGGGGAAATCTGTATGTTTATGATCAATAATACAGGTCTATGTGTCTATGGGAAACCTACTGTTTCCTCCAAAAAAAAAGACAAAAGAAAAAGAACAGGATAGGAAGTGTATCTCTTCAGTTTAGAGCTTCCTAAATTAATAACTATCTCTCGAGTGTGCTTGATTTATGCTGTATTTATCGGTTATCAATTTTCCTTTTCATGCAGAATGAGAAAATGAAGTATCATCAAGAATACTTAGACTCAATAAGAATAATGGAGGAGAAGTGGAAAGTACATCAACAATCACCCAAGAAACAAGTACACACCTAATTGAGCTTTAAAAATTAGTGAATCTCATGCTATTTGGGAAATTCTAAATGTGATTTGTTTCTCCTTCCACGTTTAGAATAAAGAGTCTACATCTAATGATACCGGAGAAGTGCATAACTTACTGCAGAATGAGAAAATGCTACGTCAATCGGCTGAAGATGAGGCCAGTGACCTCAGGAATCAAGTATCACACTGGAAAAAGCTGGAGGTTTTATTAGCTTTAAAATCTTTTCTTTTTGCTGTCAAATTATTACCTCAATGACCTGATAGCAAAGTGGCTTCCCTCGCTTATCTTGTAGGCTACAGCTACAGCTGAGGTAGTAAAACTCCGGAAAATGCTAGATGCTGAAGCTAGCCAGAAAGAGAAACTTGAAGAAGAAATAGATGTTTTGAGAAGTCAGTTACTGCAGATGAGTATGGAAGCCGATGAGGTAGTTGTTACTATCATTGTCAATGATTTTTGTTTCCTCGGGGGAGCTGCTACCCTAACATAATCGGTCTGTTTTCTCTTCATTCTGATTTGGTCACATCAGACAAGGAGGAGTCTTGATAAAGGAGATGGGCCAGGAAAAATATTTCCTGGTTTAGATTCATTGGTGTCTCAGACTCGAGGTTCGCAACCCAGAGAGCAGAGCAATGGGCCGAAGCAACCAATTGCCAAACTCTTTGAACAAGGTATTTATTCCTTATGTATTCTTTCACAGTTTCTACTTGATCTGCCTATTTCCAGTCTGTAAGCAATCTCCAAAAGTAAAATTAAATTAATTGTTAGGCTTAAGAGTTAATTTTAGTGATCGCCGAACTCCTTAGATACAATAAATGGTGTGCAAAAGGATTTATTGTGCTAGCAATTTCATTTTTTCTCACAAACTAAAATACTACCTGTCCATCTGTGCTATTTCTTGTAGCGTATTTGAATTAGATACTTGTGCAGATGCACTGTTTATAACAATATGAAATATGATGAATCGTTTTCTCACAAGTGAAAATACTACCTGTCCCACCGTGGTACCTTTTTTCTTGTAATGTATTTGGTTGCAAATATTTTTGTGTAGACATGCTATTGATAAAAAAATATAAATTCGAGGAATGGTAAGATCACTGGGTTTAAGATGACTTCACGAAAATGTCAGAGGATAGACTTGAGTTAGAATTTTGTGTAGCACCCTGTCCCTATTACAGTCATACCACCCCAACTATTGATATCAAAACATATGGTGCTTAAAATTTCCTCACTCTATTTCAGTTGGGTTACAAAAGATATTGTCATTGCTTGAATCTGAAGAACCTGATGTCCGTGTTCACGCAGTGAAAGTTGTCGCAAATCTGGCAGCTGAAGGTCAGTGCTACTTGTTCATAATTCTTTTTTTTTCTGTCCATGGAGTTGTTATCTGAGCATGTTTTCTGGCCACAGGCATAACTTTTAAGCAGCACCCAGCCGCTTCATTCTATGTGTAAAGTCTGTATTTTATATCCTATGCGTGCATATAAGTTTATAACTATTTTGGATTGGACACATACCAATTGAGCATTATTATTCCTGATGTATTTGTAGTAAACAACATTTCTCTATATGCATGCAATGGACTCCTCACTCCTGAATTTTTAAGTTTTACGTTGAAGCATACTGCTGTAATAGTTATGCACAAATGCCCATAAATGTTCTTAGCGATATCTGGGGTACTTGATTTTTACTTGACAGGCTGACAGCAATGTGTCTTTAAAGGTATTTCTATCATCAATTAACTACCCTCAACCTTATGTACTTCAGAGGCAAATCAGGAAAAGATTGTAGAAGCAGGTGGCCTCACTTCCCTCCTTACGCTACTTAGGAGCTCTGAGGATGAGACAATTCGTAGGGTAGCAGCAGGAGCAATTGCTAATCTTGCAATGAATGGTCAGTGGGCCAGTACTGTTTTGTAATTCATGACAGAGATCCTTCGATAGTGAGCTTCTCTCATTGGTAGAAATTGGCCTCAATATCTTTTTACAATAATTTATACGTGCAGAAACAAATCAAGATCTTATCATGGATCAAGGAGGTGTAACCTTGTTGTCTATGACAGCATCTGATGCAGAGGATCCACAAACTCTTAGAATGGTGGCTGGAGCAATAGCTAACCTTTGTGGAAATGGTAACTCTGAATTTTTGCTTTTTATCCAAGAGTTTGGTCTAAGCAAGATAGTAATGCACTGAATGGTATACACTAGAAATCTAATACTTTGGATAAACCAATTATAGGTTGTGGCTGCTGCCTATGTACATTTAGATTCCTTCTTTTCAAGTTAACAAAGAATATATATACAAGTCTTGATTCTTAAAGTTCAGGTAGATAGAACTTGTTCATATTGCAGGTCATTGGCCAAAATGTAGGCCCCAGCATTATTTTAGCCAACCCTAGAGAATATATGAACATAACTACATAAGATGAATTAGATGATCATCTTCTATCCACGAGCTTGTATCCAAAAACTAAGCTTGGGACTCAATGGCTTTGTTTTTGTTGTTGTTGTTGTTGTTGTTGCTGCTGCTGCTGTTGTTATATAAAAAAAACTAAGCTTTTGTTTATAAGCAGACAAACTGCAAACACGGTTGCGGGGAGAAGGTGGAATTAAAGCATTGCTTGGGATGGTTAGGTGTGGGCACCCTGATGTCCTTGCTCAAGTTGCACGTGGCATTGCAAATTTTGCAAAATGTGAATCTAGAGCAGCTACTCAAGGTAATGTATTTATGTTTGTGTGGTTGTTTTCCTTATTAGGTGATTGCATGTAGTTTGGTTTGAAGAGGGAGCATACCACAGAATCCATATCTTAGCATTTATGACAGATTTTCCACTATTAATAACTCATGAGAAGGGTTTTATAACATGAAATTATCAATGCACAACTAAACTGGCTTGAAAAAAAGCACAAGTAAAATGAAATTTGAAAACTCAATGCTTTGAGGCGATACTCTGAATTTAATGTGTGTGCCTTTTGCTCCTTTTTTCAGGAAATAAGGTGGGAAAATCACTATTAATCGATGACGGATCGCTTCCTTGGATTGTAAAAAATGCTAATAACGAAGCTGCCCCAATTAGACGGCACATTGAGCTTGCACTGTGTCATTTGGCACAACATGGTGGCCTTCCCATCATCCCTCCTTTTATTGCACGTGCACAAACACACAGTACTATATGCCTAAGTTAAAATTTGTTCTTTTCGCAGAAGTAAATTCAAAAGACATTATCAATGAAGGTGCCCTATGGGAACTTGTTCGGATTTCAAGGGATTGTTCTCGAGAAGATATAAGGAAATTGGCATATCGGACAGTGACATCCAGCCCCACTCTTCAAGCAGAGATAAGGAAATTGGGAATAAAAATGTGATAACAGAACTGCAGCTGGGGGCTCACAGAAGTTTCATTTCTCGTGCATATATAGAGGTGCCCATTGCTCTGGGTGCTGGTAATCAAGCACATCTTCCCTTGATTTACCTGATTTTGGCAGGCATACACGGGCGGGCACCGCACTGACTAATCAGAAGAGGCAATGGCCTTTGCACCAACTTTCTCCTCGAGAGTTCATTTTTTTTCTTTGTTTTGAGGGGACAGTTGAAAATCTGGACAGCACTAGCAATTCATTTATTTGTAATAATCCTATAGCAGATGTTACCTACCCAATGCAGCGTTTGTAAAGTTTTTGCTGTAAAAACATCGAGGCCAAAAGGAGTGCTTTCGCAGTTTGAAGTAGAATGTTTAACTTTATTATTTATATACTGCAGATGAGTAATATTTTCTAACTGTGATTTTGTATCTTTCTTGACGCTGCTGTTTCTAACTGTGGTTTTGGACGGTTAAAAATCTGGTTTCTCCGTTGAGAAAGATAAATTGGAATTTGTGCAGGAGTTGAGGCTTTGAGGCCCGTCACCTGCCTTCCGGCCCATGAAACACACGACACAGCCCATAAACCTCTCTTCCTAATTCTCAAAAAAAAAAAAAAAAAAAAAAAACTCTCTTCCTTCGAAAAAACAATCTCCTCTCTTCTTCGGCGGCCGCGTGGGGAGGGGTCGCACGAGCCAGGATCCTCCTCCGGCGGCGGCGCGGGGAGAGATTGCGCGAGTGCCTGAACGCGCGAGTTTGAGTTTGCGTTTCTCGAGCCCGATCTCTCGCCAAAACCTAGGCTCCCATCCACCGTCTTCCTCCGCTAACCGCCGGCGATGTCTGCTCCCCACCGTCAGGTCACCGGCACTCATCCATATTCTGAGCGGATTAGGCTTCCCTTCGGCAGCAATGGTGATGAAGGTCTTTCGCGACGAGCAAGGCCGATACTACCCGGACCATCCTCTCCTGAACGGGCGGTTTGCCAGCCACAAGCATCTGGACAAGGTCTGCAAGATCCAAATCTTGCATCCTCGAAGAACTTGCTTGACACTGCACCATTGGAAGACTCGATCACTGCTGTTCCACAGAAAGTGCCGCATAACACCATTGAAGGCTTACCTAGCACTTTCCCATCCTCATGAGAAGTTTGTAGCGGGTTCTGCGGAATCCCTACCTGCACTGCAAGACCCAGATGGTTCATCCTTGGACAAGTTTACCACCAGCAATGGCTTTCAGCAATCAGCTTCCATCTGTAGCTGTGAGAAGTTTGTGGCAGGTGCTGCTGAGTTTGCATCTGGAAAGGCGCTGCAGGATCCACATTTTGCAGCACCAAATGAGTTGCCTGACACTACATCATTGGAAGAATCGGTTACTGCCGTTCCACAGACAGTGCCACAAAAAACTATTGACGGCTCACCTAGTACTCTCCAATCCAGTTGTGAGAAATATGTGGCTGGTGCTGCAGAGATCATAACTAGACGGTAAGACCGAGATGTTTCATATTTGGATAAGATTCTTGATGATATTTTCTACAGTTTATCAGAAGAAACGATCACTGCGGTTCCAAAGACAGTGTCACATAACACTATTGACGGCTCACCTAGCACTCTCCAATCCAGTTGTGGGAAGCTTGTGTCCGGTTCTGCAGAGATCATACCTGCAGTGCAAGACCTAGATGTTCCATCCTCGGACAAATTTATTGACGAGTTTACCACCAGCAATGGCTTTCAGCAATCAGCTTCATCTATTGGGTCATCTGAAGAGTTTTCCATCTGTAGCTGTGAGAAGTTTGTGGCAGGTGCTGCTGAGTTTTCATCTGGAAAGGCATTGCAAGATCCACATTTTGCAGCATCAAATGAGTTGCCGGACACTTCATTGCAAGAATTGATCACTGCCGTTCCACAAAAAACCATTGATGGCACACCTAGTATTCTCCAATCCAGTTGTGAGAAGTTTGTGTCTGATGCTGCAGAGACCGTACCTGCACTGCAAGACCGAGATGTTTCATATTTTGATAATCTCGATGAGATATTATACCGTTCATTGGAGACGACCACTGCAGAGACCGCACCTGCACCGCACCGATATGTTTCATTTTTGAATAGGGCCATCGATGAGCTTTTCAGTGACTTTCTTCTTGACAGTTCATCGGAAGAGTCGACCACTTCTAGTCCACGGACAGTGCCCCATAATGCCACTAATGGCTGTCAGAAACCTGCTTCATCTATTATTGGCTCTAAAATTTTGATCTGGCGTCCTAGGAATTGCTATCAGGCATGGACAGTGCCCCATAATGCCACTAATGGCTGTCAGCAACCTGCTTCATGTATTGGCTCTAAAATTTTGATCCGGCATCCTAGCAATTGCTATCAGGCATTTTACATTAGGATGGACCGAATGGGATCTTTCTGGACTTACCCTGATGTAGGTGGACCATTTCCCAGAATACACGAAGCTGATGTTGCTATTACCTACTTTGTTGATGAACTGCGGCATGGAGCAAGGTAAAGTTTCTTTTGACTTTGTTCTTGCTCGTTCCTTTCTAAACTGCAAGGGACCATTATTAGTTATAATGCACCCAAAGGACTAAATAGGCACAGGCTTTCTTGTATGTCATGCCTTGTTACTATTCATTGTTTCATGTGATGGATATATATTACCCTTCATGTACTAATTATGTGCAGTTCTCTGATCTGAATTAGGTGCAAGGAGCAATATGAATTTTCTCGTGGGGATAGTAATTACTCTTACTTTCTTAATGGCTCACCAAAGACAGACCCTGATTCGCACCTATGATGAAAACCAATATTTGGTTCAAGCAATATTGGACCAGTATAATAGTAACAATGATCTTTTTGGGGTCTGATCCCTCCTTCCCTTCCTCCCTCTACACGCCCATGGCACACACACACTAATGCAATGGTTTACTGATCTTCTTGTTTCAGGATCTTGCACATGAACTTAAAGATCTTGTGAAGATGCACTGGATTATTGAGAGTCCTTGGTGGTTTTATCATTTCAAATTCACAACGAAGCAACATGCTGAAGATAGCACCGGCAACAAACTATTCTTTGCTGAATTGTCACATCTTCTAGGAGAAAAGACCTTTGAGATCAACTGTTGCTGCATTATTGAAACTGAATATGATGGTATTCGACTATTCGTACCTCTGTTTATACATTATGCTCTGCATGTTTAACATAGTGTTTAATGGTGCAATTACAGTTTTACATCAAATATGGAGGAATATTAATTTATCTATATCCTATATGGAAGTCATTTGTTAAGCATGGCCATTGGTGTTGTGTTTATTGTGCTCATATATATTACATGCTCACACACTTTTGCATCTCAAGTCATTACCCATGCAATATATGTTGCAACAGCAGTTGTAGTTTTCTTTGTTAAATGTAGGATATGATATCTAGTTATTAATCAAAATGAGATCATTTTATATTATATTCAACAGTTGAGGTACTTTGTTCATACATTTTTCCTCTGTTTGTGCATGGTTGCTGTTTTGGTGCTAACTCTTCTGTTAGATGTTAAAAGAATATCTGCTAAATGTAGAAATTATCCAGAATTTCAAAACATCGAGTTGTTTTTCCCATTGCTACATTTTAGTGTTCATGTTGTACACTATTATCATAATAAGCCACTTTATTATGCACAGGCCTATGTATTGATTGCATGTACATTTTTCTTTACCTCCATCTACTTGATAGTTATGAACATCTCGTGCTTGGTTGATGACTTAGCAGTTATTTGACAAATGCATTTTTTTTCTTATGAAGGTGATCACTGCTATGGTTGTAGAAACAACAGGGATCCTATGCAACATCCCAAGAATACTAATGCATATACTGGAGGTCACTTTGTTGACTGTCCTGGGGTTATTTTGTCTGATTACGTAAGCACGCTTCACTATGAAATTTTGTTTTTCCAGGAGCTCTTCACACTTGATGTCATATTTCTAACTGCGTGTGCTTCCCCAATTCTATAGGATGACGATGACGATTATGAAAACTATGACGACGACTATGACTCTGATTTTGGCTTCATCGTTGACGATGTCAATGACGACGACGACCGACGACGGGGAGGATGGGGATGATGAAGTGGAAGGATTGTGTTAGACGTATGTGTATAGGCATGTCTTGGAGTACGTGGGTTGCGAGTCTGGGGAGACAGGGTTTCTCTGATCTGGTTCCGTTGTATTTCTGTGAACTACTGTTACTGCCATACAAGTAATATTTGTTGCTTTTTTTAGAGGAAGTAATATTTGTTGTTGAGCATTGAGACACCAAAGTGAAAGGGAAATCGATATAGGCACGTGGTGACCTTTTATTTAAAAAATGAAAGTCATGTGGTAAAATCCTTTATTTAATAATATCTAGGCTGGTTGAGGATGGCTGCATGTGGCAGAGTCATGGCTGTGTCAGGCTGCTGTGTTTTGATTGTGAACAGTGAACTGGTTTTGTGTTGTCTGATGGTGATTATAGCAGTCTAAAACGAAAAAGGAGATCTGCTTTTTTAGGGAACTGGAGGGGTCGAAGCCCCCATAGGAAATTTATTCAAATAAAGGGCAAAAGTTCAGAGATAAAAACAAATACAAAATAAGACAAAATAGAAGAGGAACCATCATCAGGGACAGAGAAAGAGATAAAAAAAAATTAGAGCTACTCTCTGAGTTAGAGTGACAAGATATTCTGCATCCATAGTTCAATTCTTGTGAGTGCTTGACCCTGAGCAGAACCAATTTCAGCTTCTTGAAGTAGTTTATCTTGCAGTTTTGCACATTTGGCTAAAGTCCTTTGAAAAATAAGGTCGTTCCTTGCTGTCCAAATCGACCAGCAGAGGAGTATTATTGCAACCTTGAAAAATTATGACTGTACCCTGACCTTGAATATTGATACAAGTCTGGGGAAGGTATTATCTTAATGAGTTTCGATTCTGAGTAGGTTCCAGCATTCCTTGGCGAAGCTATAGTGGAGAAAGATATGGTCCAGGGTTTCCTCTACTAAGGAGTTGCATAGCACATTGTTGTAGTTCTCAATGAGCATTCTTCTTCATCTCAGTATAATTCTAGTGCTGAGTCAATCCTTGAGGAGTAACCAGAAAAACTTGCTTCGGCTGACAAGGATATTTCCAAATCCTCACTTGAAAGCTGGGTTGACTGTCGGATGATCCATCGATGCCTTGTATATTCTTGAAGATGAGAATGAGGATGAGCCCCAAGTATAATTCCATTTATCTTTTTCCTTCTGACAAGTTGATGTTGTCCAAACTAGCCATCAAATTTTGCATCTGTGCCAATGCCGAAATTGGCAAGTGAAAGAGATCAGAGAAGTTGTCACTGCTTACTGCATACTGTGACTAATTTGTTTTTAGCATACGAGTATAATTCTAGTGCTATCACAACTAGGATTTGAGGCATCCAATTATCAGTCCAAAAAATAGCAGCTCTGTCCATCTTCAATGGTTATCAATGTGAAGTCTTTAAACTTTCTCAATAACTTCAGGTTGTCTCTCCACCAAAGACCCTTTCCTTATGTGGCTTGGCAATTTACCATTTTTGTAATGCTTCTCCCATACTAGATTGTCTCATGGTATGTCTAATCTGCTAAAAATTTATGCAGGTTTTTGAGCAGTAGGGTTTTGTTTTGTTTCATGATATCAAGTACCCCCAACCCTCCATCTTCTTTTGCAGCATAGACCATTTTTCATATTGTTTTTGGAGGCTTTCTAGCATCGTTTTCTCCACCGCAATTCAAAAACAGCTCTGGTAGGTAATGAGGTGAAGACAACATTTGTGAGCTTCAATCTCCCATCCTGGGTTAGGAAGGATGAAATCCCAAATAGTCTGTTCTCACATTTGCTTATGAGGGGCATGAAATCCTAGAATTTTGGGTTGGTGAGACTTAAAGGTAGACCTGGTAAGTGAATGGGAGAGAAGACATTTTTTTGGGACCATCATAGTTTTCCTGTAGTTAACTTTGAGCCCAGTACAAAGGGAGAAGGTATTTAGAAGTGACCTGAGGAAAAAAAAGGTCGCCTTGTGTTCATTTTAATAATAATTAGAGTGTCATCAACATATTGTATCACTAGGAAGTCTTGATTGTGCTCCATTGGTATTGGCAGGTTAAGAAGTCCCATCTCCTTGGCCTTGTTTATCATGGATTGTAGGGAACAATGGCAAGGACAAAAAGCAATGGTGAAAAGAGGTTCGCCTTATCTGACCCCTCTACTGCAGTTGAAAGTTTTCCCTAGTACTCCATTTAGCAGGATAGTAGAGGTGGATGAGGAGAAGATTGCCCCCATCCATGAGAGCCATCTATGTCCATACCCATTGGCCTTGAGAATATTTAGGATGTCTTAATGCTCAATATTCTCAAACCTTCTCAAAGTCAATTTTGATGATTACTATTCCTTTCATGGAATGATGACAAATTTGCATGTACTCAAATTCCTATACTAAGCAATCCTAAATTATTGTTCTTGATTGGATGAAGCCTATTAGAAAGAATTCAGTAGATAAATGGGTCTATAATCATTTATGTCCATGGGGCTCTCAACTTTTGGAACTAGGGTAATGTGAGAAGAATTGATGCTCCTTAGACAGATGTTATTTTCATAGAAAAGCTCTACACAAATTATAGAAATCCATTCTGATATATGATGGTAGTGTGTCTAAACAAACCCAGATACGAGTATGTGATTTCTTTTTTAAACCCAAAGTTAAATTTTCTATTGGTAGTCTGGTTGTTTTCAATGTTTCCTAATAATACATTCTCAAACATGGCTTCTATAACACAAAATATGGAGTTGTGTTATCAATCTATGCCAATGGCATTTCTTCTGAAAGTGTGACTGTTGAATTTACTGAAGAAATGGTGTGTTTTAGCCTTAATATTTTTTTACTCTTGTCATTTCACAATATCTATCAATTTATTATGAGTTGCTTTTAAATTGGCTAATTCAGTGTTGTGTCTACCTGGATAAAGGGTAGGGAGTTAACGGTGTTTTAGAATGTGAGAATAAAACAGTAATTTGAGAAAAAAACAAATCCTTGAATGATAGGTATTGTGAGACAATCAGAGAAATCCGCCATTCCTCCTATATTTATGTTATATAATAATGAAACCTACCTATTCTCTCATTTTAGTTAAATGTGTCTATTATGGCACTGGATGAAGAACCATACCATTTTTAGTGTGTTCTGTTTAATAAGGTATCTTCAAAACTACTTGTATGTTGTTTTCACATGTATTACATGTTAGAATAATCAGTTGCTCTCTTTTGTTATAGCAATAGTGACAATATTAGGTAGTAGAAGCAACCCTTCTCCTTGTGCTTGTGTGTGCACACATGCTTTGTGATCCTCTTTTGCTACCTTGAGCATGCGTGAGCTAGCCAATGCTAACATTACAATAATATCTTTTTTGTAACTAACTTCATTAAAATTAGAAATATCTTACGGATATGGGGTGGCTGAACGATAGTAACTATGGAGCTTGCTTTTTTTTCTCCTATGTGCTGCTACTGATTAGGCCATGGATTTGAGGTGGTTGAAGTCCTCCCTCCGGTAGTTCTAGTCATGATTTCCCTAAAGTTCAGATGGTGAGGTTTGTGAGTTGTAAGTTTGTTTATATGTTAGTGCGTGTTTAGTTTGGGGACATTTCTCCACTTGTACTCTATGCAGTCTTTTATTTTTTAATAATATAATACATGCGTGTTTGAAAAACAAGAACTTACTTTTTCCTAAAGTCAGATGTATAGATTCGTGAGACTTAGAATCTTAATAAATCTTAGGTTGTATTGATTAGACTCGTGTTGTGTTTGTGAGTGTGTATAGAAGAGCAATTCTGATAATAAAACAAAATAACAATTTTGATAATTCTGGCTAGTTTGCCAATGATTATTATTAATTTAATTTTTCGTTACCATGCAAATGCTATAGAAGAGTTGAACACAACCTTCAAACTTGATCCTAACATGTCTAGGCTCTGTTTGATGAAAGGATTTGTAAAAAGTATATCTTTATTTGTTTAAACATATTACATTAACAGTAAATTCATATTATTTTATTTCCATTTCATAACATTGTGTCGATAAAGATGGAGCACTACTATATTTATCTATGATTGGACATAGAGGAGGAGGTGATAGTAGAGAGCAAGTGAGCGAGTAGAAAAGGGCACAACTCCCCCTCCACCTTCCAAATCTCCTACTTTTATATAGGGGAAGCTGAAAGGGGAGATTTTCATATTTCATCTGATGGGCTTGTATCTACAAAAGAATCTCTAGGGGCAACAATTGGCCCCTAAGCATTGTCTCACAAGCCCTTAGCATTGAATTATTGTTAGATAGCTGATAGTCTCGCTCGTCGAAGCCTTGATCATCTTGAGCATCGACCATTATGTGATGAGGAGATGACCATTATAGTATTCGGTTTTGTTCTTGGTCCAAGTGCAACAACAAACGCTAGGCCCGGTGCTCTAAGTTTCATTTGTGTGGTGGCGCCATGCAATGCAGTAAATTGAAAACCAACATCGCAAGGGATTTAATTCCTTAGTGGTGTTGGTAGCATGGTGGATTTGGAAACATAGCAGTGGTTGTCTTTGAAAGAATCTCACCTAATGTTAATGCTCTCATGCAAGAAATTATGGATGAGGCAAATTTGTGGTGTATGGCTGGGGCTAAAAATCTTAGGCGTTATATTGGGTCATAATGTGGCATGATGTTTAGGTCGCTAGTCGAAGTTTCTTGATTGCTTGGCTAATCACTCATGTAAACTCATGCTCTAATGGGCCTGTTTTAAGTCTTCTTAGACTCTCGTTTTCTTCTTAATATAATAAGATGTAGCTCTCCTACATGTTCAAGGAAAAATAGGAACATAAATTCATTAATAATTAATTAAAAAATAGGTGCATAAATTCAGTTGAGATGGCACTCATAGGAACATCCGGGATCTACATATATTGGAAACATAATATGCAATTTGTTCAAGCCATGTGTTGAATGGCTTGAATCATGTATTGTCGTTGGATGATGTTCTGGATTTTTTATGAGAAATGCCAATTTTCGCATGGTTGTACATGGATTCGTACATGATTTTTTTAGGATTTTGCTAAATTAGTTGAGATAGTGCACGTTTTAGAGTGAAATTTGGAAGCATGGTGCCTGGTGTGTCCGGTGCCAGCAGACACGTGCTTGTTGCGGCATTATATGGGCTGCCGCTTGAGCCCACACAACAAGGTATCGCCGAGACGTGGGCCGCCGCCCCATGTTGCAGTTGCAGCGGCAGCTTCAATTCACCGTGGCTCAGGCCCATCAGTGATTGAGAGGAGTTAATTTGTTCACTGGATCGAGTGAACATCGACGCATTTGCCACGCCACAGGACGCCTTATTCTTTTTTTTTTTTTAAAAAAAAAAGGAGTCAGCTTGAACTTGACAGCGTGATTTCGTTCATAAGGCAAAAGCGTTGGTCGCCCGGGATAAAATTCCAGTAAATTTGCATTCAACTGCTTGAGCATCGGACGACTCTGGGTTTGCAAAGAGTGTAAATAATTTCAAATTGTCCATGTTTCGGCTGCATATGCATATGCATAGTCTGTGGTAGCTGCTGACCCAAGGGTTGTGATCGTCTTGAATAGTTGGATGATGGTTGTCGATCATGCCAAACTCGTATGAGTGGATAATAGACGACGACTTGTGTGGAAGAAAGCAAGAGATCCACCGAGCAGCAGGAAGGTGTTCAAGACTTGATGAGCTCATGTATGTTGAATTGTTGATGCCCTGTTGGTCGTTCAATGAATCCATTTTCTTTGTCTTTCTCCGGTTGGCGCTAGTGCTTGGATCTAGCTCTCTGTCTGTCGTGGGTCGACCTCCTCGATCGGGTTTCAGGAAGTAGGTGTACTAGGTACTAGGCATCTCTGTTTATTTTAGGGCGAGTCTCTGATCAACAAACTCTGTTAGCTGGCAATAATCCCAAGGCGCGTGTGAGTCTCTGATCAACAAACTCTTATTTGCATCATTGCCTATATGATTTCCTGTGTCAATCAATCATGGTATGTACCATAAAAAAAAAAAAAGACCAAATCACCAAACCACGAAACCACCTGTAGCTTAGCGAACAGCAGCAGCCGAGGGAGGAGTGGTCTCGCACTCCCGGCGCCGGCATACAGTGCAGGCGGGCGACGACAGGCTAGGCGCCGGCGCGGCGCGTCCGGCAACACCTGGCGGCTCTGATCGCGTCAAAGATTCGGTCGCGAACCGCAACCGCCGCCCTCATCCCCGTTGGCCGGGCGCACGCGGATGCACGGATCGGCTGCAACGCCCACGCACCCAAGAGACACGACCACGATCCTGCGGCTGAGCTGGCTCACGCGCACCACCCCGCGGGCGTTGTCGGCACGTCCCGCGGCACGGCACGGCACGGCACGCCAATTAAGCCCCACCCCACGCGCCCCGGATGATGGCAGGCGCCCGCACGCTCTCGTGGGCGTTGGCGGCGTCCGCGTTTACATTCGTGGTGGTCTGGTGACCTGGTGGGTGGGCAACCACCAGTGTAACCTGGCGCGCGGGCGGTGGAGATATGGAGACGTCGCGCCGGCGGCTGGCTGGGGCTCATCAGGTTAGTCAACGGCGCTGCACCAATGGATGATCCATGTTCTATGCCGTCGTCTCTGCTTGGTCCACTCTATCTACCTGCACGTAACATTCTTTAATTAGTTGTTGATGAAACTATTTTTTCAAACAATATCCCTAAAATAACTTCGTAAGGCTATTATAACATATTAGGAAAGCTGTTAAAAAACTAGCTTCTACTTGTAAAAAAAAAAAAAAAAAAAACCAACTTCACTGGCGAATTGAAGCTGAACCCTCGCAATGCAAACAGGGCCATATACGGCACACCAACTCGTACTGCAGTATATTACACGCATAGGCGCATAGCCAGCGACCGATCTCTGTGTGCCTGTGTGCAACAGTGCAAGACATGACGCACCTTAGTATATGCATCGCATGGCCTGCTCCAAAGCTGAGACTGCGCGCGTGCGTGTGTGCGTGCATGCAGTGATGGACGGATGGATCGATGGAGCCTGTAGCATGCATGGACGAACGCAGACGACGACGCGCGCAGTGGCCTGGCCGGCCGGCGGTAGGGGTCCGGCCACCGGCCGGACCGCCGAGCGAGGCCGGCCGCTGTTCGACTCACTGTTCTCTCCACAGCTCCACTCTACCGATGCATCATTCATTCATCCATTCATTTTAGGCCCCGGCGGCGGTGGGCCGGCCGGCGCCCGCGGCTGGCCTGCTGCCAGCCCCTGCGCACGCACGTCCCCGCCGGTCCCCGCGCCCCTGGCCTGCTGCTGCCGCTCTGGTCGGCGGCCTGCCGATACGGCACCGGGGAGTGGCCGGCCGGCCACGCACCATGCTGGACGACGCCACGCGCGCCCACGCCACGCCAAAACGGCAGCGCGCGCGCGACATGTGTGCAGTAGGGCACTGCTCCCTGCGTTGCATGCCTCGTTTTGTGATGCGCGGCCAGGGCGCTGGCTCGCCCATTTTTGGGACGGACGGACGGACGGACGGAGGCGCGCGTGCGCCGTCGTCCTTGCGTTATAAGCTGGTCGTAGTAGGCCGGGCAGATGAGATTAGTGGGGCTCTGTGTGTGTGTGCTGGTTGGACGGAGCTACTTGTCCTGGACCTTGGCCGCATCAAGCAACATATAGCATGACACATGAGAGAGCTACATATATAGCCTAGCTACACCATCTATCCATCTCCGCCACCAGTTTATTTCATTGGAGAAAGAGCCTGCAGTGGGATAAATAAGCAAACCCATGTAACATGCTAATGCTAGAGCCTCAATGTTTGTCAGATTACTGTGAGATGTATTGGTCTGGCCTCTGGCGCCGTCACATCAAGTGGTCCATCGATAGATTTCTCGGGCCCCTGATGCATATGTGTATATATAGTTGGTCTGTGCATATATATCAAGGTCTGCAGATTGATATGACTTGGATCATGAGCTTATTTGCTGTTAGAACTGAACGACGGGCTTCCATGAGTGATCCTGTATTCCTGACCAAATCCGTCGTTGGTCCTACTACACTCGTGCTAATCTGACCTACTTCGTACGTCGTGCATCACGCCATCACATTCCTGTACGGGTTTCAGACTTAATAATAATAATAATAATAATAATAATTACATAAAATTCAGAATATGTACTCGAAAAAATATAATAAAATTCAGAAGATGAGAACGAAAGGCACCGTCTCCAGGTTAGTTTCTTACCACTGGAATGCCAAATTGACTAATTGAGCAGTCGTGCAACTCCAACGCTCCACACATTAGGTACGGTAGCCATCCCTCTTTAATTTGCTAGCTAAGGCAGAGAGCATCACAGTTCACCGTCTGATTTGGACATCCATCTTATTCAATGATC
>CM041638.1:49252485-49262586 GCA_023333625.1 Bothriochloa decipiens | reverse complement strand
GATGAGATAGTCCTTTTCTAGGTAAACATCAGATAGTCCTTTTCTAGGTAAACGACATCACAAATAAATTATATGTGTTGTGCTTACCGATCAGATAGCACTACTTGATTGTAAGGCCTGCAGTAGAGACCCTGATCTGCCACCATGCACCAAAAGGCCAAAGCCCTGGAGGATTTGTTCCCTAATCCCTATACAAAGCTATAGACAAATGCCCTAAAAAGACTCTCATGCTATATATGTGTTTGTTAGTGTGGTCAATGTGCGTGGTGACTTTGTCAGAAATGAATGGTTTCGTACGCTGAACCTCCATTTTATATATATATATGCATGTATAATTTACAAATGGTCATATATATATGCTTCTTATAAAGACACAAAAAGGCAAAACGAGCAGAAATATATAACAGTATGCAAAAGTGATGCACTATGATCTGCGTGGAAAGGGTGATAGCTACAATCTTCAGTCTTTAGCAAATATAATTGCTGGTCCGAACTTCGGTGGCCATAGATTCAAGAAGTGTATTGTCAACTTCAAGATATTGTTACATCAACACACATGCATGAAAACAAACATTTGTGCGGTTGCAAGAGGGCCAACAAAGAATTTTTAATTGCTGATGATCAACTGAATGAGACTCGCAGAGTCACGTGCTCTAGATATTCTTCATCAACTGAATGACAGAAGACCACGGTGGAAGGAAAATATATAGGAAATGACATTGTCCTGATCAAGTGATTTCCTAATAAGTAGTAAAACTGTAGCATCAATAGATGCCTAATTGAGATTCAATGGTCAACTTTAGAAGTTTAATTTTCTCCCATGAGCGTAATGTTGCCCTGACGGCGCGGCGTCTGTGCCTTTATTTTATCCATGGGATAAAGACTTTTCCGTAGCATACATAAACCCATGTTTCGTCCTTATAAAGGTCAAGCAAGAAATTCCCATCAGGCTAGCATGATCTTTTGAGCAAGACTTTTATCCCACATGAACAGATAGTCAACTCCACAGGATGTTCTTGCGTCAACGTGCCTGAAGGCCGAAAATTTTCTGCATTCGGCGTGGACCCTTGATTCATTTTCAACGGTTTCCTTGATCTCTGCAAATTAAAGAAACAAACAACTGCAATAGCACGCACTATATAATATATATATTAGCTATATGTATCCCATCATCTGCATCAAAATAAAACTCAATTCCAAGGCGGAGTCTGGATCTCTAAACGAACTGAACATTTGAGAACTCCTGACTGATCCAAAGGCTATGCAGTATTGCAATATGCATGCAGACGCTTCAAGGACTTGCTAGAACCGGATTTGCTCAAATGCACCCTTGCATTTGACGTTCCCCTCTAGGATCTTGTATGATCAGGATTTATTTAATTTTCCCCTAGTTAGGCCTGTTTTTGTTGAGCTTGTTTATGTCTCTTCGCTTCAGGGGCTGTTTGGATTGAAGTATTTTCATGGGAATTTTGAAGGAACACATTCCATAGGCAAGGAATTGAATGGGGAGCGTTTGGATTGAAGGAATGCAGAGTTCCATTCCACAGGAAAGGAAATAGTCCATACACAAAACGTAGGAAATAAAACATCCAGTGAGATCCAAGCAGGGAAAGAATCTTCGCTGCTTGTCTACTCTCCCATCACCATTGCTTGCTGCCACCCTGTCTCCTGTTTGGGCAACAAGACTGTTATTAAGCCGATGTTATTATGACTAACTAATGAGTTGGCTGAGCTTTTTCCTTACACGGCGAGAGAAGAGGATAGTCCAGCAGCCTTGTGCAGGAGACCGGAGAGACGGAGGTAGAAGAAAGAGAAAAAAAAAATCTGTGTGCAGATAACTTTTTTATGGGTCCAACTCTTCATATAATCTAAAAGTTGAGTACCAAAAATGACTCTACTAAAACATATAAATTAAAAAGAATCATGTTATGATGCATCGATATAATCATGTAATGTGCTTAGGGACACACACGACAATCAAGCCCATCCCTGCAATCCAAATAACTCAAAGTATTTTTTTTTCTTTGTGTTTTGGAATCACGTAGTTTTTTAATTTTCACTCTAACAGGTCCTCAGTAGTTTTGGGCTTTTAGAGACAGTTTGAAAAGTCTTGCCACGTCATGTGGCCTCCTCGCTGGGCTAGCCTTGTGGCTGCCGCTACAACAACAACATAGCCTTTTATCCCAAGCAAGTTGGGGTAGGCTAGAGATTAAACCTAAAAGAGACCAAAAAACAAAGGACACATAGAGGGTACAAGAAAAAAGGATTGCGGTTTAGGCACGTTAATTGCTAGTCTCCAAGCGCTCCTATCCATAGCTAAATCTTTAGGGATATTCCACTGCTTAAGGTCTCTCTTAACCGACTCGTTCCAAGTCAGTTTAGGTCGACCTCTACCGTTCTTTACAGTATCGACCCGCTTTACAACCCCACTATGCACCGACGCCTCAGGTGGCCTCCGTTGGACATGGCCAAACCATCTCAACCGGTGTTGAATCAATTTCTCCTCAATTGGTGCCACCCCAACCCTATCCCGAATATCGTCGTTCCGGACTCTATCCCTCCTTGTGCGCCCACAACACCATCGCAACATACGCATCTCTGCTACACTCAATTGCTGGATATGTCGCCTTTTTGTAGGCCAACATTCAGCACCGTATAGCATCGTCGGGCGAATCGGTGTACTATAAAACTTACCTTTTAACTTCTGAGGCACCCTTTTGTCACAGAGGACGCCTGAATCTTGACGCCATTTCAACCAACCGGCTGAGATTCTATGCCTAACATCTTCATCGATGTCGCCATCCTTTTATAGCATCGATCCTAAATACCGAAAAGTATCTTTCTTGGCCACCACTTGCCCATCGAGACTAACGTCTCCCTCCTCATTCCTAGTCGCGCTAAAGTCGCACCTCATGTACTCGGTCTTTGTCCTACTAAGTCTAAACCCTTTCGACTCTAACGTGTGCCTCCATAGTTCTAACTTCCTATTAACCCATGCCCTTGTCTCGTCAACTAGCACCACATCATCAGCAAAGAGCATACACCAAGGGATATCACCTTGTATGTTCCTTGTGACCTCATCCATCACCAAAGCAAATAAATAAGGGCTCAATGCTGACCCTTGATGTAGCCCTATTTTAATTGGAAAGTCACTGGTGTCGCCATCACATGTTCGGACACATGTCACCACATCCCCGTACATATCCTTGATGAGGGTGACGTACTTAGTTGGGACTTTGTGCTTTTCCAAGGCCCATCACATGACATTTCTCGGTACTTTGTCATATGTCTTCTCGAGGTCAATAAAGACCATGTGTAAGTCCTTCTTCTGCTCCCTATATCTCTCCATCAACTGTCGTAATAAGAAAATTGCCTCCATGGTCGACCTACCAGGCATAAATCCAAATTGGTTTTGGGTCACACTTGTCACTCTTCTTAGGCGATGCTCGATAACCCTCTCCCAGAGCTTCATCATATGGCTCATCAACTTAATCCTATGATAATTAGTACAACTTTGAACATCTCCCTTGTTCTTGAAGATCGGTACTAATATACTTCTCCTTCATTCTTCAGGCATCTTGTTTGACCAAAAAATAAGGTTAAAAAGCTTAGTTAACCATACTATTGCTTTGACACCTAGGCATCTCCACACTTCAATGGGGATACCATCAGGGCCCATCGCCTTACCTTCCTTCATCCTCTTCAAAGCCTCCTCGATCTCTGCCTCCTGAATTTTCCTTAGGAAGCGTCTGTTGGTATCGTCATATGAGTCATCCAATTTCAAGGTAGGACCCTCATCATTCTCCCCATTAAATAATTTGTCAAAGTACTCTATCCATCTGTCCTTGATCTCCTCATTCCTCACCAGAAGTCGATCTGTCCCATCCTTGATGCATTTGATTTGGTTGATGTCCTTCATCTTCCTCTCGCGGATCCTAGCCATCCTATAAATGTCCTTCTCCCCTTCCTTCGTGCCTAGCCACTGGTAGAGGTCATCATACGCCTGACCTTTTGCTACACTCACCGCTCATTTTGTAGCCCTCTTCGCTATTTTATAGCCCTCACTGTTGGCCGCACTCTTGTCATGGTGGAGGTGCTTGAACCACTCCTTCTCCCTAATAGCCCTTTGCACCTCGTCATTACACCACCACGTGTCTTTCGCTTCCCGTTTGCCTCCCTTACTCCAAACACATCTAAAGCCACCTTCCAAACACATGTTGCCATCTTTAGCCACATGGCATTTGCATCTTCTCCTTCTTCTCACGGCCCCTCACCTAGCACCCTCTTCTTAAATGTTTGCGCTGCTTCCCCTCTAAGCTTCCACCATTTTGTTCCTGCAATCTTGGCATGATTGTCCAGTGGACACGTACCCGAAAGCAAAAATCCGTCACCACAAGATTGTGTTGAGGGACAACACACTCCCCAGGTAACACCTTACAATCTAAGCAAGCACGTCTATCCCCCTCCTTGCAAGGATAAAGTCGATCTGGCTCAGGTGTTGTCCACTACGAAAGGTCACTAGATGGAATTCCCTCTTCTTAAAGACAGTGTTCACTATCAACAAATCGTAGGCCAACGCAAAGTTCAAAACATCCTCCCCCTCTTGATTTCTGCTACCATACCCGAAACCCCATGCACCCGTATGGCCGTTGTTGTGGCTACCACTAAGGTGAGGAAAAACTTAAAAGACGTAGATAACGAGAAGACCTTGCTTGTGAACCAAATAACCACGTGTCTAATTTCTAACTAAGTGAGGCAAGCTCGACGCTTGTCTAAATGCCAAATATGTCCTTAGTTGTTTGTGATTTTCATGTGTCTTGTGTCTTTCTTGTCGTCATTGTATTATCTAGTATGGGCATATCCACTTCTTACTATTATATGATTTCCTCTATTTTTTAATACTTGATGCCAAAAGCTGCTTTTCTGTTCAGTAGAACTTGTCGTCAAACTTTTTTTTTCAATTTATCCCTTTATGGACATCACAAAAAGATATAGCTTCTCTTTGGCAATTACAAGATTCTAGAGCTCACACCTTTACTATACATATGGGTCTAGATGTCCTAATGGCTACTAATAATTATACAAGAGTCTCAAAAAATAGTAATAATTATACAAGGGGCACTATGGTAACAACAAGATCTTGCTTGTCAACTAAACAACAACCACGTGTCTAATTTCTAGCTGAGCGAGACAAGCCCAAAGCTCGCCTAACTACCAAACATGCCCTTACTTGTTGATATTCTTTAGGGCATGTTTTTGTCTCTTGCGTTATTCTTGTCCTTGTTGTCATTGTATTATCTAGTCTAGGCTTATCCACTTCTTTAATAATATATAATTTTCCTCTACTTTTGAATACTTGACGATAAAAGTCACCTTTTTGTTTGATAAACTTGTCACCGACCTTTTTTTTGTGATTTCGTGCTTTGTGGACCCCAAAAAATTTAGCTTCTGTTTGGTGATTAGAACATTCTAGACCTTAACCTTTGCTCTATACATATGGATCTAGAATGTTCCCAATGTTCTACTAGCTACTAATAATCATCAGATAAGGGGGCATCATAGTAATTTGAATAAGAATAATGTATGCATTGGCATTTTGTGTTTTTGGTCATGAGTATTTGCAAAAAAATGAAGTAATGTGCACCTATCTTCCTCTAAAAACACTGTTCTTACATGTTCGTTACATAACTCCAACCTCCTATATATGGGGTAAGAATGTTGGATATACTCTCTTTTTCCTAAATACAAGGAATCTAAGTTTCCCGTGGGTCAACCTATTTAAAGTTTTACCAAATTATAGATAAGACTATTAACATCCAGTACAACAATGAGACAAATTATCAATCTATATTTAACAACAACCTAGCTTGCAGTACACTAGAGAGGGTTGTCTGAGCTTCCATTATAAATTTTTGCTGACCCCCCTAGGGCGTTTGAAGGCGTGTTGTTTCAAACTTTTTTCTATCTTAATACTAAGACACGAAAACCTTTTGGGTGATCGAGAAAAATCTATGATTTATAATGTATATCTAATGATGTTAATAATTTGACTTTTTTTTGCATCTAGGCTTCTAATTAGGTTTTGGTGATTAATGTCGACACAATAATTGCTATGACTAATGGTTGTTTGTTAGAGGCATTATAAGTTAAATCACGATGGTGATTGATTAATGAGCAATAATGGATGGTTCATACATATTGATTGATTTTTGTTTTAGTTTTCAAAGGATGATTGGCGATGTTAAGGATGGACTTGTTCTGATTAAGTACCATTTGGTGTTGAGAGACACTTATAGTAGTTTTGGATTTTTTCCCTTTGGCCCTACTATAAATGGGGTATAAACTAGTAGCTTGATCTAGGTGAGTCTATAATGAGTAGGTGTGGTGCATATTTATCAAATTATTAGCAATGTATCCCATCATTTGTCTCAATAGAGAAGTCAATTCCAAGGTGAACTCTAGATGTTTAAAAGAACAAAAAATTTTAGAATTCCCTAACTCCAAGGCTATGCAATATGCATGCACTTCAAGAACTAGTTAGCATTGAAATTTGCTCAAAGACACCCAATGCATTTGACATTCACCCTAGGACCTTTGTGATTGGGAATGATTTCTTTGCCCCTTGTTAGGCCTATTTTCATTGATGTTGTTTATGTCGCTTTGATTTAGTAGTTTTGGGCTTTTAGGGGAAATTTGGAAAGTCTTGTCGGGTCATGTGGCCTCCCCTTGCCTTGATGGGTAAGGATAGACTTGTGAGCGAGGTGAACCGAATTGCCTAGCTGGTTAGCGCAAGGAAGTGCAAGTAACGACAAGAAGGCCAAACAACCACATATCTAATTTCTAGCCGAGTATGGCGAGCTCAACGCTTACCTAGCTACCAAATGTGCCCTTAGCTATCAGTGTTCTTTCGAGCACCTTTATGTCTCTCTTGTCGTTTTTGTATTGTCTATTCTAGGCCTAACCACTTCATTAATATTATATACTCATGTTCATTTTTAATACTTGGCAACAATTCCCTTTCTGTTTGCAAAACTTGTCATTAGACTTTTTTTCAATTTTGTGCTTTGTGGTCCCACAAAAGATAGCTTCTCTTTGGTGAACAGAAAATTTCTTGAGTTTACATCCTTGCTATCTATCTCTCCGCTTTAGGGCTTGTTTGGATCTTTTTAGATTCCACAATCTGGCTTCTAGAAGCTGTGATGGTATCAAAATGTCCACCAATTTCATAAGCTAACTTTCATAATCTCAAAAACTAAATGAACCCATCATCTATCAACTTTTGAAAATTATTATAATGGATTTAAATGCAGCCTTATTAGTAGTATTGGGTTTTTTGGGGGAGTTTGAAAAGCCTTTCCGGTTCATCTAGCCTTACCGCACCTCACTTGGTAAGATAGCCTTGCGAGCGGAGGTGTAAGCTGAATTGGCTGGCTCGCTAAGCCGGGGAAACGCTCAGAAAGTGCAGATAACGAGAAGACCTTGCTTGTGAACCAAACAACCACATATCTAATTTCTAGGAGTGAGCATCTAATTTCTAGCTGAATGAGCGAGCCCCAACACTTGCCTAGCTACCAAATGTGCCCTAAGATGTCAATATTTTTTTTGAGTATCTTTAGGTCTCTCTTGTCGTTATTCGTATTGTCATTACATTGTCTAGGGCTAACCACTTCATTAGTATCATATGCTTCCCTCCATTTTTAAATACTTAATGCCAAAAGTCACCTTTTTGTTTGGTAAAACTTGTCCCTGAACTTTTTTCTCTAATTTTGTACTTTGTGGACTTGGCAAAATGATAGCTTATCTTTGGTGAGTAGAAGATTCTAGGGTTAAACTCTTGCTATGCATATGTATTTACAATGTTCTAACGAACCACTACTAATAATTAGACAAAGGAGAATTATATATGGTAATTTTGAATAAAAAATATATGCGTTGGTTTGCATGTTTTGGTCGTGGGTATCAAGTACTTGAAAATGAAGTAGTAGTAGGCACCTCTCTTCCTCTCTTACAAAAAGAGCACCTAATTGCTTGATTGATGTCTTAATAAACTGATTGTCAAACACAAACTAATTGCTTGATTTTTTTTGGATAATGGAAACAACTAATTGCTTGATTGAGAGGCATCACAATCATTTTCCTGCTATATTAACCTGTTGTAAAATTCTTCTAAATACAACAGTTGGAGATGGGGGTGTATTTGTTATGAAATGCAATTATTCCGATTCATTAATTCTAATAAGGGGAGAAAACAAGTAAACATGTTTTGTGGGTATATCAGTCAAAACATTTTTTACAACAAAAAAAAACGATATATGACGATTGACAAAATGATGTAGATCATGCATCCTCTGCAGTCCCTAGTCTACCGAGTGGCAAACTCTACGTGTTGCAACTTTTGGAGGTATAGTGGAGCGACATTCACGTGAGTAGTCAAAATAGCAAGTGTCACCCTATGCTGGTCCATGTGTTGGTTGTAGACTATCTTCAAGATTTGGTTCCTCAGCGAGGTACACATTCCATTCATGGATATCTTTTCCGGATGGAAGCATCAAACATTTATGACAAGTATGATGTATATCACATATGGCCACCCTCTCCATTGTCCACTGTGATTCACCTTACACACATACTATGCTTCTTCTATCATCAAGGTCAACATCAACGCATCCTGCTTCATGTCATTAATTAAATAGAATATATAGCAAAGCATTCCCCAAAAAAATACCAATGATTTTAGTATTAAATGTTACCTACCTCTAGATCCTTTTTGGTGTTATATGGTGGCGTCAATGTCGTCTCACATGTAAAAAACCATCCAATTTTACTTAGCTAGGTAGGGCAATGATTTACCATCGGGCAGTAACAACCTGCTGATGGGCAGTCGTCTAAACAATCTGACTGTACTCAATTTTACAATCAAATTAAATATTTATAATGGGAGTTATCTCCGAGGATCTCAAATGATTTGGCCTGGATACATCAAAGTAATTTTCTGACGTAATTCACATGTTTATATAGAGAACTAACTATGCTTTTATTCCAAAATATCTACTACCTATCGATCTCTTACTTTAGCTCTGTTTGACTGTTAATTAAAGAGTGGTTAACATTGGCCAACTTCCAACACAAGATTCCGGCCTGATTTCACCATTATACGATATTTTTTGGATGATATTCCGTTCAAATTTAAAATTTAGTCAACATTTCACAAATTTAGTTTCAAAAAAAATTGACTGAACTTTTGTTTAGAATTTTCCTACCAATTTTCTATGGTGTGTACTTGTGTCACAACCGAGAGACCAAACCGTATCCTACAAAATAATTCCATGAACATGTAAAAATCAGGTGTTTGCGGTTAATAATCAACACTAAGTGAATTGTCATGCTATCTGTGTAGATCCTCGATCCACCATATATGCTTTCTATCTCTAAGGTCAATCTCTAGCATATCTGTCTCTAAAAAAATAGCTAACAAAGGATATGAAACTCCCATATCTGCACATAATACGCTTCGATACAAATATATCTCTAAGGCCAGCCTCTTGTTGTGGAGACGTATGCAGTAGCACCACACATATTACACCTCTCTTGAAATGAAATGAAATGAAATGACCGCGTGCACGCCTAAACACGTATTCATTAATAAAGAAATCTGGTGGCATTTCATTACCATATAGCTAACACGCTACATGATGGTTCAGGGCTGGCTGCATTCCGTCCACCGTATCTACAGGCACGGTTTGATCGCCTTGCCTAGTTAGACAAGAAACATAACCACTTGCCAACGAAAGCGAGCCAAATATTCTCTCCGACGCTGGCAAGGCTAGCCTTGCTGAGCGAGACAAGGTTACTTGGCTAGGCAAAACAACCAAACACGCCCATAGCTTCCTAAAGCAAAACGGCCGGTTAGCACTAATAACACGCGAAGACGGCATTGTGTCACCGTATCTCCACCAGGGTCTGCAGACCGCAGGCCTCGCGTGGAGTGGAGGGTCAAACCCGGCCGCAGGAGAGGAGAGGGCCGCAATCAGACATGTCAGCGAGAGTCGTGGGCAGCACCAGCGCAGGCCGCGACCGCGATCAGGGATCGGACAGACAGGG
>CM041638.1:49192287-49252475 GCA_023333625.1 Bothriochloa decipiens | reverse complement strand
CCCCCCCCCCCCCCCCTCCGCGGGGCCCACTCCTGCGCGGGCCCCATCTCCTGCCCCCAATCTACGCTCTTGTCTTAACCCCCACCCCACCCCAGCCTCCTCTCTTCATTCACGCTCGCTCACCGTCGTCGGCCGCTGGAGGAGAGCAGCAGCACCACCACACCGCCCCCAGCCCACGCGCTCGCTTCCCTTTGACCGCCCGGCACCGTCGTCGTCGATCGGGGAGTTTGGGACGCGTAGCACCGCCGGCCGAGCGCTCGCTCGCTCGCTAGGCGTGCGGCGGGTCGGGGAGGAGGCCGTGTGCGTGCGTGCGCGCGCGCGCGCGTGGACGGCCGGACGACGACGATGGACCCCGTGGCGGCAGCAGCGGCGCACGGCGGCGGGCACCACTTTGCGCCGCCCGTGGCGCCGTTCCACCACCCGTTCGCTGGAATCGGCCACCACCTGTTCCCCGGGCAGCAGCACCCGGCGTTCCAGCATTTCCAGGAGCAGCAGCACCAGCTGGAGCTGATGGCCGGCGGGGGCGGTGTCCTCGGCGTGAACAAGCAGGAGCTCGGTGACGACAGCAACAACACCATCAACAGCGCGGGGAGCAACGGGAGCGGCGACGGCGCGGGCGACCAGCACCAGCAGCAACAGGCGGGCGGCGACGGCGACCAGCAGCTCCAGCACCAGCACCAGCACCAGCAGCACCCGGTGGTGATGCGCCGCCCGCGTGGCCGCCCCGCGGGGTCCAAGAACAAGCCGAAGCCGCCCATCATCATCACGCGGGACAGCGCCAGCGCGCTGCGCGCCCACGTCCTGGAGGTCACCGCCGGCTGCGACGTGGTGGAGAGCGTGGCCGGCTTCGCGCGGCGCCGCCAGGTGGGCGTGTGCGTGCTCAGCGGCTCCGGCAGCGTGGCCAACGTGTGCATCCGTCAGCCCGGCGCCGGCCCCGGTGCCGTCGTCACCCTGGGCGGGCGGTTCGACATCCTCTCCCTCAGCGGCTCCTTCCTCCCGCCGCCTGCGCCGCCCGCCGCGACCGGGCTCACCGTCTACCTCTCCGGCGGGCAGGGCCAGGTGGTGGGCGGCACCGTTGCGGGCCCGCTCCTCGCCTCTGGCCCCGTCGTGATCGTCGCCGCCTGCTTCGGCAACGCCGCCTACGAGCGCCTGCCCCTCGACGACGACGAGCCGCTGCCGCAGCAGCAACAGCAGCAGCAGAACCTGGCTCTTCCTCCTCCTCCGCATCAGGGCATGCCCGGCGGATCCGCCGGCGGACAGTCCTCCTCGCCACCCCCGCCGCTGCCATTGCCTGGACAACACCACCCGCTCGCCGACCAGCTCCCTCACAGCCTCATGAACGGCCTCCCTCTCCCCGCCGACGCCTACGGCTGGACCAACCCCGGAGGCAGCGGCGCCGGCGGCCGTGGCGCCCCGTACTGATCGATCGATCCGGCCGGCCGACATGGAAGGGGAATAAAGAACAAGCGCGTGCGTGCTCTAGCTGCGGCTTGCTGCTTCATCGCCATCGACCGGCCGATCGACGACTACGACATGATGCAGCTGCTGCTAAAAGAGTCAATCATCCATCTCGACCCCTCTTCCAGTTTCGGCTTCTTTCTCTGCTAATTACCTTCTTGGACTTCTTCTGTTGCTGTTAATTCCTTGGGTGTAATGAATCTGCATGCCATGGATGCTTAATTAGTTACCTCCGTAGTAGTTTCCCCTAGTAGCAGCAGTGCTTGGAATTGAACCTGCCTGTCAGTCTGCGGTTAAATTTTCTTTTATTTGAATTTCACCTGATGATCGATGATGACTGCTAGTTACCTTATATTACCTCTGATGGTGAGCAAATGCATTCAACTGTGTAGATGTTTAGGAGAGAAAAGAGGATTAGCAGTGTTAAGCTTTTTTTTAAAAAAATGGTATAATCTGTCTCCATCGGTCCATGTCTTTGTCTCTCGGTCGACCTGGAGATCGACCGAGATCGATGGATGGAGAGCTAGGTCGCTAGGGACGGGGCATCGTGCAAAACCAAACGGGACCTGCCTGCCCTGGGCGTATTTTATGGGGGGTGATGGGCGAGTTCGTTGTTGTTTCTCTTGGGGCTGTTCGTTGCGTTCATACCGTGCCCGTGCACTACAGATGTGGCAACAGGCAATGGGGATCGGAGCTAGAATGGTCGTCACGGCCGGTATCACATGAGCAATGCAACCAACCACTTCACCACCCAGCACCCAACGAACGAACGGGCCGGTCAGCCGGACGGCGGCGTCCGGCCGGCTTTGCTGTTTTTTTTTTTTTTTTGACAAATCCGGCTTTGCTGGTTGTTGTGTGGTTGTGGCGCTGCAGATGGTGACGATGACGATATATATGGCCACGTACAACAGCTAGTAGCACACGTACAAGGTACAACCACTTCGCAGCATGTATATGTGACACACGCACGCGACACGGCCTGCTGCTATATTTTATGTTGTGTCCCAATAGAGCCAGTGTCAACCGGATCCAATGGTTCTTCATTCGTCGTCGTCGCAGACCTCTCGCGCTCGTGTCGTGTGCTCTTATATATTCTCTTTGGGCCATGTGCACCTGATGATAACTGATCGATATGGGTGCGTTTCTTCAGTCTCGTAGTTAACCGTACTTGTGAGATGCTTGGTGTGGGGATTATATTAATTAAATTAATCAGATCATTGAGGTACAAGTACAACAAAAAAATTCATATGCTAGATCTTTTTTTCTGAAAACCATTGATCAGTTTGCCGGCTGTTTATGTTGAGTGCAAAATTTATACGACAGGGCCGGAAACAAAACTCTTTTTTCTGAATCTGAAAAAATATATATACATAGACCCCACCCCTACCCCACCCAGATGCAAGTGTGTAATTAACAAGGAGCTTTTCTCTGGTCTTTTTTTAGCTCCAACTGGTGACAGACTTGATATTTTACCTGTGCGTATACACAGAACACCACTTATTAACAAACCTGGAAACATGTGTCATTTTTTATATAAAAAAGGTTCAACGTATAGAGTAACTTTGTTCTGCTGTATTGGCAACACTTTTGTAAAGCTTAGGTTGACATTTCATAATCTTGTCAGCCATACATATCGCGAACCCATTAGTTCAGCAACATAGTTTTTTTAAACTAGCCGCATTTTGCCTCGATAAATTTTTGAAAAAAAAGTTGTACAATTTTTCATTATTTTAGTTTGGTGCTCACAAGGGAAGAATTTTGTAAACCTTCAGTAGTCAGAAAATCTCTAGCTAGATACCTTTTGTGTAAAAGATCTTGAGTACCAAATTAGGAACAAATTTTACTAATTTGGCAGTACAATTAACTCATTAATTGGGAAAATATTAATAGATTTACCGGTGTATATATGCTTTGCATTGGAAATCATTAGTTACAAAAATTGTGATATAGATCTCGTCTATGTATGCATTGTAGTAAGTCATTAGTTAGAAAATTCTTTACTAGATCCATTTGTTGTTTATGTTTGGTGCTAGAAGCTAGATCAGCCATCGCGATTGGTGTCCACATTTTAGATTTTTCTCTAAGCATATTTGTATTAGATTTTTGCTTGTGATCTAACATGCATGCTCACAAGAGTTTTTAAGTTCTGATTTGGTATTGTTCCAAATAAATCCTATTTGACATGGATACCGCATTTTCCTAAGTATATTATACAAAGAAGACAATGTTTTTAATGTGGTAAGCGGTAACATTGTCTTCTCAATATATAGTGAGATTTTGTAGCTAAGATGACCCTCAATCAAAGATTTGATGCCTTAGTATCTTTGAGGTTGTCGAGCAGAGGCCGTAAGAATTATTTTAAGACTTTTGTATCAACTCGATGTAAAGCGTTTGAATTATTTTTTTAAAAAATCTTCGTTTATTAAAAAAAGTACCTTTGAGGCGCTTAGATAGGGGCAATAGGGGCAAAATGTATGTAGATATGTGCATGTGAGCCTGTTTCTTTTAACTCTTAAAAACATCTAGCTTCCTCTCTCGTTCATAAGCTACCGCTCCTCGTGATTATATGTGCCTAATTAAAACAAAACTTTTTTCCTCTCTAAACAAAACAGTTCTAGTTCCCTCTGGAGAGAGAGAGGATCTTCTGTGATTATGGTATGGCACCGATGCCCAGCAGGAAGCCGGATTGGTTACCTCACTCGGCGAGACCGGCCATGTGAAGATCCAGGAGAACTTTTGGGGGAACGGTCTTCCAGGCATTTTGGGTTCATGCGTGGACGCGCTTGGGATGCAATCGGAGTGAAAAGAATATATAGTGTCATTTTAGCAGGAAGAACCGCTAGATGAACTAGAGGTTCGCATAATGGCATGTACGATGGAGGCGTCGTCAGGCGTAACTTAGTTCAGACTTTAGACACGTTGCTTTATTTTTGGTCAAAAAAAAAGGAAACACATTTTTGCACAATGTATCCATTTTATAAGACAGAAGCATATCTTCGTTGGTCAGATATCCTCTAGTGACCGGATATTATTCTAGGATTTTAACGGTAATATGATATTTGTATTTTTTAAATTTATTTTATGATTTAACGGTGTGTTATCCTTTTAATTTGTATAAGCGACGTACCTCTTGACAACTGGTATTTAATTTGTAGTGTATCAATCCCAAGACCAATTGGCATGTCCTAATGCCATGCTCAACTGCTCTGGGACTCCACTTGGTGGTCTGTGCGATTATACACTCATGTTGTCGCTTACTCTACATACGGTATCATACATGAATTCTTGTATACACTGACGTTTGGTAGAGGATTGGGATTTGGGAGTCTTGACACTAGTGGGAATTTGGGCAAGAAAATGGTGGCCAACGGGTGTGGCCTAGTGGATCGGTGCCTCAGCCAGTGACAATGTGGTTGAGTGATGCAACACGTGATGGTGTAGCCGAAGGGGCCAAATAATAAGCAGTGTGGGCGCTTAGCGAGGGCAGCTATGGACAGTATTGCAACTCACGAGAAAGAGTTAGCGAGACTTGAGAGAACCATGCATTTGTTGGTTGATTCCGTCATAATTTCGGTAAAAATGTCTAGGATATACATAGAATATCTAGACCATGACTAGGGTTATACATGTCCCTATAGGTCTGGGTCCACCCTTGACCGCATAAGACAACATATGAGGTCGTGGTTGATTGTTTTGGTAAAAAAAAGGAAACACTTTCTTTGCATAAGGTATATGACGAAAGCATATCCAAGTTAGAGTTTCTATGTTGGAAGGTGGAACCTCTCCACCTAAGTTGAAAATTGAAGTCTTGAATTTGGCACTTGGATATTTATTCTTGGTTTTAACAGTAATACGATATTTATATTTATTCTCTGTTTATTTTATGATTTAGTGGTGTTATTCTTTCAAGTGGTATAACGACGGAGACCTCGACAGTGACATATGTGTAGTAACTTTATATGTATCAAAATCAGTCAACGTGTCCTATGGATCGGTGGTGTTCATTGGGTAGCATGTTGTGCGTGTGTCCATTTATATGGGTGAATGGATGTGTGTCGGAATCGCTAATTAATGTGATTCGACAAATGAAGTGTTTGAGCTTGATTGAGGGCATTGACATTGCTTTTAGGTGGTCTTATGTAGTGCCATGTAGTTTTTAGATGATTTAACAATAACCTATCTAGGCATGTGTGTGGGTGTGTGCCCGCGTGCATGTGTGTTTGTTGTGTAGTGCATGTGTTCGTGTGCGCATGCATGCTATGCATGGGTGGGTGTGGGTGTGTGTAGACATGCGTGTAAATAACTATTTTTAATGGAAGTTTTCAACTCAAGAAGTTCATCAACTATAGGAGTATGCTTAATAGTGCAATACAATAGCTAAGAACATATATATTATGGGACAAAAAACAAAAATCTAATAATAATTTGTTGATGCATTCGACATCTACCATGTCCTCATCAGTGACACCTAATTAAAGAAATATCGTATAGAGGGGCCTGCTTTGCTGCCCCACTCGACTGCTCTTGGACTCGGTTACTCTTGGGTCTATGCAGTTGTGTACACCATGCCACTGTTGCATCTACATATGGTATCACACATGAATTCGAGTATTCACAAACAAGGCTAGGGGCTATGCATGGGTAGCAATGTGACTCATGAGTGAGATGGCGAGAAACCTATGCATTTGTTGGTTGGTTTATTTTGAGTAAAAAGATGTCTAAGGTATTACCTATCTAGGCTACCTAGCCCAAAATAGGGCTATGCCTATGGTAGCCCTAGGCTTGGCTCCACCCCTAATGGCAACATATATCAAACCATTGCAGCGCCATCTGGTTGTATGCTCATATGTCACCTCCGATTTACACATGGTATTGCACATGCATTCTAGCATGCACAGGTGTTCGATTGAGGATTGGGATTTGGGAGTCTCAACTCTAGTTGGTGGTTGTCTAGGCGAGAAAACATCAGTCGATAATGTGTTGGGGGGGAGGGACCCTCGCATGCAAGGGATCCCCAATCAGCCCCACGGGCCTCAAGCACAGTAGGCCGAAGGGCCCTCTCAGCGCACAGAGCATCGATGAAGCGCAATGGACCACCGCTGCCAAGGGCAGACCCTCGCTGCTTTGCGCGACCTCCGCTAGCAGGCAAAACCTCGTTTGTGGTCGAGGGTCTTAGCAGTCCACGCGCGATGGGGGTTGCCTTGGTAGTTCGTGTTCCTTTTTCCTCGATCGGTTTTGCGGGTAATAAGAGCGCATTGCCTATCATCGTATCCTCGCCAGGTGTCCAGGAGCGGGGGTAGAGCTTTCGCCAGTGGCGATGATGTCATCCCTACCCCGCCAGGTATGGTGGCGCTCAGGAGGGAGGCCGAACCAAAGGAGTGCAAGTACGGGAATGCCCTCATTCGGGCCCACACGTCACAGCTAATCAATGTAAACCCTAATGTACAAAGCCCATGCTTCCTGGTGTTAGGAGATAGCACAATGCTAGGAGAGGTGGTTGCCCAATTTTAATGCTATTTACTGCAGTTTTTAATACCCACAATTCCTATGTACTTGGTCCCACTCACATCCCCATCAGCCGACATTCCTGTGGGGAAACCCTCGCCTCCTCTCCCTCTCAGCATCGAGTGAGGGTAGAGGAGCAGGAGTGACCCCCACACGATGTGGCCTAGCAAGTCGGTGCCTCAGCCGGTGACAGTGCAGCTAACACAACCAGAATTCTAGATTTCTCCTGGTGAGGTGGGCTTCTCCTAGTGTTTTGACATTCAAAATTTAGTATAAACTTTCCCTACTAATGCCTCCTAGTGATATTCCGGTATGCTCTAACTAGTGATAGTGTTTTATTACTAACTAAAACACTAGGAGAAGCCGGTGGCGATCAACGACATAGCCAAAGGGGCCAACAATTGGCTTGGGCGCCTGGCGAGGGCTATGGTGGCAGCGTGACTCATGAGCTAGAGTAGTGAGACACTCAAGAGAACAATGCATGCATTTGATGGTTGGTTTCTTTGGGGGTCAAGAATGTCTAGGGTTTACTTAGGTTATCTAGACCATGACAAGGGTCATTATATGGGTCATGCATGCATGGCCCTAGATCTGGGTTCGCCCCTGATATTCCTACGAGACTAACATATGAGAGGCGAAGGCTGATATGTACCGATGTACTCGCAGGAAACAATGAAAGCATTTCTTTTTCTACATTCGTGCATGGATGCTTAGTGATTGATGGACAACCTCTTTTTAGGCAATCAAAAAAATCATGCCTAAACGACGTGGCACTGTAGTACACATACACACACGATGCCTAATTAAGTATAAATTAAACAATCTCTGATCATGCCTGCCTATGCATCCATCTGCCTACCGATCCGAGTATATTACTTGCATCCGAGCGTTTCCTTCTCCATCCTGTTGGGCAGTCCATCCGGTCCCTGCTTTGGAAGCACGAGGCAATGTGGCAAGCATGCATGGCTCGGACGAGGTCACAGTGAGCATGCCTGCCCTGCCCATTGCCATCGCTCGCAGCATTTACCTGCATGCATGCACAGCAGGATCATGGAAGGATGCTGCAGCCTGCATGGATCGACAGCAGTAAAAGAGGCGGGCGCGGGGGCAAATGATTCCGGTGGCCGCATGCTGCTGCTGCATGGCATCCATCAGATCAGGCATGGCATCATCTGCCTTTTACTGCAACGACGGGCCGAGAGCAAGGCATCCCTTGCGCTGCGCGGAGTTCGAGGCTGATGCAAGGAACAGTGCCAGCAGCGGCAGCCGCTATCTCCAGTGACCAGTGGCAATTAACAGGCATGGACACCATGGATGGATGCAATCGTCGCTGAGGTGAGGTATGGGGCTACCTGAAAAATTGAATCGTCGGGCGAAGAGAGGGAGGGAGAGAGAGGCGAAGGAGAGGATCAATGGGAACGAGCAAAGCAAGAAGAGCACGACGCTGTTACTAGTGTGTGCCCTTTAACTATCGCCAGCTTGGAGAGATCGATGTGTAGAGAGAGAACTAGAGATCATATGCATGTGTGATGCGATGTGTGTGGGTGTGATATGTGTGATGTGAGAGTGTGGAGAGAGAGAGAGAGAAGAGGCACACGTGCACCTGGCGCCTTTTCGAGGCAGCAACAGTTGGGAAGGTATGGCGCGCGACAGCTAGAGAGAGAAAGCTTGCAGCTCAAAGCTGAGATGGGATGTGACGGCCAAAAGACGGGCGGGCGGCGGGCGTTGCGTCGTCGTGCTGCCGTGGGCCGTGGCCGCGGGCGTTCGTGCGCACTGCGCACCGCATGCATGCATCCGACATCCGAGGCGTGAGGGTGCCGCGCGGTGGCAGATCACGCAGTGGCAGTGGCTGGGAGTCGCGTGCCACCTCGTCACGGTCGTTATAAAAATTCCAGGCTCCGCTCCGGCCGGGACCAGGGCTTCGTGTCAATGTGTGTGACAGAGCGAGAGACCACACGACGACAGATCTTAATGGACCTCTGCATATATACAGGAGAAAATATACCGGTAGATTCTTTCTCTGAAACACATTACAAACCATTGGATACTTCGGTGAATTTGTAGCATTCGAGATTCTTTTACATTTTTAGCGTGGCTGCACCCCTTGTGTAAATCTACACAGCGTCAAACTTTATGATAGCCTAAATTGAATTAGAGAGCCCATGTCTAATCCAGTTAATAAAGAGTAATTCTGTAATAAAAGGAGATTGCACTATTAGAAATTTTAACGTGGATGCATAAACACCATAGAAGACGGCACACGGTATATTTTTTTTAGTGAGATTTGATCATCTATCTACGTCCTTGGAGCATGAATATTGCAAGGTATTGTCATCTATCTACGTCAAACAAGCCCCCCACATAAAGCAAAGTGTTGTACTTTATTATAGTACTATATACATATTATTAGCAAGTGGCTCGTTGATGGTCATTAACCAGATATGTTGCATGTTCGCCCAATCGCATGATTGCACTTGGCAATGACTAGTTAATTAATTTTGTAGCACAATGATTGTTCCTTTTCACCTTCACCTTTATATATAAAACAAATCAGATCTCTGAGGAATCGTGCTGTGTGTCATCCTACAAATTATGCTGATGCAGAATACTAACTCTTCTGCAATGCAAGAATTTCACAGAATTTTGTAGAACACAATAGACACACGTTCAAAAAAAGGTCTTAATTAGAGAAGAACGAAGAAAAGAGATTATATGGCCTGTTGCAGTCTTATCTTAAACTCCTATAGTTAATGCCCACTGTCTATTTCTTTAGAATCACTACGGGAACGCCTTCTTTGTCGACTGCCACAAGCAGTCGGCAAAGGCCGTAAAGCAGTCGGCGAAGCCTTTGCCGACTGCTTTCCACGTGGCAGTCGGCAAAGGCCAGCCGGCAAAGGCTTGGTCGGAGAAGGTCTGGCTTTGCCGACTGCCAGCAGATGGCAGTCGGAAAAGACTTTGCCGACGGCCAAAGCCGCAGTCGGCAAAAGAAGTGGCCGCCGTCGTCTGGCGTCTTCTTTGCCAACTGTTGTCTTTGCAGTCGGCAAAAAAAAATTTTTTGCTGATTTTTTTATTTTTTTCAGAAAGTCTTTGCCGACTGCTTGAGTTGGCAGTCGGCAAAGATTTTTTGGTAGTTTTTTAATTTTTTCAAAAAGTCTTTGTCGACTGCCTGAGCTGGCAGTCGTCAAAGATGTTTTATTAATTTTTTTAAAAGATAGCCTTTGCCGACTATCGCACCCGGCAGTCGGCAAAGCTGGTGCGTCTGCAGTCGGTTCCCAGCTTTGCCGACTGCCGTGACAGTCGGCAAAGCTGGAATTTTTTTCTCTATTTTTCCATATATATCATATATATATATAGCACAAATCCACATATATATCTCTATATATAGCACAAATCCACATATATCATACATCCAATGTCCAAGTCCATCCACATCCAACTTGAACATACATAACAAGTTCACCATGTCCAACATCCATCATAAAGTTCATCACAAGCTAAACGAGAGGTACCTACGACGTCCCAGCTCCCCAATGGCCACGAGAGTGTGGAGAGCCCCCACCTTGCCAGGAGTACGTCCAGGCCCCGAGCTGAGGCTGAGGCGCGCCACCTGCCCACTCGTCCATCTGAGGCTGAGAAGTTGCACCACGTGCCCACCCGTCGTGCTCAGGCTGAGGAGTTGCGCCACCTGACCACGGAAACCACCCGTGCTGCGGAGGCGGAGGAGGGCCAACCGGCCACTCATGGCCTGGAGAAGGGCCAGCTGGAGGAGTCAGGATCGAACCCGCCGACTATGCCTGCACAAAGGAGAATCGATCTCATTAGATCTTGCGGGATGTACGCACAAGCCGAAACAATAGATAAACATATATACTCACCGGAGGTGGTGGAGCGTAAAGCGAAGGAGACAACAGAGGCAAAGAAACACTAGGGATCTGAAAGCTCTGAAAGTTGCCGGCAAGATCCTGCATCTGACGCTGCTGGTGCTGCTGGAAAGCCTCAAGATGGCGCTGATGGGCCTCTTCTCAGGCCGCAATCTCCTGTCGATAGGTCTCCTGCGAGGCCGCCTGCGCGGCCTGCAACTCGGCCAGCTCGGACTGCAATGTTACACCCTCGATGTTTAAACAATGCAAAAGGAAAGGTACATATGTAAAACCAATGAACGACGAATGAAACTATAGTTACCTGAACCGCTGCCAACGACTGTGCGTGGCTCGGCTACCGAGGTCGTATGGGGACGTCGGAGGAGGTCGTGCTGTCGGATCGACGAACCTGACGAAGGGTGGGAACGGTGGTCGGGTCGATTGCGCTGTGGGCAATATAGTACCGGTCGTGCTGCTTCCCTCCTCCCACCCTCATCAGGTCTGTGTGCAGGGGGTGGTTGGCAGGATCAAAGGACGTACCATGGCGCTGGAGACCCGCCTCGGTTTATTGGACCATCTTCTTGTAGGCGTTCGAGTTGGTGTATGCCTCGGGCCCATCCGTCGAGCTGTAGACGTTGTCCGGATATGTCGCTTTGCCCTTGTAAGACAGGACATAGCCCTCGTACTCGTTGATCACCTGCCCACCATGCGACTGGGACTGCGAGGAAAACACAAGGTTGATTACACGTAATGAGATTAAATAAATAAACCGACAGAAGCGTACCCATGCGTCCATGAACCCTACGAGGGAGCGGCTCCCCTAGTGGTGTGCCGGCCCTGTCCTCGCTTGGGCATATCCAATTTTTCGTTTTTGGTTCTCGTATGACTCTGGCTTTCTCCAGTAGTCCACAATGGCCTCCCAGCAGTCCATGTGCATTTTGCACCAATCGGCAGGAAACTGCATGACATGTCAGAAGATGAATCAGAATTAATATGTGCTACTTATTTTTCATGGAAGAAATCAGAATTAATGTTTCCTACTTACCTGCATGTAGAACTCCTTGGCAATGTTAGTTTCGGGGAAGAGGGTCATCTTCCTGGCTTCCTTCTTGTTCAGCGATAGGCGAAGCACGTCGGCGTAGTAGTCGATGAGGACCTGGAGGTACGCCTCGTGGTACATGTCCTTGAGTCGCGGCATGGCGACCTTGTCCTGCCTCGCCGATGCCTCAGCCTCGCGCCCCTCCTCGCACGTGAACCACTCCTGCATACACATATCATGTATCATTTCATTATTTCAAGAACGTCCAACGAATGCGTCGGATTGACAAAGCGGTGCAATGAAGACTCACCTAGAACTCCCTCTTGATCTTGGTCGCAATGGGGACCTCGTTTTCATCCTTAACTTTGTAGAAGTCCGGCCAATGCCAGGGCACCACCTTGGTCCCGTTGTCGAGGGTGGGAATGCTAGGGTAGTGCTTCTTAATCAAGAGGCCCATCATGCCATTAGGATGGCGTGAACTGCTCCCGCGCACAACCGTCCAGTTCTGCACAAGTCATTAAGAAGAATTATTAGTCTGAAGTTCAATTTTAAACATGTCATATGAATAAGTCATAAAAACATAAACGGTTACTTACTTTTCACCGTCGGGTTGAATCACTGGATAGTGGTCTTCTGCAATCGCCACTGCAGGGAGGCGCGTGATCTCGCCCCGGTAGACCTTGCTTGAACCTGAGGAAGCCGTCTCCCTGGTGCCGCCTCGCCCCCGTCCTGGTCGCCCCCGTTCTGGTTGGCCCAGGCCTGGTCCTCCTCGTCCTGGTCGGCCCCGTCCTGGTCGCGTCCGTCCTCCTCATCCTGGTCGCGCCTGTCCGAGGAAAATAGCTGCCTCATCGCCGAGCGACGTGAGCCGGTCCTCGTCGACGATTCCACCCTCGGCGTCTCCTCCACCGTCGGCTCCTCCTGGTCACGCATGTAGACCGACTTTGCGTGTCATCGCGGTCGTTTCGATCCGTCCGGCATTTTGTCCTGTGCCTGCAATGACAAAGACAAAGAGTGAACCAATTAGCATAAATAATCGATAAGTACTCGTAAAAAGATACAAAATGAACGAAGCATAATTGCAAAGTAATAATAAGAACAATATAGTATTTACTTGAATTAGAATTTATCTCCATGAACGATGGCGGTTGGCTCCACATCATCGCTATCACTATTGTCATTATCACTATCAACATTGTCGAAATCTAAGTCCTCATCATATGCATTGTCCTCACCACCTTCATCGTCCTCAACAACTCTATCGCGCCGAGCCCTCCATCGCTCAAGCATCATTATGTCCTTAGGATCTTGCACCACTTCACCCTCGTCCTCATCGATGTCGTTGTCTTCTTCCATGCCCATCAGCGAAAAAATGTCTATCGACAAACGCCCTTTTAGCCCCTCAGGTTGATAGAACTCTCCACTATCTGCCTTTGGGTCAAAGTTATAATCATCATCATTTGGGAGAGCCGCTTTACCACGCGGTGATACCGAGTGCACAAGGTACCAACCCTTAAGCCTCTCGTCTTTTTGGCACGCCCACAGGAGATAATAAACTTGCGTGGCCTGTTGAGCCACAATATAGACATCTTCTCCAGTATAGACGGAATCCTGTGGAATCTCGACTGGCCCAATGTCATCAGCTCTTCTAGGTTCATTAGGATTGAACCAATGGCATTTGAATACCATTGGTTTAAGATCTTTGGGGCCCTCAAAGTGGAGCTCGTATATTTCTTCAACTATGCCATAATAGTCATGATTATCGGTGTCGGGCGTATGAACTCCTATGCACGTGGTCTTTTGGGTGGGCCTACTCTCCTTGTAGCTTCTCGTGCGAAAGCGATAGCCATTCATGTCATAAATAGTGAATGTATTGACCCCTAGTGTTGAAGCCCCGTGCAACCTGTTTCAATTCAGCACTCATTTGCCTATCCGTGCGTGCCTGCAAGGTCAGGCCGGGTAGATCGTTACATTACACGCTCCTAGGAGCAAAGTGGAATCTCAAAGTTGAAAAGAGGTAAGTTGGATGATACCTTTGTACGAAACCAGGAAAGAAAATCGGGCCTTGCATTTTTGAGAAGATCGTCTTCTTCATCGTTGGTAGGATCCATATCCCCTGTCCAAAGTTCATTAATAAACTCCCTGAACAAACAAGAGACAAGTGGGGGTCAGAACGATAGGTGGAGGATATTGACTGCATATATAACTAGCTCATTGAGAACTTATGTTCGATAAGGAAACACTTCTTCAAGGTTCAACAACACGTAGAGCATGATAGTGCGAAACTCATGTGGTTGCAACACCTTAGGGGTAGCTGCGCTTCCCCTTCCGAGTTGCCTTTGAAAAGACTCAGGGTCGATGAACTCCAGTCGTTGTTGTAACGAGAGGGTGGGTTCACGCTGGGAAGGTTCTCAGCATAGTAAGCTATTGTGAAGTTGGACACCTCCTCCACTCTGAATGCCTCTGCCACGGAAGCCTCAATTTTGGCTTTATTTCTACACTTCTTATGAAGAATTTTTAGACACCTCTCGATTAGATAGCACCAACGGGCCTGCACGGGACCCCTAGCCGTGCCTCACGTGGTAGGTGCAAAATCAGATGCTGCATCGGCAGGAAGAAGCCGGGTGAAAAGATCATCTGCAACTTGCAGATCAACTGAGGTGCAGCATGCTCGAGGTCAAGAACCACTTCCCGAGATAACTCCCTGGCACAAAGCTGGCAGAAGAAATAGCTCAACTCTGCAAGAACGCACCACACTGGCTCGGGGAGATATCCACGGGTCATCGTAGGAAGGAGCCGCTCAATCCATATGTGGAAGTCATGACTCTTCATCCCTAAGACTTTCATAGTCTTAGGGTTCACTCCCCTACTCAGATTCGTCGCATACCCATCAGGGAACAGTAACGTCTTGATCCACTCAAGCACTTCCTTCCTGTCATCCCTTTTCAGGATGTAATCGGCCGGGCCCCTTTTCCATTTCTTGCCGTCCGCAGGGGTCTTCATCACTAGCTTTGGTCTATCACAGATCTCCTCCACGTCCAGTCTAGCCTTAACGTTGTCATTTGACTTCTCCTTTATGTCCATGAGTGTACCCCAGAGTGCCTCAGTGACATTCTTTTCTGTGTGCATTACATCAATGTTGTGTGGAAGAAGAAGGTCCTTGAAGTAGGGGATCCTAGTCAAGCCCAATATATGGGTCCACATGTGTTCCTGACCATATCCTTTAAAACCACCATTGTATTTATCAATTTCGAGAGCCTCTAACTGGGCAAGGACCTGGGCACCGCTCATAATCTCAGGTTTAGGGTCGGTGACTTGAACACCTTTCGTGAAGTGCTTGATGTCTCGTCTGAACTCATGGTCGTCATCTAGGAATTGATGATGTTTGTCAAACTAAGAGAACTTGCCACCCTTCTTCAGCCAGGTGAACATCACAGATGCCTTGCATACTGGGCAAGAAAACTTCCTGTGAACACACCACCCACTGAATATGCCATACGTCAGGAAGTCATGCATTGAATACTTGTACCACACATGCATTATGAAGTTCTTCTTTGTAGCTCGGTCGTACGTCAGCACCCCTTTTTCCCAAGCATGTTGCAATTCATCCCATAGTGGCTTCATGAACACACCCATATTGTTGCCCGTGTGTCCAGGTATTATCAGCAATAAGAACACATTCTTGGGTTCAAACATAACGTCGGGGGGAAGATTGAGGGGTATCACAAACACGGGCCAACAAGTGTACTGGGCTACCATCATTCCATACGGGTTGAACCCATCAGTTGCCAATGCTACACGTACATTCCGAGCATCCTCTGCTTTGAGAGGATGCTGGTCATCGAAGTACTTCCATGCATCATCATCTGATGGGTGTACCATTTTTTCCACTGTATCTTTTGCCATCCTTGTGCCATCTCATCTGTTTCGCGGACTCCTCTGTCATGTATAGTCGTTAGAGCCTCGGTATGACAGGAAGGTACCGGAGGACCTTCTCGGGGATCTTAGACTATTTCTTCTTGCCATCACTACCGTCTACCTCCACATACCTAGAGGCTTTGCACTTTGGACAGTGCGTTGCTTCCTTAAGGTCTCGCCTAAATAGGACGCACCATTTAGGACAAGCATCGATCGACTCATACGACATCTTAAGTGCACGAAGGAGCTTCTGTAACTCGTACATGTTCTTCGGCAGCATGTGACCCTCCGGAAGCATTTCCCCAAAAACTGCCAACATGTAATCGAAGCCGTCTCGACTCAGGCTCAACTGCGATTTCAACGCTATTAGGCGTCCAATGGCATCCAGTTGCGACATTGTTGTCTTCTCATGAAGGGGCTTCTGTGCCAAAGACATCATTTCGTAGAACGCCTTTGCGGTTTCCTCTGGATCCTTCTCCACCAATCCTTCATTGCCACGTGCCTCGTTATAGTCTACCACCATGTCAACCATCCCGGCATCTCCATCAAACTACTTGAGGCGTTCTCTCACCTCCTCCTCTCTAATACCACCATGGTTGCCTTCACCTCTTATAGTTTTCCACAAAGCTGTGCTTGTAAAGATTGTTCCAGACTCCTTTCTGTATTTTCCTTTTTGAGTTCTTACACTGGCTGCAGGGACACGACATCCGAATCAACCCATGAGCAGCCGGGCCAAATGCTTGCTCCAGGAAATTAAGCGTGCCCCTAACCCATTTAGCGCTCTTCGTCTTAGGTGTGAAGCCCATGTACATCCACTCACGGTTATCCATCCTCTGTCATACACATGTGTAAGCGAGTAATAAAACTAGCAATTGCATCTACACGGTGTTCCTACCATCTAATAGGTGAAGAATTGATCCTAATCCCACCCGTGGATGCATAGATGGGTCAGCTTCCATGTTCTGCCCCATCCGAGTTGGAATTTTGACAGCACCTCCCCGCTGTTCTCCCGGTACACGTCCTCGCGGGGAGAGTGTGTATCCGGAGAACAACGGGGAGGTGTTGCCGAAACTCCGACTCGGATGAGAGCAGAACATGGAAGCTAACTTATCTACGCATCCGCGGGCTATCCAAAAAATATGGACAATCCGAAACAGATACGATCGCAGATATGCAGAGACCTGCATACCTCCTACCGTATCTCTTTCGGATGGGAGACGCCTAACTGGGTTACACGACCTAGGGTAAGGAAGAGAGGTGATTTATACCTAGGGTGGCGGTGGGGACAGGCTAGCGGGGCAGTGGCGAGGCGAGCCGTCCCCTCCGACAAGACCTGCTCTGCAAAACAAGAAAAACAACACCATAAATACAAAATTTTGGCAGAACCTCTCGTGCACGGGGAGGTTTCCAAAACCTGCAAGAAAGAAGCTGGCTCGATGGCCGACAGCAATATATGGCACAAAGGCCACACATCAACAAACTCGGCACGAAGGCCGTCAACGACACATACGGCACGATGGCCTACAACCTGGAGATTTACCTTCTTCTCCGGCGACGGGCGGGAACGACAGCATGGACGAACGTCGTCAACGAACGGCGTGGACGGTCATCAGATCAAGGTCCGTCTCCTCCCTTCTCCCTCCTCTTCTCCTCCTCCCTTCTCCTCCTTCCTCTTCCTCCTTCTCCTTCTTCTTCTTCCTCCTCCTTTTCTTTCTCCTTCTTCTTCCTCCTCCTCCTTCTTTCTCTCCTTCTTTTTCTTCCTCCTCCTCCCACCCTCCTCCTTCTTCTTCTTTCTCCTTCTCTTTCTTCTTCTTCTTCTTCCTTCTCCCCTCCTTCTTCTTCCTTTCTCCCCTTCTTCTTCTTCCTTCTTCCTTCTTCCTCCCTCCTGATTTTCCTGCTAGGGACAACGCGGTGGCGGCTGGCGGGCGGCGCGCGCGGCCGACGGCGGGCCGGATCCGACGCTTCGGAGGGGAGCGACGGTGGCGTGCCGCGGCGGGGCGAGCAGCGCGGCGCGGGGTGCGGGAGCGGCGGTGGCGGCGGGGGGTGTTGGGGCGGGGGCTCACCGGGGAGAGGAGGCTGCGGGGGCGGCGAGGGCGACGCCGGTGCGGCGGTGGGGCGCGTATGCGGTGGTGGGGGGCGGCGGCGACGGTAACGCGGTCGGGCTTCTGCGGCGGCGGCGCGGTGGGCGCGGACGGGTAGAGGGGAGCTAAGGGTTGTGTGGGTGGGGTTAGGGTTAGGGGTGGGCCGGTGGGCCTTTTTAGTTTGTGGTTTTTTATTTTTTTTTAATGCAATATATCTTTGCCGACTGCGAGGCTGGGCAGTTGGCAAAGGCACTCTTTGCCGAGTGCCTTCATTGGCACTCGGCAAAGTTTTAATTTTTTTAGAATTTTGAATCTAAACTTTTCTGTGGCCTCAGCATATTGTTTACAAGCATATGTTCAAATTTAGGATCTTTTTACAACATTTTGCTATATTTCGTTTATTTATTTCATTTACTTGAATTTTTTCGCATAATCCAAATTTGAACTGTAGGTGCGTGAAATAATAAAACGTAGCCATTCAAAAAATGATATTCATGTTGGAGAGTGTATTTTGAGGCCGTGTCCATAAATTCACCCAAAAGTTTGAACGCCTTGTCCATGAAACATGACCATCCGGGTGCAGTAGAAGTGTTTTTTAATTATATAAAATCCAAACGAAATCCGAAAATCATGAAACTTGTCTAGGTGTCATGTTATGGCATGTGGAGGCTATGATAAAAATTTGGGAATGTTTGGAGCAAGTTGCAACATCGGATGCCTAAAACCCAGACTTCTCCACATGTGATCAACTATGATCACATGTGGAGATGTCTGGGTTTTGGACATCCGATGTCACAACTTGCTCTAAACATTTTTAAATTTTTATCGTAGCCTCCACATGTGATAGCATGACACCTAGACAAGTTTCGTGATTTTCGGACTTCGTTTGGATTTTATATAATTAAAAAACACTTCTACGGCACGTGGATGGTCATGTTTCGTGGACAAGGCGTTCAAACTTTTGGGTGAGTTTATGGACATGGCCTTAAAATACACTCTCCAATATAAATATCATTTTTCGAATGGCTACGTTTTATTATTTCATGCACCTGTGGTTCAAATTTAGATTATGCGAAAAAATTCAAGTAAATGAAATAAATAAACGAAATATAGCGAAATATTGTAAAAAGATCCCAAATTTGAACATGTGCTTGTAAATAATATGCTGGGACCACAGAAAAAGTTTGGATTCAAAATTCTAAAAAAAATTAAAACTTTATCGAGTGCCAAAGAAGGCACTCGGCAAAGAGTGTCTTTGCCGACTTCCACGTCAGGGGCAGTCGGCAAAGAAGCAGCCTTTGCCGACTGCCCAGCCTGGCAGTCGGCAAAGGAGGCTGGCCCCGGGCCCAGCCAGGGCCACATGGCTGTCTGCCGACTGCTCGGCATGGCAGTCGGCAAAGAGGATATCTTTGCCGACTGCCGTCCGTCGGGGCAGTCGGCAAAGATCACGGCGACGGACGCCGTTTGACCCCGCCAAATTTTGCCGACTGCCCATCTTTGCCGAGCCTTGTGCTCTTCCCGGGCAGTCGGCAAAGCAGGCTTTGCCGACTGCCGGCCTTCGCCGACTGCCGGCCTTCGCCGACTGCCGGATAGTACCTTTGCCGATTGCCCTGTTTGGCAGTCGGCAATGAGCTTCTTTGTCGACTGCCCAATCTTTGGCAGTCGGCAAAAATTGGGGCAGTCGGCAAAGCCGCTGTTTCCTGTAGTGAATGTGGTGAAGCCATGTCATCCTAGAGGCCCACAGCCACGTCATCATCCACCCATAAGTCCACTACCATTAACTCAAGCATATTAATAAATTTCCTCTCCATTCCCCTGTCTATTTTTTAGTGATTTACATTTGATCATTTCTCATTCCACTGTTACATGCATGTAACATACAATTCCATCATAATAATCCACTTCTCATCAAATTTACACATATTCGTGTCATTCATAAGATATCATTTCAAAAATTCCGTAACTAACAACGCACGGAGTATTTACCTAATTTCACGTAGTGTTCATGAACATCTGAACAAGGACTCTCCTTCTCCCCAGAAGGCCAAAAAGCAATGTTGAATAGCCAAAAAAAAAGGCGATGGATCGGTCACACACACGGTCAGAGCTGTGTGAGGCCGGCCCCAACGAGATTCAGTCCGCCGATGGAGCGCAGGCGAGAATGGATCTCTGGATTCTCTGTCGCCGTCTCGTCCCCTCATGCTAGTGCTCAACTGTCCGGCGGAGGGCGTACGGCCGGCCGGGTTCCTGTCACCGCGCGCCTGACGATCGATGACTGCCACACCACGCCGCGCCACCAGCGCCATGGCCACGAGTGGCGTCGACGGCGAGCCACCGTACCCGGCCGGCCGGCTGCTTCATCACGTCGTCGTTGGTCGTCCAGTCCACCGTGCACGCACATGTCCGACAAGACTGTTACTACAGTATACATTTCAGCGTACGTAGGCGTACTCTCACTCTTGGTAGCACACAGCTCCGTATTTCAAAGCTCCGTTACTGACAGAGATCGCTGGCGATAGCGATACGTACGTACGGTACGTGCGTTCCACGTTGGTAGTCGTCGATCGGCGGTCAACAACGCGGTGGGGCCCGCCGGGTGGCAGGCACACGATGACTACTGCATGCCCTGACAGGTGATGAAGTGTCAGAGATCGTCCGTCGTCTGACTGTCCTGATCCAGTGATCCATGGATCTCTCTCTCTTCTGGGAAGAAAAAAAAACTAAAAAGAATGTTGCTGTCAGTACGTGTACGCTCATGTGTACCAGCAGTACTGGTACATTTGTGTCACATCGTGTACACATACGTCATACCTGCAGTTCCGTCGCATGCGTGTACGTACATACAGTTGCTGAAAACGAGGGGATTGGATTGGAACGCGGCGCCCTCAGCTAGCAGCTCGCTCGTCAGCAAAGGACCATGTGTATATGCTGTGTGACGTGTTTATTACACTCTGTACAAACTCAGCTCTCCCTCTCTCTCTCGACGGTACGTCTCGGTCTACGCGTGTACGTACACGTACTCCAACTTTTGTTTGGTACTTGTATACATGTGAGTTTTTCAGGCATTCGATATATCGATCGAGAACGAAGACAGTTCAGTCTCCAAACAACAGTGCTGCCGTAGTACTCCTTCTAAAGTCCTAGTACTTGTCAATTTTGTCTGCAAGTCTCTCATGCATGGATTTGTCTGCAATACAATTACTAGTGGTAGTTCCTTTTTGTGCCCATGCGTGTTTTGTAAAACTAACCCGCACTGTGTAGTTCTGTGGCATCTTCTCACTCTACAGGGAACTGGCTTGCTGTCGTCTGAATTGACAGCTGCAGGGGATTGGCTAGATTGGATAGGATAGTTACCATTAATCCCTCGGTAAAAGTTAGTAGTAGCTAGGGATCGAGCGTTAAGAATATTTGGGAGCAGGATTGTTCTCTTCTTGCTCCACGATCTCTCCTGACTGATGGACACCACACCACACCACACCATGACAAGGATGTAAAAAGATACTGTATCCAAAGCTGAAGCAGGTTTGCCTGCAGCCACAGTAGCAGAGAGGGGATAGCCTAGCCTAGCTGCGCCGGGGGGGTGCTTGTGAGTGAGAGATCAGGCAAGTAGTAGTACATCCTAGAATTGAGAGTGGCATCACTTTGCACTGCAAGGGCAAGGTGAATTAGGTTTACTCCCATGCATCCATGTACAGTCTCTCTCTCTCTCTCTATACTAGAAAGAGAGAAGAGAGAGAGATTGGCAGCAAGTTCATGCAACAGCTAGCAGGGAGTGCAAGTGCAGGCAGGAGTGGCTCAAGGCTGATTCCTTCTTGCTCGTGTCTCTCTGCATATGATATGGAGTAATGTTCGTTCCTTTCTCTCTCATCCATCTCACCTCTCTTCATTCATGTAAATGAATGAATGAATGAATGAGATCGACTGTGACAGTGTCCATCAGTGCGTGCATGCATGCAGGTGCAGGTCTCTCCTTCTCTCAACCACTCTGATGAATGTTGATGTTGACCGCCCGGTGGGGCCCGCGCGCCCCTCCGAATGGTCTGCTTCTTTTCATGTACTAGAACAGCTGCTACAACAACAAAGTACAATGTAAACCATGCCTCGCTGGGGCTTGTTTAGTTCGCTAAATTGGCGTTAGAATTCTTGTAGCATTTCATTTGTATTTGGTAAAAATTGTCTAAACTTTGACTAATTAGATTTAAAATATTCGTCTCGTAAAGTACAATAAAACTATGTAATTAGTTTTTAATTTTATCTACATTTAATACTTTATGTATGTGTCAGCATTTTGATGTGACGGGAAATAAGAATTTTGTATATTAAATTTGATGGCTAAATTTGATAAACTAAACAAGGCCCTAGCTTGCTTTATTGGCTAAAAAAGCAGCATGCAGCTTGGGTCGCTTTCTTGAAGTTGGTGTGGCCAAAAGGCCCTACCTGGGTGTCATTATCTGCTAACAAACTGTGCGCTTATCCGCTCCTGCGCTCTGCCGGTCGGCTGCACTACAGCCAGATGTGGACAATGCACGGCCATGCTATTCAGCCGGGTTTGAAGGGCCAGGGTTTTTGGGTGTCCGATGCAATGCAAACCGCCCCCCTGTATTGTTTTCTGAACCCCAATTTCTGCTCGAGCTGAGTTAAGCTGGGTGACCCCGGGTCCCAGACTCCCAGCTCAGATTCGAAGGAGAGCTTCAGCGCGCCTGTGCCAATTCCGGCTCGAAACGAGAGCTGAAGCTACTAGATCGAAGCTCATAATATATAAGGCATATAAACATCAAATGTTTGTGGTTAATTTAGTACTTACAAACAATCCAAAAATTGCTTATCGATCTTCGGGCTCTTTGTATCCATTTGCTAACACAGCCCATGGGTCAACGAAGGGAAGAATAATAAGGTGCCCATGCATGTGTATTTGGTGTTTGACTGTTGAGCGCGCTCCCTGGGCTGGGAGTGCGGTAATAAGTCGTTGTCGTCCTATGTCCGTCTTCGTTGCCATTCTATAGGCTGAAAATAACACCGGTTCGACTTGAAGACCCAGATGTGTAACAATATGCACATATGTGACATATATAGATACTCTATGATATTTATCCAATTGCGATAGACTTTGTCTAGTTTGCGAGATAGATTAGCTCTTGTTATAGGCTTTTTTTTTAAAAGAAAAGGACTCTTGTTACAGGCTTGTAGCCCTTTAGTTTTGATGTCATGAATCTAGATTTTAGCTTTCAAATGTTGATTACATTAGTCTATTTCAGTTGAAACTCTAGTTATACTACTTTTTTTCGGAACTCTATTTTTTGCGTTTTATTGCAAAATAGACTCTAGTTCCTAGACTTTATTATTAGTTACTCCATATGCTCTAAACTGTAAGTTGTTTTGACTTATATAGGTACATAGTTTTTATTACTCCATATGCTCCAAACTGTAAGTTGTTTTGACTTATATAGGTACATAGTTTTTATTACACATCTAGATATCTAATATGTCTGGATACATAGGAAAGATTATGTACCTATAAATGATAGATCAACTTACAATTTAGAACAGAGAGTACCACATTGTCATAAACCATGGTTTCAGAACACTTGGTGTTGGATTTCCTCGACAAAAGAATGGTGCACTTAGTATCCTTTTACAAAATAGAGTCCTTACAAACAACCACCTATGTAGATATGTTTTGATGTTTCCATCCAAGTGTTTAAATTTATCAAAAGTAACAACTTCCACAATTGATTGATATAGAGTATATATATGATATAAAATGAATAGCTAGTGTGTTATTAGTAATAATTTAGAAATAAATTTGAGGGATATTTTAGTTTAGTAATGACAAAGGTAGAAAATCTAGATGTCAATTTTAGAGGTTACCAGGATGGGTAATTCAGATAATAGAAATACAGGACTACTTTAAATTTTCTTTCACAATGAGCAAAGGTGTGTAATTAGAAACAAACTTACTGGATAACTTTATGTTTTCTTTTCATAATGACACATATGGGTTGTTTATATGTAAATTTAGGGGTTTGCTTTAGATCATCTTTTATAATGGCATACTCACTTCATAACAAAATAGCTGATGTTCTATGTTTGTCCCACCAATTTAACTTTGACCAAATTCATTATAGGAAAGAACAATGCCAAAATTTATAGCACAAAAACAGGCATAATACAAAAATATAATTCATGATAATTCTAATAATACTTATTTGATATCACAAACATGAATAATGTCTTGTATAAATAATTTAACTTAAAATATGAGTTACTTCAATTTGGTATATATGTGTAGTGTTCTTTTAAAGATAAACATTGTAAAATTTACTCAATTTCCATCCAGTCATCAAGTCGAAGCTCGACCCAAATTGTAAAATTTTCCTTCAGTTACAGTACACCGGAATGAGTTCATGTCTGGAGTCTGGACACATAGGAGGCGGTGGGCTGCCATTATACCAATTTTGGTGAGAGTAGTAACGGCCGGGAGACCTGGTCATGTCCGTTGGACTGTCACTTCTGAAGTTGTTGCACATTTGCGTCTGTTTTGTCAATAGCAGCCTATGCAGCATCTTTGTAAATTGAAACCATAATGTCAAAGCTGCGGCCGTGGTGAGTGCAGTGTGCTGGTGCATCTGGACTTCTGGTAGCATTCCTTTGGACTCCCAATAGGCATCCTTTCCGGAGCATCCGTTTCTGTGATGATAAAGAAACATTCGGCACGTTTATGCACAGTATGTAAGGTGGCTGGTCACCACCATTGAAAGCTACTAGTACCCTCTTCTCCTCTCCCAACAGCCTGCTGTCACATTGACATGAAGATACACCAAACATGGGCACCTGATATATCATTATAGAAAACTACTAACATATTGCCTGGAAAAAAGAAGTAGTGGTACTCCTGCATGCATGTAACTGTAGTCCGCATCCAAAACATGGGCACTTGATTGATGGTACAAAAGTAGCGCACGAGACGCCTAGAGCCTAGTGCCCTCTGGTCTTTTTCTTTGCTGTGTTCATCAACAAACCCAGCAATATAATACTGACAGTTAACAAAAGCATACTCCTACTAGACGCTGCACACCAACAAAATACCCATGCGTAAAGCTTCGGGTTACATTGCTCTCCAACAAGGACATTCTCGCACCAAGTACGATGTTCTGCATTTCTCGATACATATATGATGAAATGGAAGGAAGAGCTGCTACACGTACCCTACTTCAGCCAGCCTTCCTGCTTATCGTGCTATCTATTATTAAGTCCTAGGGTCCAAAACTGCAAGTTGAAGTTTGGAGTAGCGCAGTCCAGCACACAAAAATCTGATACAATATATAGGATCCCATCTATTAGCCAAGTCCCAGATTCCGCATATCCCTCCTTTGAGCAGTGGAGCCCTCTTTCTTGATCCTAGAAGGCCTGATAATACGGTCAATAATCCCATATTCGAGAGCCCCTTCAGCGTCAAAGCGCTTCACCCTAGACAGGTCCTCATGGATCTGCAAAGAAGTAAATGTTTGAGAAGAAAGGGATGCTTGAACTGAATTCACCAAAGACACGTGGAAAAATCTAGCACATGACCCTCTATGGGACTTCATCATGAGATACCACAGATGGGCTGTGTGCTCTGCGAGAAAGAAGCTCATGTAATCAGAAATTCTTACCTTGTCAACAGAATGACCTGTGTGCTCTGAGAGCTTGCCATAGAGATAGTTCTTGATACGAATAAGCTCGTTCGCTTCATTTTCTATATCATCAGCCTGCAGAGAAAGGTCCAATAAATCAAGACTGTAGAATGTAGACCTTTCCCGAATTAAACAGTTTAAGTTTACAAACCTGGCCTCGAGCTGCTCCAGCAGGTGACTGAAGTGAAATTCGGCATAGAGGCATACCAGTACGTGAACCCTTAATGATACGGAACAGAAATAGACATTATATTTCAGCATACTAAAGGCACATATGGTCAAAAGAAAGATAATACTAAGTAGTAATACCTTTTCACCAGCTGCAAGAATAAATCCTGCCAGGTTGAATGCAAAGCCCAAGCAATGCGTACCAATAGGACTTTTTAGACTTAGGATGGTATCATATAGTGCCATACAAGGAGTAAGCTGCAACACCACAGTAAGTTTAGATTTGAATATAACATAAGTATCTTAGGGCAATCTGACTGTCATGGATTTTCTGATTACTTATATGAATATTTTAAAAGCATCAAAACAAGACATCTGTAATATGAAAAATCAAGTATTCACAATTTATGTCTTGATGATAGTATATAGGTAAAAGGCTAGAGAATCATGGGCTCAATTTAAATAAATGCATAAATGAAAAGTGTAACAGTGAAATAATAGGAGACCAACACAAGTATAATAATAGTATTCTGAGGTCCTTACATCTCCTCCTGGCCCATTAATGTATAGCATTATCTTTTTGGAATTATCAATGCTGTCAAGATACAGCATGCTTGCCAACACTTGGTTGCTGAATTCTTCATCTATATTGTCCCCAATGAAAATAATCCGCTCACGGTACTGCACATGGACAATTCGAATTACTTACATATGCACAGCAAGAAAACAGAGTTATGTCAGCCAAAGGAAGCATATAATCAGTGCTATTGGGTCTTACCAGAGCATTCCATATGTCAAGCCATTGCCAGGTTCCTTCACCAGGTGTTCTGTAAGGCACCCGTGGAGTACCAATAGGCATCATCGAAATGCGGGCTCTGGTCGCCTTCTTGTTTGACAACCTACCAAGGGTGAATTTGCAGAATACTGAGATGAGAAATGTGCCCAACAAACCACATCAGGATCATTCTGAGTTTTTTTCGCTACTGCAAATGCTGTACTGCAATCTAAAATATCCACTACTGTTAGAAGAGGCATAACAAGTGATTTCTCCAATTGTTAACTGACAATCTGATAGAAGGGTTCAGGATGTCATCTTAGTTTGGAAACAAAATTTCATCTGTTTCAGTATCCATCGTCAACAATACTAGACTGACCACCACAACCCATATAATGCAGAGAACGAGCTCAATCTTGGCTTAGCAAGAATCGCCAGCATCCATGTAAGTGCCAAATCCCATGAGACAGAGATATAGATGGTACGGCATCCAAATACCAACAGCGCAGACATACACTTAGGCAACAAGCAGAGGTCTACACAAGCACAGATAGCAATTAGGGATCGACGCACACTCACCCCAGAGAGATCCTCCGGTTGACGGCAGTGTAGAACCCAGCGCTGACATTCGGGCACGACGACTCCGACGAACCTGCTCAGCATCCTCAACCCGGAAAACAAAATCAAACCCAGAAGACCATTCCGCCACAAATTTAAACAAGTTTCGGTTGAATCTCACCGAGCTTGGTCTGCGCCCTGAGCCCGACGAAGACCTTGGTACCGACGCTGCAAGAGGTGGGGAAACAGAGAAGCCGGAGGCTCGGTTCAGTGTGGGTAGGGTTTAGGGTGCGAGAGGGGTCGGAGAAGCAGGGAGAAGGCGACCGACCTGAGAGAAGACGGCGGGCTGGCGGTCGAGCGGGGGTGGAAGCACGAGGAGTTGGCCGGCGCCGCCATGGCAGCCGGCGGCGGAGTGGTCGGAGAACACTCAGCGTGGTGGGAGCGACGAGCTGACGAGCAAGTGACCGACCCAGTGGATAACGAGCAAGAAATGCAGCCGCGGCCCGCACCGAGTTTCGTGCGGCGCTCGGTGTCCGTGGATACGGCTCGGTGTTAAATCGCAATTCTCAGTGAAGAAACAGACTTACGGCTGATCCATTGGGCAGCCGTAGGCAACCGGCGACGCAACGCAACGCAACGCAGCAGATTGCAGGCTAGGGGCCCGGTGCTGGAGCTGGAGCGGCGTGGCGCTGGGTCCGGCGGCGTGGCTGCGAGGCGCTGGGTCGGAACTCGGAAGCTGGCTGCAGCGCCTTCCAGTTCATCGACTGAATATGAGGAGCATCTGATGTCGATGGAAATGGGCCTCCAGCGAGTCCAGCCCACACGCTGAAGTCTGACATGGTCAGCGGCTCAGCTCAGGGAAGAAGCACACAAGCAAAGCACTTAGAGAAATCATTTATCTAGATCACGTTTTACAAGCAGGAGAGTTCTACGAGAATTCATAGAGAACCGAACCATTCAGTTTCTGAGAAATCAGTTAAAATTTGAATCATCCAAATGAAACTTGATTCTAGTTCAGGATTCAGAATTTACATGTTCCAAATGCATACACATGACATGAGTACATGATGACAATGTCCCCGACAATAGCCAGTCTATTGATGCAATTTCGACAGATTCAAAACACAGATACGAGATTGTTTTCCTGAATCCTATCGTTTCAGCTGTTGTCAAAGTACATAGGAGTAGTGAAATTCGACACTAAACCTGTTCTTTCGCCTTCTATATACAAAGACTGCCTATATTTGAAGTACAACCAATATATGGTACTGTCGACACCAGCCCCATGTTTCTGCTTGTATTAAGTTCTGAAGCTGCCTTCAAGGCTTCAATACCTGAAGTTTCGCCTCATTCTTCTTTTGGTTCTTGTTAGTGTACATGCACAAGATGCTCCAAAGGGTATGCAAAAAACACATCAGCGGGCAACATAGCTATCCTACAGTTTATCAGTCTCAACGTGTCATCTCAATACTGTTCTTGCCAACATGAGGGTACACTCGATAAGCTCAATCTCCTGCTGGTACCGCTTTCCCTTGTCAACACCCTGTTATGGAAACTAGGGATGTTAGTTCTTGGGCATAAGGGGAAAACCTATGGTAAAGGAATGTGACAGCATTGGCAACGGGCACATGTCAGCCTGTTCTGAAAAAAGAACCTGAGAGCCGAAGTTAAATTACTAGTACCTTATGATGTTCTGTTGCAACTGATGGAGTTGCACGCCAAAGCTTCAGGTTGGTGAAAGCAGACCTATTTGCACTTACATCTATTTTGTTGACCTTGTTTTCCGACTCTCCCTCAAATTTTGTTTTTGTGGAAGCAAACCAATTGAGTTCATCAAAATGGTTCTCTTGTTCCAATACCTAACACAAAGCATCAGAACAAGGCCTCGAATCAGAACTCAGAGTTCATAAATAGTCCTGGTAAAGCAACAGCAGAATGAAACAAGCATAGCACTCGAGCAAAGTTACCTTGAGGATAAAAGCAACCCCTAATAGGAAACTATCATAGGTATGAATGGTGTTCTTGGCTTCATACCCTCGCCTCAAAAGTTTATCCTTGACAAGCACCCTATTTTCCACCATGTTGGCAATGAGCAATGGAACGATTTGGAAAAAGTCATCCATTGCTTTAAGCTTATTGCTCTGAATCTTCTACAGATCATCCAAAAGTTCAGGAGTCAGAATGGTCAAAGAGGAAACACATAAGGCTTCTTCACATACCATTTGTGTTAATGCTTGGCAAAAACTTTACAAGATATAAATCCCAGCCCATGCCTTACAGAAGACTAGCTGAACAAAAAACAAACCTAGCCAATGCAGTAAACCAGTATTACCCAAGCTCAAACTAGATTGGAAAAATATTTAATTATTGCATAGGTGTTACCAAAGTTAATGGAACATCATCAACTTGTTCAGTTCAAAAAACAACTTTATTGTGGCTTATTATGTGAGCGCTGTTTGGAATCAGCTTTATTTATGACATAATTTTTTCCCTAATCAACATGCATCAGAGTCAGAGTGTGCATAAAAATACAATTACTTTTTGCCTGGAAAAGTGAGGGTGCGTAATATTGAACTAGTAACCATATTTTACCAGTAAAATGTTTTCTGAGCAACACAATATTCACAGAGGTACTTGTCCCTACTCCTGAATTACAAGATGATAATTGGATTGACTTATCATTGTGAAACAATGGAAAAACTACTTTCAGCATAGTATGTGAATAAAACAGGTGCACCATATGAAAATATTGAACTTTCCACCTATGGACTATGGTAACACAAAAGGAAAGTTACTATTGTATAATGTTCCAAAACACAACAGACAGTGTATAGAAAGTAAAAACTGACATTCGGCGGTTGACATTATTTATAATTTCACATAGCTTGGAGGGGGAAACATAAAACTGAAAAAAAAAACAGTAAAGAGTAAGTGGAAGATAGTACCTGTCTAATGTAAGTAACCAACCTTAGAAAGGTTTGAATCCTCTTATCCAGTGCTTCCTTGTTTCTTGCCTCCATATCTAGTATCTTCCCAGTTTCAGCAATGTCATAATCCAAACCCGCTATCTTGCAACTTGTTGAATAGCTCAAGTCATAATTGGACATTCTTGTATGTCTACAAGCATGAGAAAGGACCAACTGTGAACAAAATATGTGTCCACAAGTTCAACCAAGTTTAAGAGCACACACCTTGAGATGCTGTTGGAATAGCGAGTACAACCAGCAGCAAGTATTCTCATCAGGCCTACTGCATTTCCTATTCTATACAACACAGCTTGTACTTGTTCAAGGAAACCCAGAGTATGGTCTCCAATTCCATGCTTCCCTATGGTAACTTTCAGCTCTCCTTGGATAGCAGAGTGTGCACTGGATACCCTAGTGTTCTGGTATATCAAGTAAAAATTAATACTTTAAATTGAATATGACATAACTAGATCGTCTTCTGTTTATGATGTGGCCTACAGTGAATATCCGAATAGGATGAGCGGTCACCCTATGCATCACAAGTAGCACAATATAAATAATACAGAACATATCAAGAGCAAAAATTACCTCTAACTGTTTTAAATCCTTTAACACATGGAGGTCAGCATTGCTTTGAAGCAACACATCCAGATCTAAAACCATCCTGTTTAAAAACATCAAAATGGAGTCCAAAGCTGCAGAAATTTGCTGCAAACTGCACATCGCTGTTGATGATGCAATGTGTTCAACACAGAAAACTCTTAAATTTTTTCGGCCTTGGCCATCCAGATCATTCTCAATAAACATCTGCATAAATACATACAGAAAAAAAAGTGGAACAGGTGTCAAAAAAAAGTGGGACAAAAGAAAGACAAGTTACTTTACGAGTCTTAAGTCGTAACATAAACACAAGCATAAAGGAGATTTTGCTGGAACAAACAACAAACAGCTGCAGAGGACTTCCTCTGATTCCAAACGAAGTCATTTAGGACACAACAATTGACAAGGTCTCCAATATGACACTTACAATTTTACAGAAGTATACTATTTAAAAAGAGAAAGTTACATACCATGAACAAACTTTTTCCATGATGAATATAGTAACATCAACCATAATTCTTAATCTATATAATAACTTTATATATATTGATGGTTCAAGTTAAAGAAGCTAGAATGCTATGACGTCTTACATTTGGAATCATAGGGAGTAGGCAAATATATTTTAGCTTTGCCACCACTAATTTCTTAGCCCACGATTTAAAACATTGGAAAAAAAATAAGACTATTCTTCAGATTCTTACAACTTGAAAAGAGTTCATATGAAGAATGATTACTAAAGTGTCCTCCTTCCATGACATAAGCATTAGTACCCACCTGTTTGATAATGATGTAAGAGTATTTCTCACAAAACGAATAAAGATCTTCGACAGTTTTTCTGAGATTAAAACCTTGATTCAGAGTTTCCACAGTAAAACGGAAATCTTCCAGTTCAACACCATATTTCAGCTCTCCTAGTTCATGCATCTCTGCATATATCTAGAGTAACCTCAACACATAAGCAAGCATTTTATAAGATATTGTATGACTGTCAATTGTATTCTTATCTGCCATGGGAAGGGAATGATGGTTGATAGATACCTTGTCATCATAATTAGGCATCACAGAGTACATATAGAATGCAGAATTTAGATGATTTTCCACAAGCAATTTAACATCAACAAACTTGACAGGTAATCTCAAGGGCCTCATTCGTAAGTACCATGAAAGATTACGAACCCCAGTCTGACCGTCAACACAGACATAGTTTATGTGAGCACTAAAAAAACAAAGAAATAATACAATTCTCAACCCTTACAATGTACTTTGTTACCTTTGTTGGGTTCACAGCAACTGCTCCTTTCAAATGAGTAGAATGAACATGAAGTCGGAGATCAGTCTCAATGTCCCTGCACAGTGGAGCAACCACCTCCTACAGAAAAGAGAGTGACCATGTCTTACTTCGAATTCCTGACTTTAGTCAACACAACAGTATATGTAGTAAACAAAAACTCACCTCCCTCAAAGCATTCTCAATGTCTTCCTCATAACTCCGAAGAGCAACTGGCCCCACATTCCCAAGCCCAAGTAGCAATGTTCCATCAGAAAATGAATCAATGATGTTTCTGTTAACTCAAAATAATCAATGTAAGGAAAAACCTAACACTTGTGACTGAGACTTCTCAAAAAGATTTAGTGAGAAGTCCTATGTAAGACAAATAAATTGGAGAAAAAAATACAAATATCAAACAGATGAGCCAATCAGAGAATAAAACTCATGCACAAAATCGAGTGGAGTACTTAAAATGAAACAACAACAACAACAACATAGCTTTTTGTCCCAAACAAGTTGGGGTAGGCTAGAGATGAAACCCAAAAAAGACCAGGAAACAAAGGACACATAGAGGGTACAAGAAAAAAGGATTACGATTCAGGCAGGTTAATTGCTAGTCTTCAAGCGCTCCTATCCATAGCTAAATCCTTAGGGATATTCCACTCCTTAAGGCCCCTCTTAACCGACTCGTTTCAAGTCAGTTTAGATCGACCTCTACCGTTCTTTACATTATCAACCCACTTTACAACCCCACTACGCACCGGCGCCTCAGGTGGCCTTCGTTGGACATGGCCAAACCATCTCAACCGGTGTTGAATCAATTTCTCCTCAATTGGTGCCACCCCAACCCTATCCCGAATATCGTCGTTCTGGACTCTATCCCTTCTTATGTGATCACAACACCATCGCAACATACGCATCTCTGCTACACTCAATTGCTGGATATATCGCCTTTTTGTAGGCCAACATTCAGCACCGTATAGTATCGCGGGACGAATCGTTGTCCTATAAAACTTACCTTTTAACTTCTGAGGCACCCTTTTGTCACAGAGGACGCCTGAAGCTTGACGCCATTTCAACCAACCGGCTGAGATTCTATGCCTAACATCTTCATCGATGTCGTCATCCTTTTGTAGCATCGATCCTAAATACCGAAAAGTATTCTTCTTGGCCACCACTTGCCCATCGAGACTAACCTCTCCCTCCTCATTGCTAGTCACGCTGAAGTCACACCTCATGTACTCGGTCTTTGTCCTACTAAGTCTAAACCCTTTCGACTCTAACGTGTGCCTCCATAGTTCTAACTTCCTATTAACCCTTGCCCTTGTCTCGTCAACTAGCACCACATCATCAGCAAAGATCATACACCAAGGTATCACCTTGTATGTCCCTTGTGACCTCATCCATCATCAAAGCAAATAAATAAGGGCTCAATGTTGACCCTTGATGTACCCCTATTTTAATTGGAAAGTCACTGGTGTCGCCATCACATGTTCGGACACACGTCACCACATCCCTGTACATATCCTTGATGAAGGTGATGTACTTAGTTGGGACTTTGTGCTTTTCCAAGGCCCACCACATGACATTTCTCGGTACTTTGTTATATGCCTTCTCGAGGTCAATAAAGACCATGTGCAAGTCCTTCTTCTGCTCCCTATATCTCTCCATCAACTGTCGTAATAACAAAATCACCTCCATGGTCGACCTACCAGGCATAAACCCAAATTAGTTTTGGGTCACACTTGTCACTCTTCTTAGGCGATGCTCGATAACCCTCTCCCAGAGCTTCATCATATGGCTCATCAACTTAATCCCACAGTAATTAGTACAACTTTGAACATCTCCCTTGTTCTTGAAGATCGGTACTAATATACTTCTCCATTCTTCAGGCATCTTGTTTGACCAAAAATGAGGTTAAAAAGTTTAGTTAACCATACTATCGCTCTGGCACCTAGGCATCTCCACACTTTAATGGGGATACCATCAGGGCCCATCGCCTTACCTTCCTTCATCCTCTTCAAAGCCTCCTCGATCTCTGCCTCCTAAATTCTCCTCACGAAGCGTCTGTTAGTATCGTCATATGAGTCATCCAACTCCAAGGTAGGACCCTCATCATTCTCCCCATTAAACAACTTGTCAAAGTACTCTCTCCATCTGTCCTTGATCTCCTCGTCCCTCACCAAAAGTCGATTTGTCCCATCCTTGATGCATTTGATTTGGTTGATGTCCCTCGTCTTCCTCTTGCGGATCCTAGCCATCCTATAAATGTCCTTCTCCCCTTCCTTCGTGCCTAGCCGCTGGTAAAGGTCATCATACGTCTGACCTTTTGCTACACTCACCGCTCGTTTTGCAGCCCAATGACAACACATCCCATTGTTCATATCGAAGGCATGTCGATGTGGTTATAACTTATAAGAGCATCATGAAATTTTAAGGACATCTAAAATACTTACTGTATCCAAGACAATTTGCAAGCATCTCCATATACCATGGATAACCAAATTGGAAACATCTCCTTTCTCCAGTACAAGAAGCTACAGTTTGTTCTTTCATCAATCAGGGACTGGCAATTTGAAAGAACTCTGAACTTCGATACAAGTTTCCTCACTCTACCCAACTCAACATCCAAGTGACCCTGCTTTGTGGTTACAAATATTAGTATTATAAACATCAAGTAAAACATATCTATTAAGGAAGACAAACAAAAAATAAAAAACAATTATTCTTAATAGCAATTTATTCAATAATAGCCCCATGGACGAAATAATATGAGTAAATGAGTACACAAAGAGGACTTTCTAGAAGATTTGATGGAGATCAACTTGCTAACTCAGACTTCAGAATAAAGTATTAAGCTAAATCTGGAAGTATGCAGGCAAAAGCAACATATCCATATTCAAGTTCTCAACCATACCCAATCGGGTGTGTTAACTCAATCAGTCGACATGCTACCTTTAGTGTTAGAAACATCTTGAGGTGCAGTTTTATGAGTTCACATTCTCTTCAGGCTCGCAAGCAAACCAATTGACCAACCACTACTCCACTAGCAAATTGGTGTCCATGTAATCTCTAAACATGCTAGTGACTTAATCTACTTTGTACTGCACTACCATAAGCACGAAAGTTAACATTTCCAGAGGACGCTCAAGCCAGCTATAGAAAGATGGTAATAATGCATCCAGTAATTGGAAGACACACCAGACTGTGTAGAATATCCATGGTAATAGAAAGTGTCAGCTGCCTCGAAGAACTTCCACCTCCTTCAAGCAATTGCAAGGATATCAATACCTGGAACAATCAAGAAATACAAACTAGTCAGTTGTAGAACTAAATCATTGAAATATTAATAAACAAATTAGAATTAGCTAAATAATACTTGTATCTTAAAGAAAAAAATGGTTCTCAGATCTTCAACTGAAATTTAGCTGAAAAGGAACCATCCAATCTGATAATCGGGTATCCAGCATGCTCTACAGTTTTAGCAACACAACAATCACAACTCGCATAAATATCAAATACAAACTCCATTATCTACTCAATTCGTATCTCAATCAGAGACAGCACATTTACAGTAAACCTTAAGTTAACCTGTTTCCATTTTCGTTTCTAGTGAAACGTGAAAAAAATAATTATTAACCATCAGCAAAAAGATTGTAGCATTACCCTCATTACTCATCAACCGAATCATAAGAATGAAAAAGAGATAAGAAGCAACAAGAAATAGGATAGTCAAGTTGTGAATATATCAAGCACACCATTACCTAGACATGCCTTTAATTGTAACAAAGAAATAAATGCAATCAAAATTAACTGAATTAGTGCCAGTGAACAGTTAGTTTCTCAATGCACTATATATTCTTTTACACCTTTTGAACAAATGAAGAAAACAATCAACATCTAAACATAATACTTCACAAACTTATACAGAAAAAATGTTCAAAGATGTGTTTGTTACCAATGACAGTGAGTCAAGAAGCTTCGTCTCCAACTCTGCACCGCCTAAACCAATACTGTCCTATGTTAGAAGTATGAACACAAAATAAAGTGCACAACAAAATTAGTCTTTTAACTGTACGTTTGGACTTTAGACGCATCCTCTATGTTTTGCAAACATTGTGTATTGATGTTTCCCAAAGGCATTTTCACACAAAAAAAGGAAAATTTATTACCAAGCTAAGAAGGCATAAAGCTGTATATGATTGACATATTAAACCAAGGAAGAGTCTTTATTATTATATATGTGCATACTGATAAAACATTCTTTCTAAATGCTGATATACAAAACAACTGATAGATCCACACTAGGCACTGGTACATGTAGCAAACATCATCTTTCAACGGACAGGAGTGCAGAAAAGAGAAGCAATTATGCCTTATGCTATGTTTCAATTATATGAATCCTAGCATGACAAAAATGAATCATTCTCTTGGGAAAGAGAAATACATGAATAGTGTCACATACCACGTCTCAACAAGCTAAGAAAACCTGTTTTTCTCACTTGATCTACCTTGGCAATTTCAGTTTGCAGTTTATCCTGCTTAAGGACAAAGTAACATAACATCAGGATCCATGACGAAAGGGGAAATGGAATAAAGTTCATTATATTGGAACATGAACCTTCAATGGTAGTATGAGCTGTTCAATATCCGATTGAATGATATTGATGATGTGAGGAAGACTACGTACTATGCTGGGCCCTCCTGTGTTGAACAAGTCTCCTATGGACTAATATATTAGAATGAGTAGTGTTAAACAAAACAGGCACTTCAGATTTCAACGAGCAAATTAACAGTTTTCTCATACCTTCAGAGCCACAATCATTTGACAAAGAGACTTGGCTTTCTCCCTTCTTAGTGGAACCTTGAATTGAGTAATATATATCATTCAAGATGATGCATCAGAGATGTTACTATGATATAAAGAAGGAAATGTGAAAAGTATCTAAACAATGCTACTAGACATATTTAACAAATATGGAGCTGAGGTCAGTAGGCCCGTAGACATGCACTAGCAGCAAATAAAACCTCAGAATAAATAGGGGCACCACAGGCCCAAGTTGGTACCGTACGAGCAAGGCAAGAACTACTCAATAATGAATAGGTCACAGGACCTCAATGCAGGACAACAAAAACAGAGAACTAGAGAAGCAAAAAAGAGGTAAAGCGAAGTTGATAAGGATAGGTACCTTAAGATGTGTATGTAGGTCGAGCATAGACTGAACAAGCATATGTATTCTATCTGCAAGCAGTACTCCCTGCATTGAAGAGCAAAAGAAATAAGCAAAGCCAGAGGACCGAATCTTATGATTCCTTCCAATAGCATTCTATCGGTAGTTCTTCAATTCTGTAGTGTTGACAAAAATTGTTCAAAGACAAGCTCCAAAGAAACTTATAATCATCAGAAATAAGTATCAATTGCTTCAGAAAAATCAATCACCTCTGTAAAAGTAGGCAAAAGTTTTTGCTCACTCAGCTAAACTGGCTATTTAGGAGCACAAGGTAGGTAATTAGCAGATTTAAAACAAATACATTCAACACGGCAAGTCTCAGTCAACAAAAAATAATAAGAAAAAAAGTACAACAAAATGATCACAAGAAGCCATCTTCAGATCATGGAATGATAGCAATGTTATTTATAGTTCAGCTTTAAGATATGTTTTACATGTTTAGCATTCAGATTGAACTATCAGGACAGCTCTATTAGAAGGTATTCAATTAGCAAGAAGGACAAAAGCTAAAATGACCTGCAAAATTTGCTTCTGGAGATGCCGAACCCATTCTTCAGTCAACATCTGCGACTGAAATCAACGCGAGTCAAAACTCAGCATGTTGTGCAGAACAAACATAAGTCAAGACTCAGCATGTTGTGCAGAACAAACATAAGTCAAGACTCAGCATGCAATTGTAGTCTCCAGAAGCTGGAAAACTTATTTACCGATGGATGAACAGCTGACTGGAATGAAACACACCAACAAGACAGTGAGTCATTTATGGCTTCAATATCCCTGCACATAGCAACAATATTTACAGGAAAGTGGGGAGTGCTAAACATTAGATAGAACCAAAGACTTAGCAGTGTCAAAGTGACAAGCCCAGTAAAGTTCTCAGACATGTGCAATAGAAGCAGAGTCAAATAATACCAAGAGACTCATAATCTTAGGGTGTAACACTTTGAATTAAAATATCTACAAACACATGTTAAGGATGGAGTAATGCATGACACTTAAGAGAGGGAAAGTAAACACCTGAAAGGAAAGAATTATGAAGCTGTTTCCAACCATGTTTCAGTTTTTTCTGTTTCTAAATTCTAACCTTAATGCAATATTTGGCAGGTGCTCCCATATCTGTTGATGCTCTTCGAAAGTGTATTTATCTAAATATAAATCAGAACTACATGAACTACCCGACTTAAAACTCCACAGATAGAGATAATCAGGAAGAACAAAGTAACAACGGAGACACAGAATGCTGGACTTCCAAGTTCTAGGATCCTAGTAAGGTGCTGCTAAGATGTACATGTAAAGACGAGAAAATATGCACACCTTGAGTGCACTTCATTTAAATGTGCCAAATAGTTACTCTTCATGATTCCAAAAGCTTCACAGGCTTCCTTAATGGGAGGCAGCAAAGATAGTGCTGGAGGGCAATAACACCTCATTAAATCAGATAGCACGATGCTCTTTCCACCTTCAATATAGACCACTGGAACCATCTGCAATATCTCCATTAGTAGTTTCATGGATTTCTTGTCAGGAGTTTCATCTGAAAACATAGAACAGAAAAAAAAAGCATTGAAAATATAAGCAAACTCCATCATACCATAATACCATGTTAAAAGAATAACGTATAACCAGAATGGTAGAAGCAACACAGAATCAATATAAAATACCAGTTGCCGATATGAAGAATAAAAGAAGAGCTAGAAGATGGAGTATAGTCTTCCGATCAGATGGGAGTTCCTTCGAAGGTCCTGAAATGAAAACTTCAATTTTGAAGGCACCAAATGCCAGACAAAACAGTAACATAAAGAAGTAAATCTCTTGAAATAAATTAGGATTGAGAACATGTTCTTTTTAGCGGATACAGTAAGAGAACAGATAAGGTACATGGTGCTTACCAACGCGTAGAATGATTTCAGAACTGCTCTCAGCGAAGAAAGAATAAAATGCATCTAGAAGTTTCTTGTTGGACCTAACAAGGTCTATTGAAGAAGACAAAGGTGAATCTACTAGCACCAGTCGCTGCAGAAAAAAATACTCAGTGAGACAAACAGCAAAGTACTTTAAAGGAAAATGGCCAAATGATTTGCCAAACTTACATGGAAGAAGCCACTGTCAAAAATCTTCTGCAAGTTGTGGACTACTTGATCAAGGAAATCTACATCCTCAACAGGCATACCAAATACATCGACCTCTGATTTCACTCTACTCATCATCCTATGAGAAAAGACAAGAACTGATAAAGTTTTTGAGCACGGTTGTCCTATTAATATTGCTAGGTAAGGTGGTGTTGAAGATACATGGGTGGACGAAGTATCAACTGATAGATTTTTTTCTCCATGGAAAGAAAGTTAGGTAGATTTTTTTACTTCGCATATAGACATGACCTATGTCATTGATATTAATTTTATCATACTAAAGGTATAAATTTTTGTAGTAAAAATATTTTATCTTATTACTCTATATTCCAATGCACTTTCGTACAGCCATAAGTCACAATTCGCTAAACATTGCAGTATTACACTTTTCACTATTCGAGTATATCACAGATTAATCCCACAAAGATACACCACAGTGTTAAATTTTCCTGAAGATGTGCATCAGCATTACATCCACGGTAAACAGTCCACATATCACCTGAGTAGATGATTCAAACTAAATGAACCAATGACACTACTAAACAAACATTAGTACCTTGAGAACAATGATAAGTGGCTTCTGACATTGCTGTTGTGCCTCAAGATTTCATCCAATAATAGGAACACTGAAAGCCCCTCACCAAGCAATGAAAACACTGTCCTCAAATCAAAACTTCTGAATGAGTTCAATGGTCGAACATTCTTGTCCCGCACTGAGCAGATCACATCAAGTTGCCGGAGCAGATTCCCAAGAATCCCTGTCAGCCCATTGACAATCTCATACAACTCGAGCAACAACGGAATTGAGTGGGCAAACATCTTCTGCGGCTCCCCCTCCAGAAGTGCCTCACCAGAACCCCCTGTGCAGTGCCCAAAGAGAAGCAGTTGCCGGTAGAGACCCTTTGAAGCCTATAGAGAAGTCAAAAGGAAAACAGATAAGTAGCAAGCACAACCCCGCAATCTTTTCGTTGAGGAGAAAGATGTTTGCCTCGGTCTACTGAGCAGGTTATATGCATAGGCATGTGCTTGGAGGTGTTTTTTTTTGATAACTTCTTGGAGGTGTTAAATGTTACACTGCCAAAAACAACAGTACAATTATTGTACAAATAATGACAAAAGTAGTAACATCTACCATAACCACTACACTACAAAGATAACAAGGCTGTATGTACATCATTTTCAGGACCAGCACTATTCATTGAGCACATGTGAATTGAACTGGCGTGCTAAAATTTCCCAGATTAAACTTAACTAAATGGCTAAATGCATCCCAGGGAAACCCAAAAGTTGATCAATTTTACTAACAAGTGGATCAATTTACAGTTCATGAACTACAGTTGGAAATAAAGGAATGGGTTTCAGCAATGTGACTCCGTTCGACTCTAAAACCATGTAGACGCGCATCACAAATTCACAATACAGAATTTTGGGAGGGGGGGGGGGGGGGGGGGTGTGGTTGTGGTTCAGCGACGATACCGCATCAGAAAGGCGTGAAATCTCGATGCAGGAGTGCGAGAGCACGGCGACGAACTTGGCGACCGCGACGTTATCATCGGCCGCCGCGGGGGTCAGGAGTAAGGACGCGGCGCCAGCCCCCGCGGGGTCGGCGGGGGCCACGCGGAGCCTGACGGGACCGGAGCGCACGGGGGCACCTGGGGAGGGTGATCCGAATCCGGAGCTGAGTTCGGAGAGGGCGGCGCGGGAGCGGGAGCGCCACTCGTCGACGTGCCGCCGCAGCTTCTCCTGCTGCTCGAGTAGCACTGCGCAAGAGAACAGGGGTTGACTCGGGAGAGCCGATTTAGGGTGGAAGTGTTACAGGAGGGAGACTCGAATGCTTACGTGACGCCATGGCCGGCGGTGAGCACCGGCGCCGTCCGCCGTCGCTGGGATACCACACTTGCCGACCGGAAGAGTGTTAAGTTTTTCGGGGCAACTAAATCTACAGTATGCGATTAGCAACAGTGTTAATACAGCTAGCTCTTCTCAAGAGTATAGCTAATAAAAGTTTGGAAAAGATAAAATAGTCGCAAAACAAATAGTAAGCTCTTCTCTATGATTTATATGTCTATAATTTACTTAATATACTATAATATTTTAGGTTATTTTTATTTTTTAAGTTCATATACGCTAACACATTAAGAATATGCTAGGTTATTGTATTTTCTTTTTAAGTTCATATGAGCTAGTAAATTTCGACTCTATGTTAGGCCTCAGAAGGCCGCACCAAAATGGTGCTTTCTAAGAAAATGACTCTAATGTTGAGGAGGAACTATGCATCGAAAACAATCAAAGATGGGATGGTTCCTATTCCATGTTTAGTGGGAAGTGATGGCATCGTCTGTTTTATGTTTACCTATAAATCACCAAAACATGAAATAAGCCATCTCACATATTGGGTCCATTACCATTTTCTCATTTTTTTTCTCTTTCTTTTTCCTAGAAAGGATTGATCCACGGCTAGAATATGAAAAACCTATTTAAAACCTTCAAAGCACAATCACAACTAGGTAAAAGCTGAGCGATAAGTAATAAAGTTAAGACACTATTTGCTTTTAGTTTAGCAAGCCAAGCAAACACTCCTACACAAGTCTAGTGGGGGGGGGGGCGGGGGAATTGAAAAAAACTAAAACTACTAGTAATTACTACAGCTAGAGCTATCGGGCAAGAAGAAGCTAGAAGCACAATCCTACTTGAATAATAACTACTCTAGTAAGAAGAATAACCACACTAAGCTCAAAGTTAATCAACTACACAAGCAGCAGAAGCAAAAAAGAAAAGAACAAGTGTGCACGACGCAAACCATTGGAACAATGTGACACAAGACTTTTTCTAATGTTTGGTGTCTTACGAGCAACCTGCATCACAGTTGAAGTGAGTTTAGGGTCGCCGCTATTCCGCAAGCTCAACCATCCCCTCAAGGGGTAGACATTCCACAAGCCATGGTATCCACCGGTGAATACACATTTACCACTACGTCATGAAAGGTTTCAAGATCATGTACACATTTTGGAACCTTCTGATAAAAAACGCCACTATGAAAGGCCATTAAATCCTGGTCCACTAGGCTATCTAGATGATGACAATCACCAAGAATAACTAGTCTTTCGTTCCAATAAAAAAACCCAAGACTAACACTCAAATATGCCTTCTTGGTTTGGGTTGGGTGGTTACCCAATGCATCACAATCATCTAAGTGCTAGCAATAATGGGGTGGAAGAGTAGCTCTGAATGAGTTAGAGATAATAGTTGGGATGGAGAGTCTATTAGCCATTAGTAAAAACTGATAGACACATATATCATCAAATGATTCACCGACCTTCACCATCCATGTTAGATCATATGATGCTGCTAGTATGGTTGATTTCTGCAATAACTAGTTGAGAATATACCAAATCTTAAACTCCTATGAAGATAAATAAACCCACTAACTTATTTCTCTAGCATATTTGGTGTTTTTAGGTGTTTATAGGCGAAAATGTTAAATATTAAAGAGGAATATATTTTTTTGTGGCGCAGAGATTTGTGCCTAGGCTAGTGCCCTCATGCTAGCCCGCGCGAGGCAAGGGAAAATTCTTGACAAAGCCCGTGGTGCACTGTGGGAACTGCGCCTGTGAGAAGGTCCAGACGAAGTATTGTCAAAACAAAAAAGGTTCAGACGAAGACACAGACTCAGTTGCACGCCATGTCACCATGACGTGTGCCTCTTCTCTTTGGTGGAGGTTTAGGCAGGCAAACATGAGTGCCCCTAATAATAATAATAATTATCCTATTGTTGTTCTAGAAAATAGTGCTTTTTTACTGTAAAGTATTTTTATTTTTTCGTGAAACCCTAATAATTGAACCTGTGTTTTAATCGTTTGCGATTGCGATTAGCAACCAACCAAACACAAATCATTCGTTTTTCTTTTTTTTTTGAGGGGAGTTCACACAAACCAAACGCCAAGGGCTCCCAAATTTTTTTTATTAATATATTTATTTTTTAAAAAAATTATAAAATTAGTCTCGGTTTTGAAATATTTGCAGGGATAGGCCACCAGTCGCCCGACCAACAGGCGACAGGCAGCAAGTCGCCCCGTGGTCGGGCGACTAGGGCCTCGTCGCCCGGCCGACGGGCGACAGGACCGCCACGTGTCGCGCCGGGGGCCACGTCGCCCGAGCAGTGGGCGACGAGGACCTGGTCGCCCGCTAAATGGGCGACGGCCCCTCGTCGCCCGACCAGTGGGCGACTTTGTGGGCCCACGTCGCCTGAGCAGCGGGCGACATTGAGGCCTTATATAACCCGCGCGACGGCCGGCGCGCAGCGCAGATCTCAGAAAGAGGCCGGCGCGCAGAAAAGAGGGAGAGGGAGAGGGAGAGGGAGAGGGAGAGGAAGAGGAGAGGAGGAAGAGGAAGAAGAAGAGGAAGAGGAAGAGAAGAAGAGGAAGAGGAAGAGGAGAGGAGGAAGAGGAAGAGGAGGAGAAGAAGAAGAGGAAAATTTTCTGTAAGTAAAAAATAATTATATATTTAATTATTTATTATGTGTTATATTAATTGTTAGATAATGTAATGAGTAGTTGAGCGATTAATATTATATTTCGGTAGTATTATTTATATTTTTATTTTATATATATTGTTTAATAATATTAGTAATATATTAGTGAAAAGGTATTTTTGTTGAAATTTTTAGATTACACAGATGTCGGAGAAGTTAGGATTTCAAATTTATTATGGACAAGGAGAAATTATTCAAGGTGTAAACGGGGTTGATCTGTCAGGATTTGCCTCAATAAATAGATGGGTGTCTAGGGCAAATGAGATAACAATTAGTGGTGTGCAGAATTGGTTGATGCGAATATTTGAACTTGACAGCAACCAACATGACGTTAAGGTAATGGGTATCGTTAGTCGTGCTCGGGAAGGCACTTTTTGGGAGTTAGTACCGCTTAATACAACATCAACATGGAGAAAATACGTCAACAAAGCTGTAGAACGTGGGTGGCCTCTAGTCCTTCTTGCTCAGGCATATACGAAGGAGGTTCATGAGGTACACGGTGTAGAAGAAGAAGGAGGTCCGAGCCATGATAATCACAATGATAATGAGGAAGATAATGAAGAGGGTGAGCATCACCTGTCACCTATGGTACCGACGGGTGAAGCGGACGAAGGAGAGCGCATAGAGCATATAGTTCAAGAGATGGCGATGGAAGATATGGAGAATGAGAATATATCTGAAACTGACTCATCTGAAGATGAGAATGAAATTCCTGTCCCACTGGAGTGGAAGAGTAACAGTTTCAAGAATTTGATGATCAACGAAGAAAATTCTGTGCCGTGGAAATACCATGAGAATGAACTAGTAGAAGGAGCTATGTACAAAGGCAAAGATGAAGTGATGAGTGCCGTGAAGTACTTGTCTCTGTCAATGAAGCGGTCTTTTGTAGTTGTTAAGTCCAACAAGAAAGTATATGATGTTAAATGTGTGTTTTCGGACTGTCCATTTAGGGTACATGCTTATGAGCAAAAATGGAGTACAATTTGGAAGTGCTCTATAGTAACAGAACATACATGTGAGTTACAAGAATTGGAAAAGTCCAATACTGCTCTTACATCGAGCTTCATTGCAGAGTACATGTATAATCGAATTGTTGATAATTTAAGGTATGAGCCGAAATCTATAGTGACTACTATAGAGGAAGATTTTAAATACACCATCAGCTATTCGAAGGCGTGGCGAGCGAAACAGAAGGTCATTGAGAAGAGATTTGGTTCGTACGAAGCATCTTATGAGAACCTCCTAAGATTGTTAGAAACCGTCAGACAAAGAAATATTGGTACATATTATGATATCATGGATGTGTCTGATCCAAAAGAGGCCGGAAAGTTAATACTTCGTCGAGCCTTTTTTGCACTAGGTCAATGTATAATGGCATTTCGTCATTGCAGACCTATTTTATGCATGGATGGTACATTTCTAACAGGAAAGTATAAAGGTCAGATTCTAACTGCTATTGGTGTTGATGGGAATAATCAAGTACTACCAGTTGCTTTTGCTTTTGTGGAAAGTGAGAACACAGATAGTTGGTATTGGTTTCTGGAGCGTGTGAAGTTAGCAGTTGTGCAAGGATGACCTAATGTTTGTGTCATACATGACCGACATGCCGGTTTGTTGAAGGCGATAACGGATATGCAATATGGTTCAGCGGAGCGTGATCTTCCTCCTCGATGGTCGGACATACAATCAAGATGCGCATGAGGCACTTGGGTGCAAATTTTTTCAGCCATTTCAAAAATAAACACCTTATGAATATGTTTAAGAGGTTGTGCAATCAGAACCAACAAAGAAAATTCAATGCACTGTGGACACGTCTTGATGAATTAATAACAAAGCAAACAGAAGAGTTAGCGACTCGTACGAATCAAGACCCGAATGATATATCTGTTCCTCTTTCAGGCCTCCCAACGGATGCCTTGAGGAACGTGGTTCGGCGATCAGGGTCATCAATCAGGTGCTTCTCAGATTGGATTGAGTACGAGCCAAAGGAGAAGTGGTCATTATTATATGACACAGATGGGACGAGGTTTGGAATAATGACAACAAATTTGGCGGAGGTGTACAATTGGGTCATTTGAGGCATGAGAGGATTACCTCTTGTAGCAATCGTAGAGGGTATTTTGCATGGAACGTGCAAGTACTTCCGTGAAAGATATATGGTTGCTTTTAATGCGATGGCAGATAATACATTGATTTTTTCAACATTCATGACAAATTACATGAAAAAAAGGTGGAGAAGGCAAGCTTGCATCGTGCACGTCCTATGGGCACAGTAGAGAATCGGTTTGAAGTGCTGTGTAGGGATCGGGGCCGTCGTGGTGGCAATCGAGAGAAAATTGCACAAGAGTGTGTTATTCGTTATAACTCATGCAGCTGTTCTTGCATGAAACCAAAACTTTTACACAGGCCATGCTCACATGTTATAGCAGCTTGTTCAGTTACTAATTTGTCCCCGAAGCCGTATGTCTCACATTACTTTACGAAGGAGGTAGTCATGACACCCTGGAATGCAGGACCTTCAGGAAATCCGCAAGACGGCCGTCGCCCTCGTGCACGTCGTGGATTGCGGAATCAAGGCGGAAATGCTCTTTAAAAATAATAGTATGTCTGCATTTTTTGATTTGCTGTGTCATAGTATTAATTATATTTGTGCATTATTTTTTTACATTATTAAAATATTACAGGTATGGCGATGGATGAGGGACACTTAGAGTTGTTGGACACACAGTTTGACCAGCGCCACCGGTCCTACTTGAGTGCTGTGACAGCTGCTGAGCTACCTGTTCTACGGCCTAGGGTACCTCAGGAGCTGTGGCGGCTGGACGAGCGATGGATACCGAGGTATGCACGATAACACGTTCACTTATTTGTTTTACTCATACAGATGATTTGGTAATATATATTTATATATAAATATTGTATATGCTACAGGCTACGAGCAGCTGGTCTACTGCCTCTGTGTAGGCTTGTGCAGGCTAGTGCTGTTGAGGCCCCGGCCGATGCGGTGACACGATTCAACTTTGACCGTTCCTTACTTGCGGCATTAGTGGATCGCTGGAGGCCTGAGACGCACACGTTCCACTTTCCTTGCGGGGAGATGACTCCCACACTCGAGGAAGTCTCCTACTTACTCGGTGTCACCACTGCCGGGCAGGTCGTCAGCCGTCCAGAAGTGGAGGCCACTTGGCGTGAGGACCTTCTAGTCCGTTTTGAGGGTGTTGTGCGTCGACCAGACGCTCCAGATTATCAAACTCTTGCTAAAAACCAGCATCACGGGCCTACGAAGACCTGTCTGTTGCAGTTTCAGGTAAATAGATAACACTGTGATATAGTTTATTAACATCAAATATTCATATGTATGTTAAATGAAATTTAAACTTCTGTTTTCTAATTCAGGTCGAGTATATCCACCCTGTGGCGGATGAGGCCACTGTGTCGAGGCACTTGGAGGCCTATCTGTTGTGGTTGTTTGGTTGGATAATGTTCACATCGTCGTATGGGAACTCTGTCGCGAAGCACTTGATTCACTTCGCGCGCGAGATAGCGGACGCACCGCTCGACGCCGTGCCGCAGTACAGTTGGGCGTCCGCTATCTTGGCAGGCACGTACCGAGGTCTTTGTGATGCGTGCACAAAGACCGACCCGTCAGCTATCCTTTCTGGTTGTCCACTATTACTTTAACTCTGGTCGTACGAGCGGTTTAGTATTGGACGACCAGTAATGGATTTCTCGACTTACGGAGCTGGGTTGTACGGGGAGACGGAGGAGGACGGCCCTACGATGGGTTCGTTGTGGGTCCGACGGCGGGTAAGTCTTCTATATCGTGGTTGAACCTGTTTTAATTTATTTTCGAATAAATTACACCTTACTATTATTTTCTATACAGCCAACTTGGGCAAACATTCAGGTTCACAGAGCCTATCCTGAGTACATGGCGGCGTTCGACCGGATTAGGCCAGACGATGTCCGCTGGACACCGTACAACATGGAGGAGATTGTCGTACGAGCGCCTAATGGGTTGTCGTCGTTCTGCACGAGGGATCACGAGTACTGGCTTACACGTAAGGCTGTCATTTTTGACATCTTTGTCGAGGACTACGCTCCTCACAGAGTGATGCGACAGTTTGGTCGTAACCAGACGTTTCCACTCCCGGTTGCCCATGTTGTTCCTCTTTCCGTGCACGGGTAAGTATAAGACAATTAATTCATTCTAATTAAGTATTTAATATATATAGAAAGATAATTAATATGTTTTGAAATCCATAGTTACGTGCGGAGGGGTCTACCGGCAGGCGTTACTTGGTCCTCCCGTATACAGCCGTGGATCGACGAGTGGGCCAACGCACTACATGATGTGACCTACGAGCCCAGACCGTTTTCCTTGGAGGCTTACGGGGACTACTTACGTTGGTATATTCCTCGCACCCGGATCAGAGTCATGTATACACCAGCGGAGCCACGGACCCACGTCCCCAGGTTGACGGACACGTACCCTGTGCACAGAGATCAGGCGACGTCGTTGGCGGTACGATCTTTATGAACTTCAACCCACTTCGTTTAATATTTTTCTTATCGTAATTAATTCAATGTTCTCATTGTGTTAATAGGCCGACATGGCTCACCGTATCACTGTGGATGGTGGTTCGCTCTTGCACCGGTTGAGGGAGGGCATTCAGATGACCAGCCACGAGCTTACCGCTGCGGTCCAGAGGATGTACGACTCTGCTGCAAACATTGTCAAGTTGACGTCGTGCCGGCCCTGCGGGCGACAGCCGGATGTCGTCCCTCCACGTTCACACGTGACACACAGGCCTGACGGACCGACGGCGCCACTACCTCCGCGGCCTACGTACCAAACAGGTGAGTAACTTATATTTTCTTCGTATGTAGTAATGGTAACTTGTTCGTTACTTATAAGTTTCATTATTCAGGTCCACCTACGTACTCTGCCGGTTGGCGTCCGGAGTTTGATATCATTGGATCATCTTCGCAGCCTGCTCACATGCCTACAGGTACGATATAGTCATGAAATTTAATTATATTATCTAATACTGCTTTATTCGTAACATTACATTCACTTTGCATGGTCAGGTATGCACTTTGACGGTTCGCGGCATCAGTTTGATTTCAGAGGTTCCTCTTCACACGCTGTACCCATGGTTCTAGGTATGACCTACTTTTAAGAGTTCGACGCGTTATATATTAGTTTTACCATCAGCGTTATCATAACGTTGGTCTTATATGTTTAGGGACAACCCGTTACGACTACGAGGGATCGGACATCTCTGAGCACGCTGACACTTTTCGTCAGCGATCCCCGTCACCCTTCGACCTTGACAGGTACCTGGACCAGGAGCCGGCGGACGTACTTGCGTCATCGCAGTTACGTGAAGCACCACCACAGACACAGCCCTCACAGGACGAGTACGCGACACCAGCTGCTGCTGGAGGCCGTCCTGCACGTGTTACAGTTCCTCCTTCGCCGCTTACTTACTCAGCCGGCCATGTACGAGCGGGCCGCAAACCACCAAAGCCTGGCACGATTAGGGGTGTTGCACCTAAGCGTGGCCGATATTAGTTTTCTATGATTTGTCACCGATGTTGTTTTCTATCATATTGTACTGATACTATTTTAGTTTTTAGAACTTAATTAATATTTCACTGTTGTATTTTTTCATCTATTAAGCTTCGGCGAGCACACGACAGCGGCGTTTTCGCACGCCCATTGCATGCATGCGTATTACTTTTGCTATTTCTCCGACTTCGATATTTTTTCTGAAATTTTCGAATAAATAAATATTAATTTAAAAAAATCCGAAATTTTTTCTGAAATTTCTAAATAAATAAATATTATTTTAAAAAAATCCCGAAAACATGTCGCCCTTTGGCCGGGCGACGCCGGCCTAGTCGCCCTTCGGACGGGCGAAGCAGGTCTGGTCGCCCTTTGGCCGGGCGACCTGGGCCACGTCGCCCTTTGGCCGGGCGACCTGGTCCTGGTCGCCCTTTGGCCGGGTGACGCGGTCCTGGTCGCCCATTCAACGGGCGACTGGTGGCCTACTCCTGCAATTTTTTTAAAAACGGAGACTAATTTTGTAATTTTTTTAAAAAAAGTTTATTAATAAAAAAAATTCAAGGGCTCCCCCGCCGGCGATGGGGATGCCCAACGCGCTGGCCCAGAATTATTGAGGGAGATTGGGCCAGTCTAAGGTGATAGGCCAGCCCACCAAGCAGCGAGAGCGTGCACTCTGGAAGCCACCCCGGCCCACCGTGCCCTTTCCTTCTCTCCAAGTCTTGTCTGCGCGGCTCTGCTCTCAAACCCCTCCGCCGAAAACCACGGAGGCCGCCTCCGCCGCAAACTGCCTGGAGGGCGGCGGCCATGGAGCGCGAGGGCGAGGCAAAAGAGGCCTTTCCTGGCGGCGAGTTCGAGCGATCAGCTGATAGCTGCACAGAGGTTACCAATGTGGGTTCCGCCACCGCCGATCCCTACCCTGAGCGCGCTCTGGACCTCGTCAGGCACGATGGTGCGTCCGTCCTTTCCTGATTTCCTCCCCTGCTTCTTCCTCCGTCTGCAATTGAATGATTTGTCGACGTGGGTTGTCACCTGGAATGGTTCAGAGCGAACTGGTGCGATTTGGTCGGCCTGATTTTCTTCCCGATTGCCCAGCCGGTTGGATTTGGGCTATGTAGCAGCTAATCAGCTTTATACTTCAAACCTGAATTTCATTTATGAGTTGGTATTTAGTTTTTAGAAACAATAGGCTCTAAATATGTAGGTTAGTTGAGTCTATTATGGTTAGTGTGTTTCTTTTACACAAGTTACTTGTTTCTGCATCATGGCTCACGCTAAATACGTTTATTTCCTTGCAAATTCAACTAGATCAATTTCTTCTAATTCCTTCAGAAAATTACCTTCAACCTGATTGGTCGCTATTATAATGGTCACATATATGTCATTAACATAGATGTTCCATCGGCTGTATGTAAGCTATTATTAAGTTTTCCATATAACGTGCACCTGCTCTAAAATGGTTAGATAGAGAGAGATGAAACTGTGTCCCACTGTTATTCAACAAGAATTGAGACACATCTTTATTAATCTAGAGTAAGATCCCATCGAAAGTAAACAGAGAATCCACCATATTTAATTTGGTTTTCTTTGGTTTTCAGCTTTCTTGAACAACATATACCAATCCATAGCTAGGAAATCTAATGCTCTCTACTGTGTCTCTGTATCCAGAGGAGGCCAAGCAGAATCTGAAAATGGAGAGTAAAGCTTCGAGCCAACCAAGATTCAGGTAATCAAGGAACAACTCCTTGAGTAATGCTAACACTTTTTTTACATCCTACCATTCTATTCTAATAGAGGAGCCAGAAATCGGAATTCATGTAGTAACCAACTTGTTTAACATATTATTTAGGTACTACTTTTACAACACTCCTAGAGAGGTTGTACTGACAATATGTGCCAAGGCCATCAATGAAGACATTCGTTTTGATGAGCAAATGGTGTGTCTCTCTTACCTTATCATTGTAACCCTCTTGTGGTTATAGTTCATTTTATCAACTGTATGCATCTCATTGTAGCTAAAAGTATCTTTTGATGTGCTTGGTGAAAGCCCTTACCAACTTCAAGTTGCATTGTCATCTAAGGTACCGACTCTCCTTACTACTTACTTAGATAGATGTAGCTTTTGTATCATCTTTATTATAGAACAATTCCTCATCCTTCTGCTTAAGTAACATTGAATACGCATTAGTCCACACATTCCAGAAATTGTGTGAACAACATACATCTCAGGTTTTATTCATATCTTTTTTGGGTTTGTTTTGTTTCAAAATCTGGTAAAATGTTTAGCGCCTTGCAAAGATCAAATTAACTCATGTTCGATATCAGTTTCTTAGGAGGTTTGTGGAAATGGAATTCATGCTACGGTTTCCTGAGGCAATGTTGACATGGTACCTGGTGTATCAGAATTCTGCTGAATGCTCTTATGAGAACCATTTGTAGCTTGAGAATATTTGTTTGTTGCTGATCAGTACCTTACTGAATATAATTGCATATGTGTGTTCCTAATTAGTTTTTGGTTGTTAAAATCAGATAATTCCACAGAGCTGCACATATCAGGTGTTCTCCTCATCTATCGAAATCTGTCCAGCAAAAGCCGAGCATTTGGCTTGTTGGAAGACCCTTTCTTCACACAGGTGCTCCTCTTCTCTACAAACTGCTACGGTATTATGACATTTTGTCTATGCATGCATTATTGCTTGGATTTTGACATTTTGATCACTTCCATATTCCAAATATATATTTTTTGTTTAGCATAGTATCCGTGGCCTGTTTGGTTTTGATTTCTGATTATTCGAGGAGAAAAAAAAGATAATCTTTATTTTGTTTATGACAAAATGGAAGGACGAAGTAGCTAGTTTTGCAGAGGGTGATGAAATTATGCTCTTTATTTTGCATAGTCGGGTAGCTACAGGGGTGGGGTGGGGGTGTTTAATACTATGCCAACTCAGTAAAGAAAGACAAGGCAAAAGATAAGGAAATGTTAGCTTTTTTTAGCTATAGCTTATAGCTAATTGCAGCTAACTAAAAATTAGCCACTTCAAATAAGCTGGTTGGTGTTTGGATACTTAGTTTTTTTTTTGAAAGGTCCCCCGGGGGGGGGGGGGGGGGGAGGCGTTCTCCACCTGAATCTTTATTGATTGGCCCCAAACGGCCTCATTAGTTAAGTTTGCTTTACAACATCACACACAATGTGATTCTAAAGGATGTAAAAAATAAAAAACAAAAGAAGCTCAAAAAATTGTGTTCTAGCTCTGTGCTGCCATTTCAAACAGATGGCACCATTTTTCTGCAACTCCTTTTTCCTTTTCTTGAATCTGAACTGCCACTGTTCTGTAGTTGCCCTGCAAGCTCTAAACACCTGAGTGATCGTCATTGTTTCATTTCGAAAAACAGTGGGCATTCCTTGCCTTCCATAGCTGCCAACACGATAGTGCAACGAATGTTGAAAATTCCTCTCGCGGCACTCCTCCTTGGGGCGAGATATTGTGCAGATTTCCTGCATCCTGCCCAAGCATGGACTGCATATTGAGCTTTTCCCAGAACTTTTCCCCAAAACACACCCACACATCCATCCAGAAAGAGCTAGAGTTTCCGTCCCCAAGGTGAACTGAAGTAATTGCCTGATACAGCGGGACAAGAGATCGGAGCACTTCCCAGTGTTCACCATGGATCAGGAATGGCAAGGATGCGCGGCTCTGCACCCATTGTGCCCAAGCTGATGCTTGCAGACAGTGAAGCTTGTGAAGGAGTTTCAGAAGCAAGCAGATGTTTTGTGTGCCCATATCTTTGATGCCGAGTCCCCCCATTTCCTTTGGTGCACATGTAGTTGTCCAGGCGACCAGGCAGCTGGCCGGAGATGATTTGCCTGTCTTGTCACCGGACCAAAGGAAAGCTCTTCTCTTCTTGTCCATCAGATGGATTATAGCAGGTGGCAATTGCAGTGAGCTCATGAAATACACAAGTTGGCTATCGAGAACATAGTTCACCAGCACCGTTCTTCCCATTGGATTTAGCAACTGCGCTTGCCAAGAAGATAGGTACCTGTCAGTCTTCTGGATGTATGGAGTGTCGGCGGACAATGGCAGCTTGTGAACAGACAGTGGCAGTCCGAGATAAGGCTGTGGGAAACCCTCCTTTCTGCAACCGATAGCCTGGACACACTGATCGATCATTTGCTATTTTGCTCGTTCATATGTATGGGAACTAGAGTGCTCTTGTTGAAATTGATGTGCAGGCCTGACGCAGCAGCAAACTGATCCAAGATCGCTTTGAGACTGCAGATGGCCGAGGTATCAGCCTTAAGGTAGATGAGCGTGTCATCGGCATATTGGAGCACTGCACAAGGGAGGCCATCTTCTGTTGGATGTTCCCACATGTTCTGATCATGCTTTGCAAGGTCTCAGCAACCAGCAGAAAGAGGTAAGGGGATATTGGGTCCCCTTGTGGCAGGCCTCTCTTGTGCACATATGTCTTTAACGGTCCAACCCACCGCAGCGTGCAAGCTCGACACCTCTCACATTCGTCTCCAATGTGAATGAGGACGGCAGGGGTTGGCAAATCCGCGGCTAGGGCACTCAGATCCACTACTATGCAAGGACGTTATGGCTGAGAGGCAGGCTGCTCCGTGGCAGGGCCACGCAAATCGGCCGGTGGTGAGGACAGATCCGCAACCGTGTTGCCCATTTGCTTCTCTGCAGCCGCTTCAGGCCGTAGGGAGAGGGAAGACGACTGGCGCGTGGATCAAGGAGCATAGGGAAGTGCATCGAGGCCCGGTCCTGCAGTGCACAGGCATGCCCGGCGACGTCCATGGCAAGGGTCGTCGCAGCGCGGTGTTCTCAGTGTGTCACCTGAGCAGCGGCCAAAGGGTGTGCCGCGGCGGGCGGTGGCTGTAACATTTGCGGCGACGCTAGGTGTCACACTGTTTGGAGATGGCGCAGGCGATTGGCGCAACCATGACCAAACCTTGGCTGCCATCTACTTGGCCATGAACGCGCAGACTAACGACGACGGCGAGCTTTTGAAAGGCACTAGGGGTGTGTTTTGAAATGTCCCGCTATGGCACCCACGATTTGACGGTGAGGCCCGTGTCTTTGGCCACCTCCAGCGTGATGTAGTAGAATTCGACAACGAGCACAGTGGTAGACGTGGTGTCAGCAGCTCGCGGAGGTGCGGGTTGGACTGTTGGAGACGTGGATGACCTCGAAGGCGAGCGCCGGCCTCCTGGTTCTTGGACTGAGGAGGAAAACGAGCTGAACGGAAAGGGAAAAGAACAAGCACATGAGTATTTTCGTCCTTTAGCTGTGCTTTTAGCCCAAAATAGCTAAGGTTGCTCGGTAAACATTAGTCCATTTAGGGTCCGTACAGCGCAGGGACTCGTACACAATCGCTTATAGAGAGAAAAAACATAAACTTGCTATTTTTTCGCGACCGGGACTTCACCCGTTTTTTAAGAGGAATAAAGTTTAAAGGTATAAAATTAAATTAGCAATGGTGGCGAAACGTCCACGTCAAGAACCTGACCAAAAGAACCGACCTAGCTACTGGATATCAAGTTGTGTTACAAATGACTGAATTTTGCGACACTAGCAACCGATGTTACACATAACTAGACGTCGCCGGCGGCAAAGCGCACCCGCTTCTTCCTCCATGGAAGAAGACATGCATTGCCTCTTCCACCTCCCCCAATAGAGCCACCTGAAACGCCACCTCATGAAACTCGTCGAATGATGCTTCATCAAGGTGCTCCGTTTCGACCTCATAGCCCAATTTCCTCATTAGAACCTTTCTTGCTTGCGCAGCAGGCTTTTCTGCTCTCGACTTGCTCTTCGCGGCGAGACGGGTGCTCCGCCTGGGCAGCCATTCTAGGTTGTCGTCGTAGTTCACCGCCTTGGTTACGCGCAGGTTCGGGGTGTGGAGTATCGACTACTCGAGCGGCTTCTTGAAGGAGTTGATTATTCATCCGCCGAGATGGCGACCGTGTTGTCGACAGCCACCGCGCCAGGTCTGGAATGGACGGAGTCCACGACACACTCCGAGTTCATTGAGCAGCTCCTCAATGCATCATTGAAACTTGCCATTTTGCACCGGCCACTTTTTGAAAGCTTAATCTACAAAAATGGAAAGGTCCCTATCCCAATAAACTGGATAACTCTCACGTGATTAGGCAGGAGCCGGTCGAGGCATGGCCTCATTCGATTCCACCATAAATAACAGACGATCTAAAAGGACCATAATCACCCTGCATTTTACGTGGCCTCAGCCCATTGTTTGGATGGGTCAAGGTTAATTTTAGTCGGGTAACAATTAGCCCTCGGTATCCAAACAAGCTAGGCTAATTTTAGATGTAATTGGTTGCTTGCAATAAGCTTAGCCTATTATTAACAACCTAAGAGCATCTTCAAGAGATTAGGTAAACATAAATGCTAAAATTCATAATTTAGCTATTTTGTAAAATAGAAGTCTCTTGAAAAAACGAGAGTTCTCCAAGAGCCTTGGTATATTTTGTATGAGCAGCCATAGGATGCAGCCACGTCACCAGGATTTGATGGGGGCCAGCAACGTGCGGTAATCAGCAGGTGCATGCGCGATAGCTACTGGGCACCGCTAACTTTATTTAGCTAGCAAGAAGGACGGAATAGAAAGCTGGCTATTTTAGAAATCTAAATACAATATCTGTTGGACAAGCTTTTACTTAAGAATTGCTATATTTGGCTTTACGAAACGATTTAGCATTTCTCTTGGAGTTGCTCTAAAGCAACATGAATATATGTAGTGCGTTAGGTAAAATGCGTTTGGTAAAATTTTGTTTAGTTGTTTACATTTTACTGAATATAGCCACCTTGTCAGTAGTGACTCCGTGTTCTAGTAGAGGTAGGTAAGTGAGAATATTTTATTTTCAGGTGTTCATCGCTTTCTATAAATTTGCATTGCCTAATACGATAAAACCTAGAGTTTGTTAATGGTGTATTTGGCTCGCTTTAAATGGCGTGTAAATCTAAATAAAAGCCTCTATATGCAATTAAAGCCTTGTTTAGTTCCTCTCCAAATTCCAAATTTTTTCATTCTCTCTCCATCGTATTAATCTTTAGCCGCTTACATTAAGCATTAAATTTAGATAAAAAATAACTGATTATAAAGTTTGGTTGTAAATCATGAGACAAATTTTTTAAGCCTACTTAGTCTATGATTAGAATATTTATCAAATATAAATTACCAAATATAAACGAAAGTGTTACAGTGCTAGAATTAAAAAAAAGTTATCATCTAAACAAGGCCTAAATTAAACACATACAAGCTGTACTGCAAATCTCTAGATTTGGCTAATGCGGACAACCAAACTCATTGTAAATACATCGTTTGCATTCAAGTATATCGAATAAACCAATTCACCGATAAGGTGATTTATTTACAATCCCAACTTGTATCTATTCGCCACAAGTCTAACCGCTTATGTCTATAATAAATTCGTCGGCTGGTTCCTTCCAAGGTTAGTGACCGTTCTTAATTTTCCATTTGGTGTATCACTCATGCATATTTCGGTTTTTTCTTTCAGAAACAAGTTATAGATGGCTCACGAAATGATAGATTGTGCCAATGGGATTGAATAGTTGTCAATGTCAATAATGTCAATGTGGTGTGTTATCACATTAAAGTTGGCAGATAATATCACCGGTTGCAAGGCTGTGCATAAGTGACGAATAATGTGTCACCACAGGTGAGAGGTACTTGCAAAGGTGGAGAAGCACCTGTAGGGAAACAAATGTTCCCTAAAACTAGAGAAATGCATGAGAGAAAAATGCTATCAAAAGGTAAATAATGTTCTCACTTCAATAATCCCTCCAAAATTAGGGAATATATCTTGCCACCTCCCAATGGCGGCCAAGAAGCTTTGCCACCCTAGACAACCTTGTCTAGTGCGGCCTCTCCAAACTTTCATGATGTCACCACAGGTAACAGGTACGAAGAAAAAAAAGGGTGTTCCAAATCTCCTTGCAAAGATGGAGAAGCACTTGTGGGGAAAAAATGTTCCCCAAAACTAGAAGTGCACGAGAAAAGAAAATATGCCATCAAAAGTAAATAATGTTCTCGCTTCAATTAGGGAACATATCTTGCCGCTGCCGAGTGACGCCTAATGTGCTTCTCCGAGGCAAACGGCGATGTTTGGTTGCACCCTAGACAACAACGTTGTCTAGTGCTGACTCTCCTCTCAAGCTTTCCATTTGGAGTGTTTGGGACGGAGAGGCCACGAACCAAACATGATCTAAAGATATTTGTGTGTCGGTCGCGGAAAAAGATTGCCACGGAGGGAAGCCAAACAACTAATGTCCAAGGCACAGTCCATGTGCTGTGAGCCTCGGCCGGGACTTCGGGAGGGTCCCATGTAGCGCCCGATCTGGCCTTTTACTGGTGGATGCGGGCCCTTCACGCCGACAAGTACACTAGAAGTTTGGAGTCCGACAAGTACATGAGAAGTTTGGAGTCTGCGCCTATTGATCTGACTGGATAGGGGCAGATGGATCAGACTGGACGCTCCCTCGTAGAGTCGTAGGTGTCTCCCACTGTTTTCCCCTTGTTATTGATAGTATCTGTATCTGAATGAGTTTGGTTGGATGTAGATGAGATGAAACTGTATTTTATTGCTTATAGAAAGTATGTATTTATGTATAATTTGACTGTGTAAGCAATAACTTATATTTGCTCCAGTTTCAAGAGATTCATATATTTGTACGTAGCTTATGTACACGTAGTACTAATTAATCTTAAATATGTATATCTCGGAGGTATTCCGAGAGCACTTTTACTCGTTTAGCTTTACTATTAGTAGCTCTAAATCTAGGGCGAGTTTGAGAGCTCTTTCTTGGCTTTGGCATCGGTTATAGTTTTTTTTTAAGCATGGCATCGGTTATAGTTTATTTGGTGAAGATAAAACAATAATGAATTTTGCCATAACGTATACTCCGTATGATTTAATATGTGGAGACATTAATTCTAAATATGGTATTCGTAATTATAGGCTTCATCGTTTTTTTAGTTATTTCCGGACGAGAAGTCGGAGCTGTATCGACTTCATTACTGGTTTCTAATTCATTTTTGGAAGATAGATAGAAAAACAGGCCTTGGTATCGTTAGCTTTAGACTTCATTACCGGTTTCTAATTCATTTCTGGAAGATAGAAAATCGGCTCTTGCTATACAGTGTGATATTCGGTTTTGCAAACTTTAATTTGTTCTTACCTAGTTTTACACTTGAGGGTTTGAGTAGACATCTCTCCAAACCTCAGGATTGATGTAGACTTTTTCCTTGTTTTTAATGGAATGGTTCGCAAGGAATTGGACCTGGCCTAAGGGCGGATAGACGAGAGCGAGCAAGTTGAAAGCCTAAATAAACCCAAGTTTTATGGTTGTATTTGTTTTAGTATATCCACTTTGTATTTTTCAAAACGTCAATCCAACCACCAGAAGCCTATGTATAACAAAGAAATTTTATTAGAAATAATTCGATTTTATAGAAAAGTATTTTTCAAAAACATGCGCTGCACGACCTCATTAAGAGAAACTAGAAAAGTTCATTATATTCCACCTGTGTGGCGAGATGCCTGCGAAAATGATGGACAAACACTAACACAAGGCGTTGGTTTTACGGCGGTGCTTTGAGGGTCGTACTCTCTATTAAACTAGTTGTGCTTCTTTTTTCTAGGCAAAAACGAGTTGTGCTTCGGGAAAGGAAAAATTCTATAGGAAAATATGGGTTTTGAAGAAAAAAAGCATGCCTCCTACACTTGCTTTAGAGAAAACTGCTACGGCTTTGTTATTTTCCATCGTCGATTTTATATAAAGAAGCGAACTACCTTTGCTATTACTTTTTTTTTGATAATTACACGGTACTACGCAGACGCTTATAACACGCACACACACTCACCCCTATGACCACACGTACGTAAATCCTATCCCTACCCCTATGAGTACCTTCGAAGGACTGAGTATCCGACAGATCTGGAGATTCCCGAAGTCACCACTGGCGCCTCATCGTCGACGGGAACGTCGCTTACCACTTAATGCATAACACCGGTTAATCCTCTGAAAAATCCTAGGAAAAGGTGCAAGCACCAGGATTTGATCCCTGGTGGATAGTGTTCCACTGAACCAAGACAAAACCCGACAGATCTGGAGAATCCCAAAGTCACCATTGGTGCCTCGTCGTCGACGAGAACGTCGCTTACCACTTGTCGATTACCAATAAAAGGGGTACCCTAAACTTTCGGATAAAACCACGGGTTTACCCTCAAATTAATCTCACGCAAACCCTCTAATAAACGTCCCTCGCTATCACTCGAGCCCTTAACTATGGCACGATGGGCCGCCCCACGAAACGGGCCACGATGGCCCAAAACCGAAGCCTGCTCGAGAGGCTAACACGCAAACCGGGACTATATACTCAAGGGTACGGTTCGGGCGATCCCTCGAGGACGGAACTCCGCCCAGCGAGCGAGCCCTCCCTCGAAGACGGAACTTCGCCCGTGCGAACGAATCACCCTCGAGCACAGTATACCCCTCCACTACCTACTCCCGTACGGATCCAGGCGCGTTCAGCGCATTTTTACCTGCTCCCGCCTACCGCATGGCCACAGTCATGGGAACAGTTGCGAGTATGGCAGTCAAATCCTGCTTTTACCACCCATGCTGGGGACGTGCATCGGTCTGCACGGCACTGTTACGCCGTACTTAGCACTGTTAGGCCGCTCGAGGCCCCTCTGATGTGCTACGCGACAAACAACCGACATCGGATTCCTCCAACTCAATCTTATCCGTTCAACCACTACGCTCGAGGCTACCCCTCGATCGGACCTCGAGTACGTGTCGA
>CM041638.1:49130105-49192277 GCA_023333625.1 Bothriochloa decipiens | reverse complement strand
AATACAAATCTTCTCCCCCGCTGGACGTAGGGCCTTCTTTGCCCGAACCAGGATAAATCGCTGTGTTCTTCTTGCATCACCATCCGAGCGGGTTACGCACACACGTCTACTCGTTGGCTTAGGACACCCCCGGGTTCCTAACGTCGACACCACTTAATGCATAACGCCGGTTAATCCTTTAGAAAATCCTAAAAAAAGATACGAACACCAAGATTTGATCCCTGGTAGGTAGCGTTCCACTGAACCAAGGCACAACACGGTAGCAGTGGCAAACAGTTGACTTTGTATGTACAATACAGTATAAAGTGTCAGGTAGTGGAGTAAGACAACAGAATAGAAGAGTCCAACAAACGACAGACTCATTCATCAGTAGTCAATAGAAGGCACAAAGAAGGTAAAAAGCAGGATGCAGGGACTCTGAGTGCACTTTTTTCTATAAGAGTCATCACTATCTATTTGCAACTTATGATCAAAAAAGTTTTTAAGATCATTTGATAGGCAAATTAAAAGTTTTTCGAGAAGCAATTCAATAATTTCAGAGTGGCAGTTCAACAAATTGAGAAAAGCAATTCATTAATATCAGAAAAGTAGTTCAGTACAGAATAGTTCACTATAGGATGCCCATTCGAACTAAAAAATAACTCAGAGTAGGCATTTAGGGCTTGACAAAATCAGTGGGCACATGCACCTTGACATTTCAAAAAAAAAAGGCATCCATATTTCAAAATGAATTGATGTAGATAAAAAAACTGTACATTGTCGTTCTGATGTTGGAACTAATCTTAATCGAAACACTTTTGTATAAAAAAATTGTACCTACAGAAAGCATGAGCCAAAAACAACGGGATGTGTGTGGAGGTTCAGTAGCGCACATTTTCTAGACTGAACTAATTAGCTGAAGAAAGATGTAGAATATGGAAAGAGGAAGAGGAAGAGAAATGACATGGTAAGGCAAACAAAATGTATCCATGTCTATAAAATCATAAACTAAACAGATAAGATGAGAGCAAAAAAGATCATACCACATCTCAATCAAAGTTCAGCTTGAACAGAGTCATACTCATAAGATCATGCCACATCTCAATCAAAGATCATACCACATCTCATTTTCGTTACATAGGACAATGCCTCCCAAAAATCTAAATGAAGGCACATGCTACAAACATAAAAAAAAAATCATGTTCCTCTAGAACCCACCTGGAAACCGTGGCACACCAGGATGCAGGGACAGAAAACGATGACTGAGCAGGCACTGGAGGGGACCAAGCTGAACCAAAAACCCCAGTGAACCTGCAGCACAAAGGGAATGTCCAAAAACAAACAATAAGAAACAGGAAAAAACAGGCTATCCTATGGAGCTAACCAAAAAGTTTATTGCTGATATAGTACCAAACCATGATTAAAAAATTCATTACTACAGACTGCTGGTTTTATAAACACTTTACAGCTAGTTGCAATTACTGTTTTTCTCTGCCAATTTTTTTTTCTAAGTTCAAGATAAGAGCTATATAGAATAGCAACAAGCCTAGTAACTTCATACCTGTATGGATAACCTGTTATGGTGATGGGTATTTTGGGATAACTAGGCCTTATGCTTTGCCAAGAGCTTGAGAGATTGAGGGAGATTAGAATTGTTTCTTCATTATTCCTTGCTTGTTTCCAAATGACATACATGCCTCTCTTTATATAGAGAGGGGTCTAACCCTAACCTAACTTGGCTGCTAAGCAACCTTGACCTAACTTGGCTCCTAAGTAATTGACACTTGGGCCTATTGGGCCAGTGGCAGCCTGTTGGCTGCCCATGATATCTCCCCCGCCCTTGGAGACCCAGCTCGCCCTCGAGCTGGATAGCTTGATGGCACCGTCTTCTGTGTCGCACTGGAGCAACACACCGGCCCATCGGATTGCCTTTCCTGCCTTGTCTTGGATCCTGAAATTGAATCCCAGAAACTTGCCTACACAATGTCGTGCATAGGCAGGATTGGTAGTGGGAGGCGCCATGCAATCCATTGTGGGATAGTAGCCTCGACCTTCCTGTTCCTTGGTCCTGTTGATGATGAAAACAGGTAGCACCGGTCTGTTTGTGGGCTGTAGTGGACCTGCTTGTAGTTCCGAGGTATGCAGTCTCTCCGTGGAGAGATGGGCCTAGCTGTTATCTCCACGTCCATCATGAGCCCATCTCCGGAGGAACAGGCCGCGGTGCGCCTGCAAGCCGCAGGGTGAGGTTTCCTTGCCCGCCGGATGGTGCGGATCTTCCGCATGCTGATCAGCTCGTTGCTGCACCAACTCGCAGCCTGCGCGTTCAACCACCCAGTCTCGTCTGTATTTTATGCACCTCCTGCAGAAGTCGAGATCTGGGTATGCAGCCCCCCTGCACGGCCAAAGATGGTCGTGTCCTTCATTCTGGCACCTGCCTTGGTACTGGACAGATCCAACATAAGAACGGGCTGGTACATCCTTCATCTTTCATCCAACAGGAAGTCCGCAGTTCAGTTCTTTCCTTGGGATCCAGGAGGGCAGGACGACATAGCTGCAGTCCAAATTTATATTTTAGTTCCAAATTTATTTCACATTTTAGTCTTAAATAACAAAGGTAAGCCGAGATGTAAAAGGCTTCACCGTAGGTCGTGTGTCAACGGCACCTTGTGGGCGAGCTGCTCCGAAAGGGGGGAGAGATGTCATATGCAGGGGGGTGCCGTAGGGCGCGGACGTCCCTGTTGGGCCTTAAGCCCATTAGGGTTAATTAGTGTCTTTCTTAGGAGTCAAGTAAGCCTTGCTCATCTAACTACTCTTTCAACTATCCCTACTCTTACTTAAACTGTCCCCCTAAGAAGTCATCAAATGGTAACACGATGCCGGGTGTGGCAGGGCTTACAGGTCAAGTAACCCTCTCTATATAATGGAGATGTATCAATCTAGGCAAGCAACGAATAGTATACCAAATCTAATCTCTCTCTCCCGGTACTCTCAAGCCTAGGTAGCAGAGGGGTAAAACCTCACCCTAGAAGACGGATCTCGGCCATGAAAATCATAGCCTAGGTCTAGTTATCCCATGGACCCAATGCCCATGACATAACCTGATGGAAAAAATTTGTGCAAGAATCAATCAACAAATTTATCATGTATAGGTCTAGAGATCCTGAGTAACTTCCTGCAGAAAATTAAGAGTTATGGACTTACAGACAAATAAATAAAACCTTTGGATATTATTAATGAAGTAAGGTTTTACTAATTTGACTACAGAATCATGCTTGCACAATTATTGATTCGATATCAAATTGAGAAGACTGTTCTAGCTAGCAGCTCTAGTATATTGGTGTTTTAGTGTTGCGAAGTATTTCATTGAAATCACAAATTAATGATGAACACCTGATCAGCTATCATCTTATCAAAAGCATAGCTTTGTCATCATTGATCTTCAAAATCCAGATTAGGAACACTTCAAAGTTTTTCAACATAAGTAGGACATGAGATTAAACAAAAAGAATTCAGTAACTACTTCTGAGAGAAGGGGAGCCTGACTCCTTTTTGCAGCCTGCATCTGAACTGAACATAGTATCCCTGACCTCTGTAGGGCAGTAGGATTACTCCTCACAAATTCAGTCATCTGCTCTCTACCTCGCTGGGACTAAACAAAATAGGAAAAGACATTAGCAAAGAGTTCATCAATACAACTGCTGCATCAAAGAAAGATGTTACTCAGAAATATGGAAAGGAATATTACTATGGACAGCAAGTAAGGCTTGAATATATATAAAATTTTTTTTTGCAAGCCGACAGCATGCATCCTAGTGCAAAAATCGTTGGCTAACATGTACAACCATGATCTAGTACCTAAATTCTATGGCTATGACTTCATACCAAAAATCATCAAACATATCAGAATGACAGATATAAAAAGGTGGAGCACCGCAACCGCATGTACCTGCCTCATGCCACTCAAACAATGAGGCAATTTTAGAATAAACAAGTTTGGAACCATGGTGGCTTACCCAATCAAATAGCAAATGTACAAATCAGTGGCTGTACACGGAGGTCATGCAACTACAGAGTATTACTGTTTCCAGGTTTCAACATGTGCGTGTGCGTGTGCGTGAGAGAAAAGCTATACCGTCGTCATGAAGAAGCTAGTGGAGCAACGGGAGGCCACTGTGTCCCAGATGCCCGAGACGCCGGTGGCCGTCCGGCGCGCGGCCAGGGTAGTCAGTGGTGGGAGCCTGCTGCCACAGCCATCGAAGGGGATGAGCGCGACTGGCGCGCTAGGGTTGAGCCGCACCGTAGCCAGGGGAGCCGAGCGCGCGTGGGGGAAGTCGCTGACGCCGCAGGTCAGGGGAGGGCGCAGATCGGCGCCACCGTGGGTCGGGGGAGGAGCAGGGACAACGACGGCGCGGGTTGATGAAGGGCGCCAGGCCGTACGCCGCCGGTAGGGGGAGCAGGGCCGTGCCACCGCGGGGCGGGGGCCGGCTGCGCTGCAGTCGGTGGTGGTGGTGGAAGTCCGCCGCCGCATCCATCGGAGGGAGAGGAGAGAGAGAGAGGAGGAGAAATGGATGCTGGATCGCTGGAACGGTTGGGAAGACGAAAGGATAAGGGGAGCGGGGCAGCACAGGCTAGCGGCGCGTGGGTTGCGAAGCAAAGGAACAGGCCGCTGATGGACACGTGTGCGTGCTAAGCGACAAACGGACGCGGGCAGTAACAAAGTCATTATCATATTTTATACTCCATCCGTCTCAAATATTTTATAATCCAAACATATTATTTTTTGATACATAAAATACATGCACCAAAAAACTCTAAGTAAACTGCAATTTAAGACGGAGAAAGTCGAAAATAGTGATTAAAGTCTATTCTTTGATTTGTATTTAGAAAAAGACGATATGTATTTTAAAATTAGGAGTATAGTATTGAAGCCGTCGAGCGATAGGGGAGCGCGTGGCCGGCCTATCATCCACCTCCCTCTGCTTCCTACTTCCTCCTCCGCCGCGGCCGACGTACGTCGGCCGTCATCCGCCTCCCTCTGCTTCCTACTTCCTCCTCCGCCGTCGGCCGACGTACGCCGTCCAGCCGTCGGCGGCTCGCCGTCGCCTCCGCCCAGCTTGCCCGTCACCGGCTGGCCGTCTCCACCTCGCCACCGCCCACCGCCCGTCGGCGGCGGCTCACGTCGCCTCAGCCGCCGGCCGGTAGCTGCCCACCGGAAATTAGCTCCGGCCAGAAGCGGGCAGAGGGGGAGCGGGCGGCCAGTCGCGCGGCCCGGTCGCTCGTTTGAGTTAACCTAGTACTATTGTATAAACCAGGGAGCGACGCGTGGAAAGCAGCCCGAACAGTGCTCCAATCGTAGGGAGTTCCGACGGTCAAGATTGCAGGACGAGTGCGATGAGAAAACAACCAACTGGTCGGCCTGCAAGGGCAGCTTGCCACAGATTTCGTATACAGAGAATTCCAAAACGAAGATGACAAAAAAAAATTTCAGCCGGTCAAAAAAAAAAAACTGAACACAAGAATTGGCAGCGCATATCCCTTGCCTTTAATGTGAGCGACTTTCGAAGAAAGATTTCACATTCGGATTTTTGAGATGCCACACAACCGAGGAGGGAATTAAATCTGAGTCGAAATTGACGGTGTATATATAATTTATTTTTGGTGAATTAAGTCCAAATTTGGTTAGTGAGTGTTCAGTAGCGATAAATATCTCTCATAATTTTTTCAGAAATTTAGAGTTTTTGACACGAAATACACTTATGTAGTCCACGATTCTATATTGATTCTATATCGGTCTAAGGTGCATCACTTAAAAAGAGTCGTTATACCTAAAAATATACTTTTGAAGTTCTTGAACTCAAGTGAAAGTCGCCCTGATACGGCTCCTTAGTTGTGGGGTTCTCTAAGGGAGACTAGAGCAGCAGTTGCGCCTGAGAATTATTTAGAGCGTAGTGCGAGTTCTATTTTTCCTTGGTACTGAAACCTAATACAGACTACTACTTTTATTCTATCTCTATTTACAACGGCCTTTATGATGCAGGCCCACAACTCTTAAACGAAAGAATCTTATCTCTTACTAATGAAGATGATAACCGTTGTGGATCCCTATTTCCTGCAGCCATAATACTTCTCAATAAAGGAGTCCACGACATTTTCCCTCTTCCCCTGAAACAGCTCGTCCTCGAGCTGGAGGGAAGGGTAAGCCTAGACAGAACCTTGAAGGTTCTCCCAAGTGGTACTAAACATCCGGGAATAGCTGAAGTCTTCGAAAATATACATGAGTGAATTATCACCCCACTCCATACGTTCTTGGGTAATAAATAGCTGCCTAAGCTCACGACGCTTCTTTATGCTTTCTGGCAAACATATGATGTCACGGTAGCCTCTGATTTCAAGTCTATGCAGAGAGGGGAGATCTCCCAGCCATTCTGGTAGCTCTGCGATTCCACATTCATCCAAATACAGCTGCTGGAGGCAGTCAAGTTTTCTTAACCATTCTGGTAGTGTTTCGAATCCTTCATAACAGTCACATAGCCACAGAACACGCAGGGAAGTTAGTTTCTTCATGCTCTCTAGCGGCGCCTCTACGCCGTCGCAGCACATTATCATCAACTCCTCTAGGGATGTGAGGTTACCCACCCAACATGGAATTCCTTGTAACCGATGTTGCCAATGTCCTAGAATCAATGATTTTATCATCCCTGTTGAGCCGCTTGTCAGATTAGCGCAATCAGATATACGCAAAGTAGTGTTGGCAGGGAGGTGCTGAAACAGCGTCCACTGATCCATAGGTACCTTGCTCGACTCCACTGCCACAACAACCTCATCTGCAGGAAAGTAAGAGCATGTTTCTCCCAATGTTTCCCATGCTGTCAATACATTATCGCTGTTCCCTATCAACCATTTTCTTGCTCTAGGTGGGCATGGTTTCATTCTCAACTTCGGGCAGTGACGTATTGATAGTTTACCAAACCTGGGAGATGTGGACTCAACCACATAACCGTCACCATGAGAGTACACTGTGTTCCATACTTCCAAGTTTTCCATATGTGCCAACACTAGCTTTCTTAGATTAGGTAATTGACCGAGCGGCGGTAGAGTTTTGCATTCACTCAAGTCACACAATTCCAATTTGTCAAGATTTGGGAGATAATGTACAAGATCGAGAACCCAGGCCGAAAGACTCATGCTGTTATAGCCTTGGATACTTAATTCTCTTAAGTCCCTCGGTGGCACAAGCTCTTGCAAAACTTGCACGTCCTCCACACACCGTTGAGAATCTCTACTCCACTCGAGCTCCAGACGTATAATTCTGTCCTTTTTGGTCAGCTCTATACTCTTGACCTCATTGACAGACTTCACATGTTCAAGCTTGTTAATATTCAACCATCCAGGATTTGAACGTGTAAGCATACCAATGTCGCTTCTAGATTTGCCCGAATCAGCGTGAACACCAAATGTGATGCAATCTTGGGCATGCAGCAAATCCACATCAAATGTGAAAAAATTTGGGTCACCCAGCCTATCCATTTTAACCTTGCACTTTGGAGGGTGCTTCAGGATTCTGCTGCCCGAGAGGTCCGAAGGCATGTTGTAAAAAAATTCCAACGGAGCATAACAATCACCCGCATCACCCATGGTCCCTGACAGATCTAAATACCGAAGCTGAGTGAGATTACCGATGACCTCCCGAAGATCCCCAATTGAAATAACTGTGAATCCACTCTTACTTGATAAATTTAAATACTCGAGATTGGTGAGGCCGGCCAAATCCCTCGCTCGGAACTTCAGGCTGCTGCAGTCTGACAAATCCAGATGTACCAACCTTTTGAGCTCTGGAAATGTTTCTGGTAGGGCACATATACAGTAATTTCCTGAGATATCAAGATACAACAAATCTTTGAGCTCGCAAATAGACTCTGGCAGTGCTACCATGTAAGACCCACGAAGGTTGAGGTAAACTAATTTGGTTAGCTTGGTGATACAACTGGGAATATCTGAACAATAGATTTTAGGAGCATTGAGATATCCTAACTGCTTCAATTGACCGAGAGAATCGGGCAACATTTTTAGGTGGCACCCACTTAAATCTAATACTTGTAATGACACAGCAGAGGATAATGCTTCACCATGTAGTTCGATTTTGTCACGCTCCCGAAAGAAAATCGACCTTATTTTGTCACACTTCTGAAAGAAAATCGCCCTTATTTTCTCTGGAGAAGTAGTGTATGACTCCAATGACTTTGTACGGTCAGTAAGAAATGCATAGCAGGGGCTACGTCCCCTACCATCCCCTTCGCCAGTACTGTATTCTTTGGTACTATCCAAAATTTCATCAGCAATAATAGATCTTGCCAAGTCGTGCACCAGGTCATGCATCATAAACTCTTCAACTTCATTATATGATACCACCGACTGCAGCAAACATGTGAACCAGCCAGGATCAGGCTTCCGTATTCAAACTATATGTGTGTCAATATCAAAGAGAACCAAATTAATTCATTCACGTGGAAAAGGCGAGCTTATGCAGGCTGCATTTGTTAATCTACTACATCTTAGGAATTTGTCTAGTCAAAATTATTTGACTTTGACCTTTAATTTTGGAAAATTATTTTTGAGTAAAATACACCATTAGCCCATGGACTATTGACCTATTCTCACTTAGGTCCACGAATTCCAAAAGATCATTTCTAGGTCCATAGACTGTTTAAACTATTCACTAGGATCTGGTACCTGTTCCGGGGGTTTCTCTTCGACGTAGCAGCCACGTGTGCGCCGACATGCAACCACGTGTGTGCCGATATGGCCAAGGAGATGACAGAGGGATTGTCTGCTGCCGCCACTGCACTCGTCGCGTACGTCGTCAAGCTACTCCAAGCTCGTTGTCGCTGCCTGGCATCCCCTCTCGGTCACGGAGCAGCTTGGCCACGCGGCGAGGGCAGGGCGGCGGCAGACTCCCCCCTCACATCTCCCTAGCCACGTTAACACACACATGGCTGCACGGTGAACTTAAAAAGTCTATGGATCTAAAGAAAAATACACTTTTAGAGGTCGTGGACTCAAGTGAGAATCACTCAATAATTTATGGACTAATGGTGTATTTTACTCATTATTTTTATTAGTAATTATACGGTACTTATGGGAATTTTGGACGGTGGAGAGCTGTCAATCGGACGGTCGAGAATGATAGTAAGTGGTGGAAAGCAAGTAGTCAGTAGTAGTACGTGGCCGTAAATGGAGTTACTGGTAAGTGGGTGTAAAAATTCACGAAGGGTATAATGGTCTGGTGGAAAAAATTCCGATTTTCCTACTGGGCTGATGGGCCGGCCCACTACTCTGTTGGCTCCCGATCCCGATCCCATCTCTCCCGCTCCCGTCCACCCGCCGCTGATCGAGACTGGCCCAGGGGAGGCATGGCCATGGCAGGCGGGCGGCGTAATTTTTTCCCGTAGTTGACAATGCCCTCGGACAGTAAGCGGCGGTAACTCCCGCTTACTGTCACTTACTGTTAAGTACGGTAGACTAGCTGTATTTTTATTGGTACGTAGTTCTCATGTTGTGTTTGTTATCCAAGATGTTTTTTTTTTCAGTCTATAGTTGTGTAACTTTAATTATCATTTTCTATATAATCTGTGCGCGCTGTTGCAGTTCTGGGAATAGACTCATGTAGCGACAAACACATATGTCAAGCACTTGGATAAAAAGCACAAAAAAGTTTTAGAGGATCAAATACCTAGACGACGAACACAGACAAACGCCGTATATATTATTTCTTTGTCTTACAGAAAACTCATCAAGATTAGTGTTATCAATGTCCCCCTAATCTTGGCTTCCATTTATGATTTATTTTGAATAATCTATCACAAAATACATGGGAGCCATCACTCGTTGTGAGATGCGCCTCTTCCTTAGGGCTGCAAACTAATGATGCTTAAGGTCATTTGGTGACCCTATTTAGTTAAAAAATTGTACTAGTTTTTCAAAACACATTGACACTAACGTTTTGAATTAAAGAGGATTGGGAGGGACACGTTAGGTGCGCCTATTTGCGCCCTTACTCTTCCTTTTTACTATTCAGAAACAAACAAACAAACCAAATCTTCTTTTCTCTCGATGCTGTTTGTGATGTCCCGCCCTTCTCGAGCTGGGCCACACATATGTAACAGCTCTTAAGTATCTTAAAACTGTCCTCATAAACCAACGCATATATCTTTTTTATCCTGCTTATGCTTAATCTCAGAATTCTTTGAAGATGAGGTTCTAGAAAAGAAGTTATAACCTATTAGTACGAGTAGTCTATTAAATCTATTAAGCCCTAGAGTGGGATATCACACTGTTGTCCAAGTCCAGCAGCAAGTCTGCCCAATGAATTTGTTCTTTTTTCCTTGGACGGTGCTCCCTGCCACAACTGTCTACCGGCGAGTTCCCCGGCGACCTCTATGGTCTGTGGTGCACCCCGCAAACTCTAGCCCACGACCACTAGCGCTTGCGCACAAGGATGGAGTTCACCTTTTTCCTTTTCCTGGTATCCCTTTCCATCACCGAACCGGTGCCGGCCACGTCTCAGCCACTTGGTTGACCGATCAAGCACCCTCCGTGAGCCTGCTCTTGCCTACTTCTGCTGCCTTCACGTACTGGCCTGCCTAGGTTCCTGCACTGTGTCGACCCCACCCATTGCCTCCAGCGCACCCCGGCACTGCCTGCATTGCACCATATTCCTCGCTGCGTACTGGACGTATATATATGCTGCTGCGCGATCTCTGGTTGTGAATGCCGCGACGTGTTTCCATGTCATAGACAACTCTTCTCATTTGTTTCTTCTTCACCGTAGTTTTGATACCACTTGTAATTTCTATCCTAGGAACAATGCATCGACAAAACATGCATGCGACCACATGGAAAAAAAAGGAATAAAAAAGGTTTCACGCAAAAAATGCCTTACAACGATAAACACTAAACATTGCATATTTTACTTCTTTGACTTACATAAAGCTCTTCGCGCGGAGCAGGCTAGCTTAAAACTGATGACCTACACCGTAGAAAACTTACGTCGAGCTGCTCTGGTACTGGTGACCTATGGCTGACTTACATTGAGCTATATCAGTAATGCCCCTTGCCCTCATCTTTTGGTTCTGTACTACTTAACTAACACCTAGCGTGGCCACAAAGTTCTGTCCTATATAGACACAAATTACTCCCCTTCTACACGGACATGAACTCATCAAGATCAGTGTCTCAGTAGAAATTTTATATTGGAGTCCGTGTCAAAACATCGTATAGACTTGTAAAAAAAGAGAACGTGTAGCTCCTTTTCCGGATATCCGCCTCAATCATCTAGCATGCATGAACGACGGACTATCGGACTGCATGCTATAAGTTGTGTGTTGTCTAAGCGTGATTGATCTCTCTAAAGTTTAGGCTTCATTACTGAATAATAAAATATATGACACTTATCGGAATGATGACTGGGAATGCACTACGGGAAACAGCGGCTTTACCGACTGCCCCCAGATTTGCCGACCGCCAAACCAGGGGCAGTCGGCAAAGAAAACCTTTGCCGACTGCCCTTCCCCCGGCCGTCGGCGAAGAAAGGCAGACGGCTTCCTCGGGTTAGAGCAAGGTCTACCGGCGCGAGATCACGCGCCTCCCTGCAGTGGCGATCGCTGAAGGCCACCGTCCAGTGATTCGACCCGACGGTGACAAGTAAGTAACCGTTTATGTTTTTATGACTTATTCATATGCCATGTTTAAAATTGAACTTCAGACTAACAATTCTTCTTAATGACTCGTGCAGAAGCTGGAAGCTTGTGCAAGGGGTACCTGGATGCCATCCTAATAGCATGCTGGGCCTCCTGATTAAGAAGCACTACCCTGGTCTTGTCACCCACGACGACGGGACCACATGACCACCCTGGCATTGGCAGGACTTCTTCAAAGTCAAGGACGAATACGAGGTCCCCATTGCGACCAAGATCAAGAGGGAGTTCTGGGTGAGTCTTCATTGCACCGTTCTGTCAATACTACACATTCGTTGGACGTTCTTGAAACAATGAAATGATACATGATATCTGTATGCAGGAGTGGTACACATGCGAGCCGAGGAGCGAGGTCCAGGCGTCGGAGGTGCAGGACAAGGTTGCAATGGGGCGACTCAAGGACATGTACTACGAGGCGCACATCCAGGTCCTCATCACCTACCACGCCGGCGTGCTTCGCCTATCGCTGCCGAAGAAGGAAGCCAGGAAGATGATCCTCAACCCCGAGACCGACATTGCCATGGAGTTCTACATCCAGGTAAGTAGGAAACATTAATTCTGATTCCTTCTATAAAAAAATAAGAAGGAAACATTAATTCTGATTCATCTTCTGACATGTCATGCAGTTTTCTACTAATTGGTGCAAAATGCACATGGACTGCTGGGCAGCCATTGTGGACGAGTGGAGAAAGCCGGAGTTGTACATGGAGCGTCGCAATAGAAGTGCATATGCCAAGGCGAGGACAGGGCCGGCACACCACCAAGGGAGCCGCTCCCTCAGAGGGTTCATAGACGCATGGGTACGCTTCTATCGATTTATTTATTTATTCAATCTCATTACGTGTAATCATCCTTGTGTTTTCCTCGCAGTCCCAGGTGCATGAGGGGTAGGTGCTCAATGAGTACAAGGTCTACGCCCTGTCTCACAAGGGCAAAGCGACAGATCCGGACAATATCTATAGCTCGGCGGATGGGCCAGAGGCGTACACCAACCTGAACGCCTACGAGAAGATGGTCCAGTACACCGATGCGGCTCAAAAAAGACATGGTCCGACCTTCGATCCTGCCACCCAGCCCCTGGATACAGACATCCTGATGAGGACGGGAGGAGGGAAACAACACGGCCAGTACTTTATTGCCCACAACGCAATCGACCCGGCCACCGTTCCCACCCTTCATGAGGTTTGTCGATCCGATAGCACGACCTCCTCCGACGTCTCCATACGACCTCGGCAGCTGAGCCACACGCAGGCGTTGGCGTCGGTTCAGGTAACTTTAGTTTTATTCGTTGTTCATTGGTTTTACACATGTACCCTGCCTTTTGCATTGTTTAAACATCGAGGATGTAACATTGCAGTCCGAGCTGGCCGAATTGCGGCCGCGCAGGAGGCCTTGCAGGAGGCCTATCGGCGGGAGATGGCGGCCCGAGAGGAGGCCCATCGGCAGGAGATGACGCGCTAGCTTGAGGCTGTCCGGCAGCAAACGTAGCGTCAGATGCAGGAGTTTGTCGGCTACTTTCAGAGCATTCAGATCCCTGGTGTGGTCGTGCCTCTGTTGCCTACCGATGTTAGCTCCACCACCTCCTCCTGGCCCTATAGGGGCTCCGATGAGTATATATGTTTGTGCATTATTTTGGCTTGTGCGGCCATCATGCAGGTACTAATGAGATCACTTCTCCTTTGTGCAGGAACAGTCGGCGGGTTCGAACCTGACTCCTCGAGATGGCCCTTCTCCAGGCCATGGGTGGCCGGTTCTTACCCCTCAGCCACACTTCTCGTGGCCTCCGGGTGGCGTCCTTCCTGGGCCTATGCAGCACGGGACCTCCGCATGGGCGAGCTGTCCTCCTCCAACTACCCAGCACGCGCACTCCGGGTGGGGGCACCAGTACGAGTCGGCGCCGCACGGGCTCGAGCCAGGACAGTCCTCGTGGTCTTCATGGCCTTCACACCATGATGGGGATATGGGCGGCGGGTCGCAGCACGAGTGAGGTGTTTGTATGAATTTGTGATACTTTGTGATATATTGTTGGACATATATGTGGATTTTTTGATATATTGTTGGACATATATGTGATATATATGTACATTTGTGTTATATACGTGTGAATTTGTATTATATATATATGTGATTTGCCTGCTGTTATATATATGGAAAAACTGGAAAAAAAGAAGAAAAAGGGCAGTCGGCAAAGGCTGTTTTTTTAAAAAAAATAAAATATCTTTGCCGACTGCCAGATAAGGCAGTCGGCAAAGACTTTTTTAAAAAAAATAAAAAATCTTTGCCGACTGCCATGTCGGCAGTCGGCAAAGAAGGCGCCAGACGACACAGGGCCACTTCCTTTGCCAACTCCACGTTTGGCAGTCGACAAAGGCTTTGCTGACTGCAATCCACGTGGCAGTCGGCAAAGAATCCTTTGCCGATGGACCTTTGCCGACTGTCGGAGTGAAATGCCGTCAGCGAAGTCTTCACCGACTGGATTTCGGCCTTTGCCGACCGCTTTCAGCAGTCGGCAAAGAACCAGTTTCCCGTAGTGATGATGATTGTTTATGATTTGGTAACCCTGAATGAATAGAAAGTAAGTGGTGAGGTTTAATTATTCAATTCAATTTACTGTCTATCCTTTATTTTTTCATTTTTATATTTCAATTATAAAAATATCACCATGTAAAAAACATTTTTGAGAGGGATTTTTTCTCTAAAAAAAGAGGTGGTACGACAATCCAACGTAGGGTACCGGAGGGAGGCATGTGGAACGGTTGTCGTTCCCTGCCCAGTTGGCCAATCTTTCAAATTTGGCCAGCTGGAGAAGGATTATGAAAAAAAAAATCCTACAATTCATTTTAATAAATTTGGAAAAAATTAGGGTGTTAGTGGGGGAGGGGTTCCACGGATGGCTTGGAATTTCTTGCCAATTTGTTTCACCGAGCTAGCTAGTAGGTTTTGGGTGCGTGGTATACTCGGTATTCTACCTAATAAGGGACGTCTTGGTATTTCTAGGCCATCAACAAGGTGAAGAGTTGAACTTTGCTAAATTCAATCTGTTCACACCCAAAATCGGTACGGAGAAACAAGGGAAAGGCGAGATGAAGATGGTGAAAACTTACATCAGACGCGATACCTTCGGACGCCGTACGATGCCCGTCGGACGGCGTCTGATGGTCGGTTTACCCCGCGCGTGCCGTCCTAGCCGTTTTCCCTCCTGGCGTCGGTCGATGACCGATGGCCGTTGGTCAACGACGAAGGTACGGATCCTCGTGCGCAGCTCCTCTTCCCGGCTTCGGGCGTAAAAACGAAAACCGGATTTTTAGGGTCCCGAATCCAATTTTGATTAGAGATAGAGAACTAGTCGGTTGTACACGCATATTTTCGCCTAAGACTCGTGGGAAGACCCCCTGCCCCCATAAAAACATAGGGAGAAGGCCGATCGAGTATCCGCTAATCGAAAAAATCAATCTACTTTCATTATTATTGCCCTTTTATCGTTCTTTACTGTTTTTCATCTAGCCCCAGCTCTTCCAACCTCGTTCTTCATATCTGACCATCTATACGATGTGACGAGATGTTCTTGGCGTCATCTACAACATCAAGAACACCTCCTGGAGTGGTCCGTCCCGATGGGGTCCCTCCCGGATCATTCAAGCCAGGGTCATCGTCGTTCTTCCCATAGCGCGTCGGCGTATCTACGATCTACCGCAGCGTCTCGCGCTCAATCTATTGAGTGTTTGGCGCCATCTAACGTCAACACAATCATGATCCAAATTACATATGTCTCTGATATCCTGAGAGGTATGACAAATATCATATTTGACCTAATGTATCTCATGGGTCAACTCACGCAAGTAATGTTGCCATTATGGATTGATTTCATGATGAGTGGGCCACTGCTATTTCTCGAGCATGCTTGAAATTATATACAACTTATCAGTGTGAGGGAGTGTCGAAGTTCTGCTGGCAGTCCTCGATGGGGGTACTCGGCGAAATAGATTGTTTAGGGGATGTGCTTGACACCGATCGTGATGGTAACATAAAAGCGTAGGCAAGCGAGACAATTTAGACAAGTTCGGCCCGCGATTTGCGTAGCAGCCTATGTCCTGTGTTCGGGATTTGGATTGATGGGGTGCCTGATCGCAGAGATCTTGGCGTGCTGTGCGATGAGTTGAAAGCATGTAGAGGATGCCCCTGCCATGGGCTCCCGGCCCCCCTTATATAGGCCTAGGGGGTGAGTTACATGCCATATTATGATATGGTGATCGATTCGGATCCTAACTGAACTACGTATGGTTTTTAGTGTAAACTTCCTAATACAAGGCATCTACGTTTAGAAACTAATCTTCCTATGAGCCAAGTTCCACCGGGATACGGGATCAAATCCCATAGTTCGACTAGGCTTCCATGGGCGGTCGTCATGGGCTATCCCCCTTTGGACCGTCTAGGACCCACGTCATGCGGGACCTTGGGGGTATACCCACGACATGGAGCTACCCATCACTATTGCTCTTGTTTGAAACTAATATAGATGTATTGTTGGCCACCATCTAGTTTCATATGTTGTTTAATTTGATGTATCATTGGTCACCATCTAATTTCATATATCGTTGGTCACCATCACTATTTCTCATGTTCTAGTTTGGAGCTCAATTTATGAAGTGGAGTAGGTTATTTCTGAGAATTTAGGGCCTAAAATGGGGCCCTAATTTTTTTTAGAAAAATCTGTCTAATATAACTAAGACTTACACAATTATTGTATAACTCGAGTATGCATTATTCTATAAAATTCCAAAAAATCCTCACTGGTCTCACACCAAAGCACTTCTTAAAGACCCGGTCTTTGTAGTTGGTTGTTTTAATGCAGGCTGTTTTGATCCCCAGTATATGGGTTGGGCTAGGGTTCATAGGTTTTCTCGATTTCTATGAGAAGATCTTCTACATAATAGTAATGCCCAACTGCGGTGTCTTGTATCCCATTGGCTGTGTTTTTTTATTTGTTATCCTATACACAATTCAGAAATATATAAAAAAATATGTTTACTGATATCACAGTTTCTCAATAAATTTCTCAGTAGTAAAATGAAGTGCTTATAGGAATAGTGGCTGGTAGTGACTACTTAATTATCTTTTGTTCACTCTGAACCATAGGGAAGATAGATGAGTCTATATTGTTGTTTCCAATCAGAGTATTAATTGTCTATGCTCTCAGTATGATTATAAAATGGCGCATCGTATAGTATGTTTTTAATTTTCTAATAATTAATGGAAATAGTAAAAAGTTTTAACGAAAATATATAGCTAGTATACATAAATAACTCACCGTGGGAAACACTGCATGTTGAAGGAAAGATAATCCCTTAAGCTGCATTAAATGCCTATCACAGATCTCTGTAGTGGAAAGTAACCTCGTTGGCTTGATGAAACCCAAAGAAATCCACTGGTAAACAAGTTTCTCTTTCTTTATCATGTGACCTTTGGGAAAAATTGCACAGTAGGTGAAGCATGACTTCAAGGGTTCTGTCAAACTGTCATAAGTTAACTTCAAGGATGGAAGCACACCATTTATACATGTTGCATTCTCCAACATAGATTGACTCATTTTTTCCCATTCATCAAAAGTCTTGAGCTTCAACATGAACCCAACAGATTGAGCTGCTAATGCCACACCACAACACTTACGGGCAATCTCCATTCCTATGTGTTCTAGTTGTTCTCTATCGAACCTAGTATCAAAGGCACTTTTTTGTTTTATTACCTCCCAGCAAGTTTCAGGTGTCAATCCTTCCATCTTGTGTGGTTCATGGTTCATACAAATTTTCTTTGCAATTTGTTCACTGCGCGTGGTGACTAAAACAATTATTTTGTTCTTCTTAACCAGCAGGCTTAGAATACCTTTCAAGCGCTCTAGCTCAAACTGGTCATCCTCCCATAGATCATCTAAAACAATCAATATATTCTTCTCAGAATGTAGATGCTTGAGGCGATCCTCATCCAGTTCTGTAGAAGCTTGGCTATCCTCTCCACATAACTGTGAATTTATAGAGTTACCAATCTTATTCAAGTCAAATATCTGGGATACATAGACCCATACCCGAGCAAGGTCTTTGAAATTATCATAAATCAATTTTGCAAATGTCGTCTTGCCAATGCCCCCAATACCATGTATAGGAAGGATGATGACCGGTTGCATGTTCTTAAGTAATGAAGCAATTATTTTTCTTCTCTCTTCTCCCCTCCCAACAATGGGTCCTCCGATATATGGTGACGTTTCTCTCATGCGATCAAATTTCTGCCCATTTAACCTAGCGCCTGTCTCCGAGTTGAAATGCTGAGTTTGATCAAGGTTGTTCTTATGAGTAACAATGTTGGATGATGTTTCCTGCGAAAGCCATGATATTTTAATTTATTTTTTACCACATAAAAAAACTATCCCTTAACCATAATTTAAATCATTTAAGACAGTATAACAGTATAAAAGGTGACAACAGTACAACAGTATAAAAGGTGACAATTTGGATAATAATTTCTGTGAAATACATTGATACAAGTAAAAACAAATGTAATACAAAAGTTTTTCACATTGGACCAAGTACCATCAATGCTATATATGTTTGTAAATGACAATAATTCCTTATATGACATGGAAATAAAGGTTAGAGGAAGTGGTATTTTAAATAACAAACGTTGAATTTCCTTGTTTCACCCACAAGCAAACCAGTCGATACACAATTTGTCCACAGATTGCATGATAGATACTACAACTTAGTTCAAATAGAGCACAAGCATTGGATTGTAATTCTAAGGCAAAATAAAGTCCAAACAATGAATGGCAATATATGTTTCATATATCTCTACGAAATAGAGCTAAGGTTATTCCCAGGTCGCCAAGAACCCATATATAAACATGTATGGGCGATGGACATTATACACATTGCCTCATACAATGGGGAATCACATATATATACTAACAACCTAGTATGTCACAAATCTATGAAGCCCCTATGACTGATGTTAGGTCAACAGCACTAGATTTGGAGGATAAAAGGCATGACAAAGAGATCAAACACTTGATCCTAAACCTAGGATCGAACTAAGGAAGCATCAACACCGATTCATATCCAAACAATGTCCAAAAAGGGAGAGAAATGCACCAAAATTACTCAAGGGCAATTTGGCCTTGGGAAATAAATAATTGAAATTTTGGAGCATTTTTCGGCATGCCAAATATTTGGAATGAAAATCAAATTCGCTTTTCCAATTTATATACATTCCTAAGTCTACACCTCGCCGCCCCCCCAAGAGATCTTGAGATCTGGCAGTTCCATGGCAAGTTTGAATTAATCTAAATTCGACTAAATTCTTGACGAGGCTGCAGTTTAAATTTCAGCTCAATGCCCGGAACAATTTCATGGGAGGACGGGGGGTTTTCTACAAATTACCCAGGCTGACCGTTTAACATGCCTCACTGACCGGTGGGGCCGCGGCAAGGTCTTCTTCCCCGTCATCCCCCGCCGCTTAACCGCGCCGGCCGCCGGTCACCGCGGCTAGGCCCGGCCAGCAGGCCGAAGGCCATGCAGGGCGGCCCGTCGCCTGGCCCCTGCTGCCACCTGCTGAACCCCGCACCTCCCCAAGCCGCCAGCTGCCTCGACCACCGTATCACCCCGCCCTCCGCCGGCCGAGCCAGGCAAGGTGGCAAGCTCCTGAGGCCATGGCCAAAGGGCAACAGTGGAAGCCCCTCCATGCATGGCTACACTCGACCTACTCCCTCCCTGTCGCCACCACCATAGACCGGTGAGCTGTCGCCGCCCGAAGAGCCCACCGCAGTTATAAAAGCCGTCGGAACCCCGAGCTCCTCCATCCGAGCCCACCGTTGTCTCAGTCTGTCCCCCCCTTCCATCCAGGTGCACGCAGACTCGTTTCCCATCTCCTCTGCGTCGACCGCCCAAGAGCTCCTTTGGGGAAATGCCGGCCATTGTTGAGCTCAAGCCTGACAATGGCGGTGCCACCCCGAGCCGGCGCCTATCTCCCTCCATCACCCCGTTCTCTCAATTCATGCCAAGGAAGCCGGCTCTACAAGTCCTATTTTCTGTGTACAGGCCAGTGCTTGTGCCATTTTGCCGAAATGAGCTTGTTTGGAGCCCCATCGAGCCCCTTGTCCGCCGGTTCAAGGTGAGCCAACGTCACCCTCATGCCAACTTGATCCTTGTGCCGTATTTTCTCGCGCATGAGGGAGCACTATACTTGTACGGTCAAATGATGAGCCTAGACTCAGCTACGGCATTCCGTGGTGCAGGTTTCAAGTGGAAGTCATTCTGCCGAACAATCGGCGTGCATCCTTTTTCCGTCGACTTCCGGCCACACCGACGAGTCTTCGGCCGCCACCTTTTGCTGGTGAGTGCGTCAACTCCTGCCCTAGCCCGTGCTCCCACAATTTTCCGGGTTGCGGTCGCGGTCACGCCAGGTCCGATGGCTATGTCGGCGACGATGTGCGGGTGCGCGTCCGCCCTGTCCTCCCCTCCCTGAGGAGAGGGATGACAGGCGGGACCCGCCTGTCGGCCGCCCAGCGCCGCGCGACGCGAGTGCTGACAGGACGGGCCCACCAGTCGGCGCAGGGCCTCGACCGTGTGTGCGACTGGGTGCGTGTAGCCCTTACCGCCCACGCCGTCCCGCTGATGTGTGGACCCCGTGGCCCACTGGCAGTATCCGTAGGTGCATTTGCAGGTGCGTTTAGCGCAAGCTGTCCGATTTTCCTCCCCAGAAAAAAAATCCGAAAATGCACTTAAACCTTGAAAAATCTATAAATTAAACTTGGAAGCTCCAAAAATAATGAAAACAATTCTTTTTTACTCCTGAGAGTAGAAAGAACAGAATACGTGAAATCCAATCCATGACATGCACATTCATCTGCACTTGTAAAAATATGAAAGTGGATCTGTTTGCTTACACTGCCACTAGCTGGTATATCCAATAACCCTGAAAATTTGCCTACACTCGTGTTTAGATATCATTAGTCTACTGTAAAAATTTCATAATTTTTGGGCACAAGAAACTATTTATTTTATTCTACTTATCTTAGGCCTTAATAAATACATAGTAAATAATTTATATGTCGAAAATTCATGAAAATTTCCCACCATACCAATTAGGTCCAGAATGACTTAAAATGATTTTAAAGTGAACTGATACAGTACAGAACCTTCAGTTTCCAAATTAACCTTGTAATAGGCATAAATGGAATAAGAAGATATTATTAAGAAATTAAAGCTATAACCTCCTTTGTACAAATAGACCAGCGTACATATTGCATTCACTAAACATCATTGGTTGTGCATCATTTCATAGTTGGGAATTGGGTTTGTTCAGGTGACACCAGAGTTTCTGAAGTGCAATTCGAAGTCCCCGTCGAGGAGCCTCAAGCTTTCGTGGAGCCCATCTTCTACGAGAGCTATTCATATCCCGGCTACTACTATATTCCCGAGGAGTTCTAGTCGACATCAGCTACTGAAGGCAAGCTCCGGCACATGACCTATATTAAATAACTGTATATACTTTATATATGTGTGCATTTGCGTTTTGGAGTTGATTGGAAATCCACCGGCATTTCCCATAAATCCCAAGGGCCTATACTAGTATGTGTAGGACGCTAGAGCTGCTATGCTTAAATCTTACGCTACGCTCGACGGATCTCGTTGCATAACTTTGCTATCGCTGCTGCTGCTGGAAAATAATGTGAGACTGAGCGGGAGGAATCGATAGAGTCAACAGGGAAGGAGCCCTGGGTGACATAGTCCTGCTTGGTCGATTATGGTCCGTTCGAGTGTGCCCCTTTGGTCAAGTTTTGAACGTACTAATCACATACCGGAAGTATGGGCTCGAGTAAACTGATGTACTGCTATGCGAATTAAACCACTGTGCCTGGTTGGTATTGTCGGGAAACCTAGGTACGCGGAGGTGCGTATTGGGTCGGTTCACAAGCGAGGCTTGGTGTATAGCCAGCACGGACACACCTCCGGGGCTCACCAACACAGGGCACAACTTCGGTTGCGTAGCGGGAAGTACGATCAGTTAGCTGCTGATCCGAACGAGATGTGTGTATCGTGTGGTTAGGTTATACCTGCGGGAGTAAAACCGATTCGAATCACCGCATCTCTCGGTACCAGAACAACTTGTCAGCTACTGTGTAACCGTAGTAATAACTTTTAATTGCTGCTGCTATTAAACACCTTCAATTGCTGCTGTTGTTACATACTATTGTGATATTATTCCGATACAAGTGTGTGAATTCAGGATTAGCTGCATACCTAGAACGGTGAAGTAATCACTAATCCTGAACTAAAACATGACTTGTAAAGATGTACTCCTAGTAGTGCTCCACTACAAAAGAATATAACTAGATTCAAAAAGCTACATAACCTTGAGAGTCGGGCTAAGTATCCCATTGTCGGGTAAGTCCTGTTAAGTACTTTGTGTACTCAACCTTGCTGTTGTTGATATTTTTAGGTGAGGAGGTCATACCAGACAAAGACGAGTAGCTGTGTTGAGTGTCTCCATGGAGAACACCCTTGAGCAATGTGTTCCTCCTGGTTTTCTACCACTACTATTGTGCTGTCTTTCCCAAGTTGTTTTAGGAACGCTTCCGCAAGTGCTGTAAGACTATTTTGAAGTTTTAAAACTCGGTTTGTAATAAAGTACTACTTTATGTTATTATATTCTGAACTGCCTAAGATGAAATGCGTTACTGAAATGATCCTGGAGAATCGTGGTTTATCGAGTTCTCCCAAGGAGACTCGACGTACTACTGGACTTGATGAGGTTTAATCGCATTGTTAACTCGTTAATTCGAGTTAACGTGCTTAAGCTTGATTAAGCTGGACGGTTCCGCCACCCCCTCTCAACCATCCTCCAAGGTGCGCGGCCAAGGTCCCGCCCCTGGGGCATACACCCAAGGCCTTCCTTGCAGGCTGGCCTTGGCTGGGCCACGCCCGTGCCAATGGCTGCCGCGGCATGAAGAGGCAACCGATGAAGAGGTCACTAACACCAAGGAGCAATAGTAGCCCACCATGTAGATGAGGACCTCCCACCAGCAAGACTCGAGGGTTCCGCGCAGCAGCTAGGCACTATATTGTTCAACTTCTAGCAAAGACAAGCGACGAACTCGTAGAGATGCTGAGCATAAAAGACGTCGACACAGTATAGTCACTCTGCTTTAAGCATCTGCTCCTAATGCATGGCAAATAAGTAAAGAGCATCTCGAGATGGCTGGCAAAACTAATGAAGATGAGTCCACATCTGGAATGCAGATCGAAGCCCCACAATCTTTGATGCAAACTGGGGCTGCACACTAGTGATGAGGATGGAAGTGCGACGAGCATCATCAACCCATCCAGGATACAATGAATTTTGATTGCTATATAGGTCATGGGCCTCATGTGCAGAAATAGCATTCTCACAAGCATTAGAAGCAGAGGATATACTATCTTGTAGTCAGAAAGAGACGCTGGCTCCATTGGCAGAGTAGGAAGCTGTGGACAGGGAACATCAAGCATAGAAACTGCATAACCAGATCGGCTCCTCTTGACGCATATACTGCAAGAAATTGGTGTAGTTGGTACCATCAAACAGCGACAAGCAGAAGGAACCATGACAGTGTGTTGACACCCAAATTCGGCACAAACAAATAAAGGAACAAGCAAGGAAGACGAAGGGGAGACGAGGAAGCCGAAATTCGCAACGGACGACAACGCATCGGACAGGTCCGATGGTCATGTCCGACGCTACCGGAGCCGACGGACGCCGCTGCCGAGCCGAGCCGGAGCCGCTGCCCCGCCGAGCGTCGGATGACGTCCGACGGTCGGGTCCCCACGCACAGCCAGCCCGCGATATCGAGTATTGGCGCTGAATCTAGTGCGTCGGATGCCAAGTCCGATTTCCGGATTTTTAGGGATCCGGCCCCAATTTTAGTTAGAGATAGAGTCTACAGGACTCGTGGGAAGACCCTACCCCTATAAAAACATAGGGAGTGGGCTGATTGAGTATCCACCAATCGAACAAATCAATCTACTTTCGTTATTGGGAGAATTAGATCTATAGCATTGAAAGAACCAGAGTTTAGAAAAATAGCATCCAAAGATTCATCTTTAGAAAAATAACATTGAAAGCTCCCTCCGTTACCGTTATAGTTTTGTAGCATCTCCGTTAGCTTCCGGTTAACATAGGCGAACAGATCGACGACGCCGTGGCCCAGCTCCACACTACCGGCCGGCGGCGCGTCTCCCCGCCAGGAGCGCTCTCAGCATGTCTAAGTGTCTCCTCCATGTCTCCTCCATGTGCCACACCTCTTCCACCCTTTTCCTCGTGCGTTCTCTTCCGTAAAACTTGCGCTTCTAGATTTCCTAACAATTATTGTCTTTTTATCCTTCTTTACTGTTTTTCTCCAAACCCTAGTCCTTCCAACCCCGTTCTTCATCTCCGATCGTATCTACAGCGCAGAGACATTCTTGGCGTCGTCTACGGCATCAAGAACACCCCTGGTGCGATCGATCCCGATAGGGTCCCTCCCGGATAGGGCCGTCGGCGTTCTTCTTACAGCGCGCCGGCGTATCTTCGATCTACCACAACATCTCGCGCTTGACGTGTTGAGTGTTGGAGCCTTTTCCCTGTGTGCCATTATAAAAGATGACCCCAACCTCTATGCCACTGAAAAGATGGTTTCGATTTGTGTGACCAACATCAAATTTGCTTTTTCCTCCATGCCATTCCGTCCATTTGAGCTGCTAACGGTGTCAAACATGACCATTTTGCCCTTTAGTAGGCCCCATTTGTCAGCCACTCAAATATTCTCATATACTGATGATTGGTGGGCCCCACTTTTTTCTATTTTTCTTTAGTCGGCCAAGGTGGACACGATGGACACGGTGGACCTGGCGACCCCCTCCATGCCACGCGAGCACACCGCCGCCATGCTCCCTTGCTCGACCACCGCGAGCTCACCGCCCGCCCGCCCCCTTGCTCCTCCCGCGCGCCGACGAGGCCGTGGCGGGGCTGTCCCGTGCCCCCGCGAGGCCGCAGCGGGGCTGTCGCGCGCGCCGGCGAGGCCGCGTCGGGGCTACTCCCGTCGGACGCCGAGGCCGCCGTAGATGGAGGAGAGAGCGCTGGCTGGAGCGGATGGCCGCGTCGCCGGGCGGGGTTGGAGGGGGCCGTGTGCCTCCGGCTGACGCGGATGGCCGCGTGCCGCCGGCTGGGGCGGATGGCCGCGCGCCGCCGAGCTCACCCAGCGGAGCGGCGGCCGGCGAGCGAGGCGCCGCGGCGGCTGACGCTCGCGGCCGGCGTATGGACGCGGTCCTGGCGGCGCTCCCCCCTCGGCTTGAGCTCCGGCAAGCCGCCGCGGGCGGGCGCTGCTGCGCCATGTCGAGGCTCGGCTGCCGCGCTCGTTTGCCGAACCCGCTGTCTGTGTCTGCTAGCACACCGCGCTCGTGTTCCGGCCGCTGGCCGCTGAGCCCGTGCGTGAAGGAGCGCCGAGGCCGAGCACCACCGTGCATCGCGGTGCCCAACTGCTCATCCAGATTCGGGAGAGTACGTGGGAGGAAGGAGATAAACATGGCCCACATGTCATTGGTATTCAGGAGCAGAGTGGGGGAGAAGAAGCAAACGGACCCCACTGTGCAGGGACAAAAGGATATGAGAGAGGGGGTTTTCGGACATCGTTTCAGGCGGGACCCATGTGTAACAGAAGACGGATAGAATGATATATAGGAAAAAACAAAGATGATGTTGGTTACACAGGCCGAAACCATCTTTTCAGTGGTATGAAGGCTAAGGTCATCTTTTATAATAGCACACAGGGAAAAGGCTCTAAGTTTTGGGCGCCATCCGACGTCAATACAGTGCCGGTAGAAGACATGTTATTGATGGAAAACGTGGTCTGCTGACGACGATCAGCGATCGGGTTCGGGGTGTTTGCTTCTGCTTGCTGTGGCTTATTTCGACTACGGTTTATAAGTGTAGGTGGTAGTGAGTGCGCGTGGGGCAGCAAGCAGCAAGGAGCAAGGAGTGTAGATCTGCAGCAACTGCGGCAACACGGGACATGAAGGCTTGTCGAAAAAAGAACCCTTGGTTTCGATCCCATGTTAGGCATAAATTTAATTGTATTTCTAGGAGGCCAAGGGCATATATACAGTGAACACTATGGAAAGTATCTAGTCCCTATAAAATCATGTTTTGATGATAGTTAACAACATGTAGAAGTGTTACGACTAATGCGTTTTCGAGTATTCATGTGTGCAGGTCATGACGAACAAATTAAACTGAATATCAGATAGAAAAGATAAAAAACAATTCTTCAAGCTGGCTTCAACAAACCAAACTTTGAAGCAAAGACTTCAAGATGGAGCAAGGTCGTCGGACCTGCTCGACAATCCGTTGTACAGGATCGTTGCGGTCTGCCAGGCGCGTTGTAGCGCCGGGAGAACGCGCATACCGTCGGATGCGCCCGTCGACCTGATGGACATGTTTGACGTAGGCCAGCATCCTAGCTAAGGACCAGGGGCGTGCAACGGTACATTGGATGGGGCTTAGGCAAAGTCTGAAGGCGTCGGATGTGCCCGGAGACTCGATGGACCGAGCAACGGTCTTCTGCTGGAGGAGGAAGACTCAGGCCGACGAACGCGACTGACAGGCCGTCGGGCGCGACCAACGGGCCTCTGACACGTTCCAACGACTAGTCCGCCAGACGTGTCTGATGCACATCGAGCAGGTCTGGCGGGTCTCTAACAGGTCCAACGGCTAGTCCGTCGAACCTATCGGACGCCCCCGTCGGGCACGTTCGACGGCCTCTGACACGGTAACGGCTAGTTTCGGCCAAAGTATCCAACGCCTATTTTTATGGCCCCAGCTATATATATAAGGACCCTCTCTCCTGACTAGAACGAGTCTTTGGCACATTTATTCACCTCACCAACCCTGTAGGAGCCTTAAACAACCACGTGCTCTAATCTTCCTGCTTGCAAGTGAGAGAGAGTGTGGCCAGGCTTGCGGCATTCATTGCAGCTATTTGGCTGTCATTTAGAGTCTTGCCATGACATTCAAGCACCTATCCAAGCCATCTCTTGGTTGGAAGTTGGTCGAGGAGCCATCAAGAGTGTGGTGGTCCTCGGCCTCGCGATTTCTACACTGTTTGAAGTCCGCCGGCCGTTGTTGGTAGAAGAACCTCAAGAGTGGAGTTCTTGGCCAGGAAGGCCATGAGGGAGCAAGGCACGACGCGTGTGCACTCCAACGTCGATTAGTGGGAGGCTGACACCTCTCGATACCATGGGAAAAACAGTCTCGTCTCCCTTGCTCGAATTTCCCTTCTAGCATTTTCATTTTCATTGTTATTTACTCATCTTGATGGCTAGTTGTTGCTTACTTATTTACTTACTTGTTATCATCTTGAGCAACCTAGAGACTTAGAAATTTTATATCTTGCTATTGCTTCCTCTAGAGACCAGCTTTGCGTGGAGTAGAATTTATTCTTGCAATCAACCTCACATGCTTAACTAATTAAAACACAAAAAATAGGATTTAATTTTTAAAATGACCAATTCACCCACTTTTGATGAAACTGACTTTGATTATTAGAAAGTGCGGATGGAGGCTTATCTTGAGTCTATTAGTTTGGATTTTTGGCATATCGTAAAGGATGGGTATATTGTTGTCCCTTCGGATAGACAACCCACCAAGCCCGATAAGTAAAACATCAATTTTAATGCTCAAGATAAGAATGCCATCTACAAGAGTGCCTCTAGAGAGGTTTTTAATAGTACTAAGCCCATCGTTCGCGCTCATCATATTTGGACCACACTTGAGGAATTGTACACCAGTTCCTCAAGTGTTAGGGAGTATCATGTGTTGAAATCCGAGTTTGTGGTTTTACCATGCTTCCTAATGAGCGTATTAATGGCATGTATACTAGGTTGAATGCGCTCATTAATGACATCAATTCTTTTAGTCAAGGAGAGCGACTGATATTGAAATTATAAGGAAGATCTTGAGGTCACTTGACAAAGCACGATATCGGCAAATCATCACCATACTCAACAATGATTCTTCTTGAGTAGATCCACCGCCACTAAGGTGGTTAGAAGGCTTCATCATTATGAAATCTATACGGACAGCTTGGACGATGGCACTTCTACGTCCAAGAAGAAGAAATTGGCTCTCTAGGCATCTAAAAGAAAAGAGAAGGTCACAATTACATTAAGTGATAGTGAAGATAGAGATGATGAGTCAAGTGATTCAGAGGACACCAAGTTGGCATTGCTTGTGAGGAGGACAAACCACATGCTCAAGAAGCTATCAAGCCACAAAGATGTTGACTTAGATGCAAGAAGAAGATTTTCAAAGAAGAAGAAGTCCCTTTTAGAAATCATTTGTTACAGTTGTCATGGGAAGGGGCACTTCCAAAGTCAATCTCAAAAAGAAGAGAAGAAGAGCAAAGATAAAAAGAAAAAGAGCTAGAAAGAGGAGTCAAGTGATAGTGATGATGAGAAGCCAAAAGGCAGGGGCCACTACAAGAAGAAGCTATTCAGGAATCTCAAGAAGGAGGAGGATAAAGGAAAAGCTTATATTGTTGAATGGATGATGAATGCTTCTTCTTCATCCTCTTCCTCCTCTTCAAGTGATTCAAGTGATGATAAAGGTGTTGCAAATATTGCTATATTGGACCAATTATCTCCTCCGTCGATTGAGCCTTCATGTCTCATGGCCAAGGGAAACTCAAGCAAGGTAAGCAATGATGACAATGATGATATCCCCTCTTAGGATGATTTGATTGCAATTATAGAGGACATCAAGGGATGATTGCTGAGAAAGATGATAAGCTTAAATCATTGAAAAAGCTTTATACTTGCAAGTTTGATTAGTACAGTTCACTTAAATCTTCTCATGGTGATTTGGTTGCCAAGTTTGATATTTTGACCAAGTAAAACAGTGACTTGCAAGTTGATTACAACAAGCTCAACATTAAGTTTTCATCTCTTGACAAGACACATAAAGAGCTTTGTGACTTGCGACTTGCTTGCTTCCACTAGTGTTAAGGTTCACATGTCTCTTGCAACAAATGCCCCAATCTTGAGAAAAGAATTCTTGAGTTAGCTAGAAACTCTCAACAAGCAATTTGAAGAAATTCTTGGTGCCAAGTTTGGAGCTGATTTGTTGATTGAGCCAAGCAATGATCCTTGCAAGAAATGTCATAATTTTGAGAAGAAGATTGAAGAGATCAAAAGTATCAATGAGAATTTGAGGGTGGGAGAACTAGAAGATCTCAATAGGCAACTTGATGATATTATTAAAGGAAGGTAAATTGATATGTCTATCATAAGTGAGAATATGAAGTCCACATTTTGTTTCAATTGCTATGATCTTGAGAAGGGCAATGAAATGCTTCATGGGCTAAATGTGAAGCATGAAGAAGCTCTTGAAATGAAGTTTGATGAGCATGTGTGTTGTCACCCCATCAATGGCAAATGTGCCCCTTATTGCAAGGAATATTGTGATGTCAGACTTGTTGAGAAAAACATTGAGGTAAATGATGAAGTGGCAAGATTGAATAGGGGTATCGATCGACTACATATACGTCGAGGATTGGAGCTTGGCACGCCATCTTTTTCATGAAAACCCATCTGCGTCCAACACCTCATGCCGATGCCCGAGACTCCTTCATAGAGACAACAACTCGTATCGATGGGCCCTGGCCCTGTGCGAGGATAACCGTTCAAACCCATGCCTAGGTGCTCTAAACTAACACCCTGAATCTTGCAGAGCAAGGAACTAGACTAACACCCACAATCATGGCTAAGTCTCCAATTCCAAGCTCATCCACCTATGCTCCGCTTGAGCTTTGCTCGGGGGCCCGGCAATGAACGCCCACCCAAAATTTGTCCTGGGGGATCAACACAAGCACTCGAGGCTCCTGCGGTCTCCTAGGTAGTAAACCAAGCCCAAGACACCTCCCTAGATCTGTCCAGGAGACCTGGCACCTACCAAAAAACTACTTAGATGAATCTAGACCTTACTCTAGGAAATGCCTCAGCTCAAGGTCAATTCAGGGGCTACACCCTCTGGGGGCACCTTGCGATGCCCCCAGATAATATTTTTTTTTGGTTTTGCAGTCTGCTCATTCAGGTGAACCTGTACCCTACAACCATATGGCCTCAGCTCCAGGCTTAGGGGCTACACCCTCCAGGTGCATCTTGCGATGCCCCTAGTGAAAACCTTTGACTTCGATCTCAAGCATCAAGCCAGTCATCATCTTCGATAGCACCTCTCGACGAGACTCTTTGACGCTCGGGGGCTTGTCGACTCGGGATACACAGTACCTCGTATGCCGCACGACTATGCGGAACCATACACCCAAAGACATCGAAGCCTCCTTGCGCTCCAAGCAACTAGTCTGGCATACCAAGTATGGACATCTCAACGATAGAAGGCCCGATATCCTTAGAGGATCTGGTTTCCAACTATACTTGTAATCGATTAGGCAACTTTACGGATCCCGCATCTGTAACCCTACACCCGCCGTCTATACAAGGACGGGCACCCTGCACCCCCCTCAAAAACAACCTGACAACTCCACGAAGCCGACGCAAGTCACACCATCAATACAAACACCAACATGACATACAGTTTTAAGCTTCTGAGCTAACAGAATTTGTATAAAATTGTTTCCTGTGTCCATCGTGTTCTTGATCTACCGGATGCTCCTACGCTCAACCAAGGGCTACGGGGGTATCCTTCGTCGGTCTAGCTATGAATCATCAACACCGACCCTCCGCTGCCGGGCATGAGGAGTCCGCCTCCTACGACTCCCCTCTGTCGTCCTCCCCCGTGCCTCCCCTCCATCACCCGCACCACGGCTGGACGAATCAGTGGCGATGCTTGCTGCATCAGGGCTCTGTCTCACCATGCCTGCCCACTGTTAGCCCCTCCCTCCCGCCCCCCGCCAACCGCCTATCAGGCAGCTGCAGCCTCCCCCGACCCCACCAGTTGCTGGATCCGGTGTCTCTCCCCACCATGGCGCCACCATGACTCCATCCAGGAGGCCACCGCAACTCCATCCAGGGCACCATCGCTGTAGGATCTGGCCCAGGGCTGCTGCCACTGCACTAAAATGTATGATGTGCCCTGTCGAGATGTATGTCACCATCGTGGAGTCTAAGCTAAGCTCGCACCCTGCGGATGTAATATGATCATGTTTGTATGGTTGTATACATCCCATCCTATACTATAATATGTATTTGGCTGAAATTTTGGCTCTTTATTGGTATGTTGGATGGTGAATACTCGGACTGTTGTATAGTACTGCTCTTTTGTCCTATCTAGACCCGTCCTGTATTTAAAATTTTGACTTCGGGGGGTTGGTATTTCATATGATGCTGAAGATACTGATATATGGTACCACTCTTCTCCGTCGTATACTCACTCTATCAAAATTTAGTAGCCTACTTTCAGTATCATATAGCAGTACAATCTGTTTTATAGTACTACAGCTAGTTGCTTCAAACGAATTGGTTCAAGAATATTACAGCCACCTGATTCATATACTACAACTATCTGGATCATATATTACAGCTATCTGGTTCAAACGAATTGGTTTAAAAAACACAACAACCTGGTTCATATATTATAACTATCTGGATTATAATTTACAACTATGTGGTACATGGCCAATGGAATTCTGTAGTACAGCTAACTGCCTCAAAAATTTGAATTTCAAAATTTTCACATATTACAGCTATTTGTTTCATACATTACATGCCTAATGTGGTTCTATACTACAGCTTGCTAGTTTATATATACTACACCTAGCTGCGTCATATACTACTGCTATCTGGTTCATACGTTACAACTCTCTAAAAATTTCAATTTGAAATTTTTCAGAAGTTTCATATTGGATGTCAAAACATGCGTAAAAGTCTCAATAATCTAGTGGTGAAAAATGTTTTTACATTAGGTCACCGAGTGAAGAATTATCATAAAAAAAACCACATGCATCCATGTGTCACGTAGCAGATTCCTGTGTCAGGTTGCCCATTTTTTACGCCCATGCACAGTAGATTGTACGCAGTGGCGGAGCGTGGAGCCAAACCAAGGGGGGGCAGTTAAGCTGTAACTGTGAACAAAGCAGCAGCTCAGTTACGCTCAGCGGCAATTAGTGTTACATAAAAAGCTCGCGATGGCCACCTTTGCCTGGCTCGTTGTATATTTGTTAACCATCTAAGCATTTTGTCTCGTTTAAGCTCGAGCTGCTCACGTTATATACAGTAGCGCTGGCAGTTTGTCTTCCATGACATTTATCGAATGGCCAAGCATGGCAGAGAAGACAGGCGCAGCATGTACGATGTCTCGCTCCTACTGTCTGCTCCCTCCGTCTCTCATTGAGTTTGTCACATCTTATTTTATTATTCATCTTATTTAAAAAAATTATAAATATAATTTGTTTTATTATGACTTATTTTATTAATAAAAATACTTGATTAATTTATTTTATTATTTATATAAATATTTTAAATAAAATAGATGGTCAAATATGAAGTTTAAAAATCAAAAACATCGAACTCCGACGGAGAGAGTACCAGGAGTAGCTGAGTAGAAGTAACAGGACGCCGCCACCGCCCTCATTTACCACCACCACGCCGTCCACACACATTCAATTCTCTCTCGTGGCCGTGTAGAACACTGCAGATGCCGAACTTCTTCACCTCACCATCCAATCAGTTGCTCAACTTTGTACAGATGCAGCTGCCATGGCCAGTGCGCACTGCGGCGGAAGGGGGGGCAAGCGCCCAGCTTTGCCTCCACTACGCTCCGCCACTGGTTGTACGCTCATATAGACAAAGGTATATGAAACGACGAGGATTAAAGCACCTGAGCGCTGATGTGAGTCCCACCAGCATCTTCTCATGAGTTGGGCCTCCCAGGGAGCTGTGAGGGGCTCCGAATAGCAGGGGGAGCCTAGCTAGGGCTCATAATAGTGGCTCTCAGGAAAATGTGCGAAAGGTATGGCATAGGATTGACGTACGTACGTGGTTACAACAGGAATCGTCATTAAATTTGGGTGGGGCATCAATAATTAATAGAATCGGTGTAGGATGAAGAACATAATTCTTCACTTTCTATTTCCATATTGAGAAATGATATAATTCTATGGATAATTGGATCTGTGCCATCATAATTTTGAGCTTCTAAGATCTGTCATTACTACTTAGAAAATTGGCCATATATATGCCATTACAGTTTGTGTTTTACCTGTCTCCCGCCATTACAATTTTGGGGTTAACTGGATCCATACCATTACAAATTTTCAAGTTTGGATATATGCCATTACAATTCTCCCTTGATTCCTACATAACGTGCATTCTAGTAGCATGTGAGCAATTATTCGAACTGTAACGAAGGATATCAGATGCGCGGAAATTTTATTGGCATGGATCTAATTAACCCTAATTGTAAGCAAATTAAAGTTGTGTGCACCCAATGAAAAAATTGTCAAAACGCCACTTCAAACATCCTTTTGCTATTTTGCCATCTTGGGTGGCTGACGGGTGGAACTGGATTAAATCACTGATTTGTGGTAACCCTATATATACCCCATGTCCCATTCTAAACCTCTTATAAGTTACCTTGCGCTGACGGATGGAACTGGATTAAATCACTGATTTGTGGTAGCCCTATAATTACGATGGAACTTTGCACTGAAAACCAAATGATTATATTAGTTACCTTGCCAATGAGGGCTTCCGTCTCATTCAACTTATCGATAATCTTCACTATGTCAGGTCTTTTCTTGCTATCATTCTGTACACACTCCAGTGCAATCTCAAAGCATGTCTTTACTTGTTTGCAATATGCATCAAGCAAAGAAGAATTAATCCCTGTTTTCTGCAACCTGTCCTTCCAGTTGTTTTGCACCTAAGAAATAAATAACGTCAAGCTGGACTGATAATTGAAATGTTAATGAGACATAGCATTAGATAAGAAATATCGATTCTTACTAAATCAATGAATTCATCAGTACTCTTGTCTGCAGATCTAGAGTGGCCCTCGTGTCCTGACAGTATCTTTATCATCACAACACCCAAGCTGAATATGTCAAACTTATTCGTGATTTCACCTTCCTCTATATTTTCTGGTGGCCGGAACCCTCTGCATCCCATCACATCAATCAATATGTAGCTATTCATACATTTGGTTGAATGACAAAAAAAACATACGTTAATGAAAGTCGACAAACATACAATGTTCCTAGGCGAATTCGTGTAGTCCGAGTTTGCTCTTCACTGAAAATCATGGACAACCCAAAATCTGCGATCTTAGGCACCATCTTTGTATCTAGCAATATGTTGTCAGGTTTTAGGTCCAAATGATAAATAGATCTTTTGTGCAAGTAATTCAATCCCTCACATATCCCCTTAACAATTTTGTAACGTTTATGCCAGTCATATCCATGGAACTCATCTGCAGAAGTAAATGAAGGGATTACCAATCAATGAAAATGCAAATAGTTTTCTGCCAAGAGACACAAATAGAGCACTAATGTACCAAAAAGATGCTCTTGAAGGCTCTTATTTGGCAAATACTCGAAGCACAGTGCTCTGCGTATTTTGTCAACAAGAACTGTCATTCCATTGACCTCCATAGGCTCCTGTGTTGTTTCATAGCAATAGCCAAGAATTTCCACGATGTTTAGATGCTTGAGCATCGAAAGGTTCTTATATTCATTTCGGAACTGCTTGTCATCGAGATTGAAATCATGAAGCACCTTCACAGCAACATCCTTACCATGTATAGTCACCCCCTGTCAAAATAAATTTCTGGTTTTCAATACAAGTTGACTACTGCACAATAGAAAACAAGCAGAATTCTTAACTGCAGCTAGAAAATTTATCATCAACTGAAGTACCGTCTCTTCTTTCCTCTCAGACAAAAAAGCAGACAAGCGAACAAAAGAAATTAAGGAGCATTTTGTGTTGGTTGATGTTACCAACTTGTGCGTAGTGCAAAAGTCACTACGGGACATAGCAAATTTACCGAGTGTCAGGGACACTCGGCAAAGCCACTAAAACACTCGGCATATGATATGCCGAGTGTGACACTCGGCATCTAGCACTCGGCAAAGTTTTCTCGGCGAACAGGGCCTTTGCCGAATGTCTTCCTGTAGTGAGGAGAATTTGATGGGGCAAAATGTAATAAGTGCATAATATGGCATCTAGTATGACGTGTCACACCAGAGATATATAATTAAGGAGATGAGCTAGTAGCAATTAGTGTTTCTTATATGCTAGTACTCAATAAGTTACAACAAAATTGACTTGATATTTGCGGAGTTAGGGTAGCATTAATAGATTGTTCCACTATGGGAGATAAGTTGCAAGTTACCAATCAACTGTGGATTCCATATGCACGAATAGTGCTATATATTGCTATGGATATGGGTCTCAATAGTGGTGAAGGGACATTGGAACTTAGATCCAAATCTTGTTGGATCCCTTGATTATTTTTGTGGAAAGAAAACCAAGTCTTGTGTTGTGTTAAATTTGCCTCCTAAGTCTGGCCATCAGGCCAGGTTTTGTAGAGGTATCCATCTACCTGGGATAAATTTGCAGTAGTATATATTTACTGCTCATATTCTTAATAGACATTAATCAGGTAAGAAAGACACATTAGTGACAGGTCATAAGGGTAGATAACAGTAATATGCCGGTAAGACTGGTCATATGAGCAACAATGAGGATTTTCTTATCAAAATATGGTTATGGTTAAAGAAATAATTGAAGCATGAAGAAACTAGTAATATTCAAGCACAAAGGCACCGGTCTTTCAAATGGCGAAACAACCCGAGTTAATTTTAGTAGTAAGATCTCCCAAAGTGCCTGTGAAAACCACAAAACCCATTTAACTCACGCAAACTAGATCACCTCACCTTTCCACTAAGTGCCGCATGCCTAAGAGGAAATATTAGGAAAATTAAAAGTATATATAACTCCTAAACTATTAGGCAGGGAACGCCCTCTGAACTATCAAATCGGATAAAATCACCCCCTCAACTATAAAAAAACCAGACAAATAACACCGTGAGGGGGTTATTTGTCTGGTTTTTTATAGTTCAACGACTTATTTGTCCCGTTTTGAAAGTTCGGGGGGTTATTTGTCCACCCTATAGCTCAGGGGTTAAATATATTTTTTCCTTTTGTATTTTAAATTCATTCCCTCTATTTAAGCAGGCTAGAAGACTCCAAAAGTTCTCAAAATTTAACTAAAAATATAATGCATATAGAAAAAATCCAATTGGAATCACTCAAACTGGACATTTGGTTTTTAAATTAAAATTAAATAAATGTTTCATATTTAAATTATTTTAGTATTTTTTGAATAGCATAAACCTCGTCTGAAAATATGGAAAAAATTGTTAATATTCACTGGATACATGATTTAACTTAAGAAAATTATTTCTCATAGAACTATATAAAATTTAAATTTTCTTTATATAGTGTTTTTATCTAAAGAAATAGACTATACGAAGATACTATATAAAGAGAACTTAATTTTTATAGAAGTTTTTAGAAATAAATTTTTAAGATAACTCATGTATCTTACTGAATACTAATAATTTTTCCATATTTTTAAACAAGGTTTAGCCTATTTGAAAAATACTAAAATATTTTAAACATAGAAAATTTATTGAATTTTAATTTGAAACCCAAATATAAATTTTGAGTGATTCTAATTGGATTGTGTCCTACGTGAATTATAGTATTTTTGTTAATTTTTGAGAAATTTTGGAGGCTTCTAATCTGCTTAAATAGAGATGACATTTAAAATAGAAAACCGAACGCTGATGTCATCGTGACGTCAGCAAAACAACCCTCCACCGCTGAAAAACCACCTCAAGGGTTTGGTGTCCTGTTTTTTATAGTTCAGGGGTTATCTGTTTGGTTTTCGATAGTTTAGGGGGTCATTTGTCTGGTTTAACAATTTAGGGGGTTATGTGTTCCCCGCCCTATAGTTAAGGCGGTTATATATACTTTAATTTTCTGAAATATTAATATGCTATATAAACCTTTAGCTATATATATATATATATATATATATATATATATATATATATGTTTACCCCTCTGTATGAATTTATATAAAGAACAGCTCGTTAACAGATCCGATGGAGAGAAACAATTTCTTGAATCGTCTCGATCTCTCTCTCTCTAAGTTGTTATGAATATTCTATGATTTTTTAAGCATTCCCACAAAATGTCATTAGTATGTTTGCAGCTATAGCCGTCGATGATGATCTTAACACCAGTGAAAGCTTAAAAACAAAAGCTGTGAATAACGTTACTACCGTGATCCCTGATGAAAAAAAAAGAAAAAGAAAAAATTGTACATCTTGAAAAGTTACGAAACTTTAAAGTTGATAACTTTTTTATTTGAAGTCATCTTATCATGGAAAATTATGTTTGAATTTTTTAAATTTAAAGTATCAAAATAAAAGTTGTAGATCTCGAAAATTCATAAAACTTTGTAGCCTACAACTTTTCATTTGAAATCATCTTGTCAAAGAAAACTACGTCTGAATTTCTCAAAATTTAAAATTTAAATTTTGTAAACGACCTTGGATGAAGAAAGCACCAAAATAGAAGTTGTAGATCTCCAAAAGTTATATAACTTTTATGGTTGACAACTTTTTTCTTTGAATTCATTTAGGGTCTCAAACACTCAATTTACACTTAGTTTGGTACAATATGTGGTGAACCAAAATGCTTCTGGACACAAGTGACATAGAGGTGCAGTGGTAGAGGAGGCTACAGATTCCAGCAGCAGTCGCGTAGCGCGCGACTTTCATGAAAAATACCTCAACTTGCGACTTGAAAAAATCCCTAGATTTTTTAAAAAATGTTTTGCTGTTTTATTTGCCAATTTTTTTTAGATTGTACCTAAAATGATTTGTAGAGGAGGCTCTACCCCTACAAATCGTTTTCGAGAGGCGGGCTAGAAACCGCCTCTACAAATATACGCGACTTGTAGAGACGCTAGCGTAGAGGTGGCTGAGAAACTGCCCCTACAAACCATTTTCAGCCGCCCCTAAAATTGGTTTATGTAGTAGTGACTAGTTTAATTAGTCACTGCTAGGAATAATGGTACACTATTATAGAAAACGCCCACTTTTAGGCTATGGAACTATTGGCTGAGTTCACGCGTGGCATTCCAACTCTGAAACCGGAAGGGAGTGCAAATCATGATGCTATGGCTATTATCGCTGCAGACCCAGTTTTCGAGACAGCAAGACTAAACAGCGCAGAAGGAAATGTTTTTATTTTGGGAGCTGAGGAAAGGGAGTCAACAAAGAAGAACAAAGAAGATGAAGAGGTCGGAGTCACAAAATTTTAGTTTATCGGCTGGGCTGCCGTGTGCAACCCCGCCGGGAGCCATGATTCTCTTAGGATGGGGCGAGACTCGGCAGTGGGTTAGCTTTGCTAGTTAGTGAAGCAATACCGCCCCTCCCTCCTATTTCTATCGGAAACAAAAATGAGAGATGATACTGTGAAGGACTTCATGTACGTGGTCATTGGGCTACAATGCTTGTTAATTAATTTGGCTGTTAGTTGTCAAGGTAGGAGTGGAGGGCTGGCTCTTTTTTGGTGCTTGGAGATTTTTGTTTCCCTTCAGTCTCTGTGTACAAACTTCACTGATGTACATGTGAAGAAGGGGACAGAGATAACTTGGAGGGCAACTTTTGTTTATGGGGAACCAAAAACAGAGGGGAGACACATCTTTTGGGACTGGTTGCGGTTTCTTAAAGCACAGTGGGACAGAGACCATGGGTTTGTCTAGGGGACTTTAATGAAGCATTAACAAATGATGAACATTTTGGCCCTTCTGATAAAGGTGAGAGACAGATGTGTCTTTTCAGGGAATGTTTGGAGGATCGCTAACTTGTGGACCTTGGCTTCTATGGTCCGAAGTTCACTTGGAATAATAGGCAATATGGGGAAAATAACATCAAAGTAAGGCTTGATAGAGGTGTCGCTAATGGGCTGTTTAATTATTCAAAATTTTGAGGACATTCAAGTGGAAAATATTGTTACATCATCTTCTGATCATTATGCGGTGTGGCTCTCTTTTTCAAAACATGGTTACATGAGGCAAAATGAGCTGAGACCTAATTTCATTAGGTATGAGGAAGCATGGAGTCGGTTAGATGATTATTCTGAAACTGTTGAAAAAGCATGAACACAGACAAGTATGCAACCAAGAAGTCTACAATCTATATGCATGGACTAATCTCTCAAAGTTGGCTGCATCTCAAGCAGAGTGGAGTAGGGATCAGTTTGGAACCCCTCACAAAGAGATCAAAACACTTGAAAAATGTTTGTCAAAATTAAAAAAATACTAGCGACACAAGGAGTTACTCTGCTAAAGAAAAAGACATAAAAAAAAAAGGCTTCGTGAGCTTTTTGAGAGATAGGATATCATGGCATGACAGCCTTCAAGAGTGGATTGGCTCAAAGCAGGGGATCGAAACACTTCTTTTTCCACGCACGTGCATCAGCCAAGAGGAGAACAAATAAAATAAATTACTTGCTTAGGCAAGATGGCTCAAAATGATGGACAAGAATGAAATAAAGAATATAGTCAAGACCTTTTATTCAATCCATGCCTATAAAGATTGATCAGACCACTAATGAAGCTTTGTGCAAGCCATACTCTAATGAAGAAATTAAAGAGGCTTTATTTCAAATGGGCCCAACAACATTACCAGGCCCAGATGGTTTCCCAGATTTGTTTTATCACAAGCACTGGACCTTATTACAAGATGACGTATGCCATGCTGTGAAAAGCTTTTTGGAAGGAGATGACATCCCGGAGGTTTTTCTGATACAATTATCGTTCTTATTCCAAAAAGGACTAAGCCTGAGCAATTAACAAATTTTAGACCCATCAGCCTCTACAATGTTCTTTATAAAATTGCCTCAAAAGTTACTGCTAATAGGCTTAAGGTGTTGTTGCCCAACATTATAGCCCAAGAACAAAGTACTTTTGTTCTTGGGAGGCTGATCACAGATAATGTGCTTATTTTTTGCTCAAAAAAAAGATAATGTGCTTATTGCTTATGAGTGTTTGCACACAATTAGAAAACATAAGGCTAAGACCCCTTTTTTCACGCTAAAAATTGATATGATGAAAGCCATGATCAGGTGGAATGGAACTATTTGGAGAGGGTGCTTAAGAAGCTTTGGCTTTGCATAATCGTAGGTCCGCAGTATGATGGTTGAAGGTAAAACATGTCCGGCCGGTTTTAGAGTTGGATTACCGTGCGTGTACTTGACCAATTGCTGGATGACAAAAGCAATACCAAATACCAAATTTGTCTATAAGCTAGCTGGAGCAATGATATACCTTGTAAACCGTTCCAAATGCTCCTGCACCGATCTTATCCTTGAAATCATTTGTGATTTCTTTCAGTTGTTCATATGTGAGCTCATCCGGCTCCATAGTGTTTGAGGTGCCTCCAATGTCTGCAGAGTAACAAAGTATGATCGAGCTGACATATGTAAGAGGAGAGGAGGCGGAAGAGAGCGAGAGAGCTCACCGAGCTTTTCCGAGAAATCATTTGTGATTTCTTCTACTGATTCAAAAGTGAGTTTCTCTGGCTTCATAGGGTTTGAGGAGCCTTCGACGTCTATAGATTAATAAAGTGTGAGCTGAAATGGGAATCAAGATGAAGAAGAGAGAGCTAGCTCTAATGGTGGCGTTTAGTTGGAGAATGGTTCCATCCCAAGAAGTTAGAATAAACCGGGGAGTTTGGTTAGTGGGATGGAATAGTTTTATCGTACGTTACGCGGGGCTCACCTGTCACCCTCAAGCTGCGTCTTTCTCCTTGCTCTGCTCGCATGGCCGTTCGCTCCGCACGTTGCTCATGGCTCAACTCCGGTGCGGGAGGCGGCGACGGGGACGGCTGGATCCGTCGACGCGAGCGACGGCGACGGGGCATGGCTCCGATGCGGAAGGGAGCGTCGGCGACGCGACGGAGCGGGTTCCGGTGCAGAAGGGGGGGCCGGCTCCGGGGCTGACGGGGGCGAACGGAGAGGGGGCCGGGGCCGGCAAGCGCCACCGGCGGGGGGATCCGGCGCGGGAGATGTCGTCGACGAAGGGTGGAGGAGCTCCGGCACAGGAGACGGCGGTGTTGTGGACGAGAGATATGAAGGTGAGCGGTGACTGTACCGGCAGGCCGCGCGCGAAGTGGGGATGATATGCTACGGCACAGGAGGTCCGTGCCTGCTGTGTGTGTTGCCAATATAAAATTTGTTGCAGCTGGCCGGATCGGAGCAGCAGCAAGGTACGTACGTACGTTCACGGGCACACAGAAATCAAGCTGGCACCAACCTAAACCTGCTCCGGCTGTCCGGAACTGCCCTGCCTACCTGCTGCCTCCAACGTACATCAGACATGGTTGGTGGCAATTATAGGCGTACTACTATTTCAGACCTGCTCATAACCATAAACTAATTAACGCCAGTACAGCTTAACCCATATCCTACGCTGCTAGCCATAAGCTAGCATGCTCCTAACCACCATGTAGCGACTTTTTTTTTAACTAAAGCTAGTGTGCATGCACCGATATGCACATGGTGGAAGGATCGGTCAAGGCTTGTAGGCTCCAGCGTCCCCCCTTTTTATTTAGGGGTATATATATATAAATGTGTACTTCTTTGGTCCTAAAATAATTCGCATCCTAACATTTAAACTTTATTATAAAATAATTGGTATTCTACTCCAGGTGCCTTTTAAGGTACATGCGCATAGTTAATGAGGGGTATCTTAGCCATTTGCTATGTCGACTAATTTGTCTTAAAAAACTCTAGGATGCAAATTATTTTGGGACGGATGATCTAGATAGGTATTTGTACCAGATTCTTAGATTTAATGAACTAACTATTAGTTAAAAGAACACTTATTTTGAAACGAAGGACGTAGATGTTCAGAGGGTGCTAGCAAACATCTCAAAATGATTCTTTGGTGCTTCATGTTGAAAAGGTTAGCGCTTCCTAGCACCGTCTTAGTTGACATACTTGTTTCTGCACTGGGTGCTTCAAAACAAAATCAATAGTTTTTTATTCTACCGTGAGTTGAAAAAGTTTACTTGATTTCATATTTTTTTAACTTAATGACAGGAGCTCCGTCGTTCAATTAACAAAGCCGGAGACAAGAAGCCTCCGAGTTTTTACCGAGTACCACCTTCTTTGCCGAGCGCAAAATTTCGAGCACTCGGCAAAAAGCATGTTTGCCGAGTGCCCGAAAATCGACACACGACAAAGAAGGCGGCACTCGGCGAAATCTCTCTTTGCCAAGTGTCCGGGCTAGACACTCGGCAAACAATGCCCTTGGTCGAGTGTCACGAAAAAGGCACTCGATAAAAATCAATATTAAATTATTTACCGAGTGCCAAGAAAAAGGCACTCGGCAAAATATTAACGGGCGTCACACCCGCACTTCTTGCCGTTAATGGAAAACCTTTTTAAAAAAAATAATTATTTTGACGAGTGCCAAAGTGGAGCACTCGGCAAAATACCTCTTTGCCGAGTGCAATCCCTCGGCGCTCGGCAAAGTAATTTTTGTGCCGAATGCTTTTGTGCACACTCGGCAAACATTTGTATTTAAAATTTGGTATCTTTTTCGCTTTTTGTGCTCTCTGAGTACAACAAGTTGTCCTTAATTTAAAAATTTGGTAATTTTTGCGCTTTATCTGCTATATTTCATTGATTTATTGTATTTGCAGGATTTTTTTCCAAGAGTCAAATTTAAACTACAAGTGATTGAAATTATGGCATAAAATAAGTGGAAAAATGATATTCAAGTAGTTAGTCCAGTTTGAGGCCTTATCCGGGAAATGAAAATAAATTTCAAATATTTTCTTTAGAAAACACGATCACAAACAAGGATGGAATGTTTTTTAAAATTGTAAAAATAGCAAACGAAGTTCGAAATTCACGAGATTTGTCACGATGGCATGATATCGTACGCTAATGTTGTGAAAAAAAATTGAGAAGTTTTCAAATATTTTGTCACGTCGGACACTTAGAAACCGAACCTCCTCCGCAGAAGATTAGAAGTATTGAGAGAGATTGTTAGGATTTAGAGTACAAATGACGGCCGAATTCGAGTTTGGTTTCAAAAATTTTTTATAGGCAATAGATAGCTTATATTGATTAATGGCAAATTTTGATAATTTTTCGGATCAATTTGATATTTTATAATTATTTTTCGAAACTATAAAAAATATAGGCCGAGTGTTGAGATTTGACACTCGGAGAAGCCCGTTGCCTGGGACTTAAGTTTGTGGATATTTGTTGTCACCTCGGTCTGTTCTTCCCCTACTGCCGCCGCCCTCCCCGCCCACCCTGCCGCCGCACCCACCCGCCGCCGCCCGCGCATTCCCTGGCCGTCCATCCCCGCCGCCGCTCCCTCTCCCATCCCCGCGCTCCGCGTCCCATCCCTGCTGCCGCGCCCCACCCTAGCCTCGTCCACACGGGCACCTCACAGATCAGCACGGCAAGCAGTGCAGCAAGCCACGGCCAGGAGACTGCTGCATCACGGATTCAAGGAGCAGCTGCACCAGCAGGAACCGGCCACGCCTACACAGCCGGTTAAATCTTTTCCCTTTAATTCTTGCACTGATTTTCCTGCAGAAATAGTTGTTCCTAGTTGTTGCACTGTATGTGTATGCGCTTGGGATGAATCCGATTGATTAGCAGTGTTTATCTTTACACACGTTTTTGGCATTTGGTAGTTGATTTGTTTATGCTCGCAAGGTGTTAGATGAAATGACTATTAGGCTGATCCGCTATTATATTTGCTTCCGCTTTTCTTAGTGCTTTGTTAATCATTTCTAGGGTTACCATATCACTAGTTAGTGTTTTAAATTTTCCAGCGGCTCTGTTGTCCCATGTGGATATACTATGAAAAAAAGTTAACGTGTGAATATCATTCATTTTTATCCATGTTACTCGTCCATCTTTGTCAAAGCTGAACAGAAACCTGCACAAGTTATCTATATGAGCACACATTGTTTTGAATCTTGCTGTATATTTTCCCTGTAAATAGTCATATATGGGTGATATGGCAATAGCTTGAGTAAATGACTTGAAATTCTGCTGCCTGTATGGGTGCTGTTTGGGCTTGAATTGCACCAGTAAAATGGGGAATCTTACTACTTGAAATTCTCATGTTGTCATTTGATTGGGTAGCTTTATCGGGTTATACTCTACTTCCTGTAGATATTTTATGTGTACCTTGGTCACTAAATTAGAGTTTTAAAAATGACAAAGTGGCGCTGTTTTAATTAGTCCCCATTGTTAGACTTAATTGTTGATGCTCAGAATTTGCCAAAAAGGAATGTTCAAGCTCAAGAGGTGTGTGCCCTGTAAATGTTCCAGAGTTAACTGCTTTTAACATATATTCATTACATGCTTTCTGCTACTAAGAACTCCCTATACCATTGAACTTTTGCCATATATTGAAACTTCATAGATGAGGTAGCTGGATACACAAGCTGACTGTGAATATTAATGACCCTATTACCAACAACTCCATGCTATGCTGTCTTTTCAGATTGTAGATCTTGATCTTCCAAATACAACCCAGACTTACAGGTTGTATTATAGAAAGCTATTGCTAGTGACATAAAAAAAAATCTGTTTGCAAAGTTCCAAATACTGCCTTCGATGGTATGCTATTGTGTAAATGCTATTTATATGGCAGATGAAGACTTCGGGAATGATTTACTTGTGTGCTTCACCAAAGGATTCAATTTTTATTGGTATGTCTGTTGGCAGAATGGCAGGTGAAGACTTTAGGAATGATTTACTTGTGTGCTTCACCAAAGGATTCAATTTTTATAGGTATGTCTGAATCTACACTTTTGTTTTTGAGTTCTTAATCTTGTGTTTTGTGTCATGGAAATATGGACAGATAATAGATTTTCATTTCTATAGGTCTTGTGCTTATACCCTATCCAAAACCAATTTTTGCCTGATGGTAAGGATATATTCTTCTAGTTTCCTGTTAGTCAGAGACATGCAACTTAATATTCAGGTATGTAGGGACTTTGGTCAGAGAACTCCCTAATCTTATTGTTTGCTTGCACCTGTTTGCAGCTATTTGTTTGGCGGTAGATTTTTCCTGCCAGACAAATATGATTTATATACATAATTTGAAGCTAAATGTGCTACGTTGTCTTGCCTGGGGTGTAAAATAAAGACAATTGCAGAAATATGTTAGCTCTTTGGTCTGAAGACTAATCTGATTCAGTTAATTTTGTGTTATAGCAGTTTGCTGTGCAATTTGAGTGTTGGATAACACTGAGGCATTTAGTCTAGTTCAAAAGTTGGCTCTGGAGATAACAGAATTTAGTGTCTAGGAAAAAACGCTGCTGCAGTAGTGGTGCTGCTATTAATGTGAATGAGGTTTTATTTTTTTCATAAATTTTAGCTCTTTGCCGAGTGCAAGTGAATGAGGTTTTATTTTTTTTCATAAATTTTAGCTCTTTGCCGAGTGCCCTGGCTCTTGCACTCGGCAAACACTACTCTTTGCATGTTAATGGCCGTCAACATTCGGGTGCGAACTTTTTTTTGCCGAGTACCTATATCGCACTCGGCAACGTCTTTGCCGAGTCCCCCAAAAAGACACTCGGCAAAAAGCCCCTTTGCCGGTAGACCTTTTACCAACCTTTTACCGAGTGTCCTTTGCCGAGTGTTACACTCGGAAAAGTCATTGCCGAGTACATAAGGGGTATTTACCGAGTGCCCTAGCACTCGGCGAAGTGGGGGAATCCTGTAGGGACAGCCAGGCGCACGTGAACACCGGGCAGGGGCCCAGGGAATGAGTTGGTTTCACATTTTAGTGGGCGTAGGTGTTGATTTGCTTAAGTACACGTTAGAGCCTTTTTGTTCAACCGAAATTGTAATGATGTGATCACCACGCCTACGCAAGCCTCCACCATGCTCGAGGCCTGCAAAGTTTCCAGCCACGTGCCTGGCCTGGCCTGGCCTCCACCCACCACCCGCCTTTTCCTGGCCAGGCCTCCACCGACTCCACCCACCACCCGGACCAAAGCTTTGTGACCTGCAAAGTTTCCGTCCACAGCTTTGTGACCGGAAGAAAATCCTCTGTTCTAAACGGAGCACTAGTGTTTTTTTTTAAGTGCTACCAGTTACTATCATGTACATCTTAAAACACATGAGATTTTCTGATTATCGTTCAGACACGTAGTTGAAAGTATACCTGACATCCCACTTTCATTGTTTTTCTCTACGGTGTTTCTCTAATTAACATTTCTAAATTTGATAGAAAATCGGTCTTTTCTAAATGCTAGATTACGAAAGCGCATTAGACGTCCAGAAGTTCGACAGAAAAATCCGTCTTCTCGAAATGCTGGGTTATGGGCATCAATGCCCTATCGCGACAGCTTACGCACCCTCCGTCATTGTATGATGCTGTGTTAACTAGCGTTAACACCGCCTGCTACATCTGTTTCCAACCCCAGTGACTCGTGAGGCATCACACGGAGATGGCGATGCAACATATGGTAGGCATTTTAACTCGTATGTTTTAGTCTTTCTACTACATGTCAAGTCAAGATATTTTAACATACGTGTCTTAATCATTTTACTATAAGTCACTGCCACAACATCATTTGTAGGGGCGGCTTGTAAAACCGCCCCTACGTAACTGTCTTTACAAATCACAGCCGCCCCTAGAAATGGATTTGTACGGGCGGCTGGATATTGAGCCCGAAACCTCCCCCTGCATTATCACTGCACCTCTTACTCACTTCTAACAGCATTCCACTTCGGTTCTCCTCGTGTTATACTAAACGAAGTGTAAATTGATTGTTTGAGGCTCTAAACGTTTTTAAATGAAAAGGTTATCAACTATAAAGTTTCATAACTTTTTGAAATCTACAACTTTTATTTTGGTACCTTCTCCATCTGACGTCGTTTATAAAATTTGAATTTCAAATTTGAGAAAGCCAAATCTAGTTATTTTTTGGCAAGATGACTTCAAACGAAAAAGTTGTCAACTATAAAGTTTCGTAACTTTTCAAGATATATAACTTTTATTTTGGTTATTTTTCATCCGACATCATCTAAAAAATTCAAATTTCAAACTTTTGGACATTCAAACATATTTTCTCTTGACAAGATTATTTCAAATGAAAAAAATTTTAACTACAAAGTTTCATAAATTTTAAGTATCTACAACTTTTATTTTGATACTTTTTATATCCGAAGGGCGGCCCTGGTGCAAGCTGTAGGGCTTTACCGCCTATGACCAAGAGGTCCAGGGTTCTAGCCCCAGCCTCTGCACATTTATGCAGGGATGACTGCTGGCTATTTTTTCTTCCCCAGACCCCGCAGTATGGGAGCCTACGACACTAGGTATGCCCTTTTTTTTACTTTCTATATCCGTCATTTATAAAAATTGAATTTCAAATTTGAGAAATTCAAACTTACTTTTACATGACAAGATTACTTTAAACGGAAAAGTTGTCAACTACAAAGTTTATATCTTTTCAAGATGCATAACTTTTGTTTTGGTTATTTTTTCATCCGTGATTGTGTTTGTGACTTTGTTCCCAAATCTTACATCTCCTTGTAGTTTAGAAACTAGATGGGAGAGATTTAAGATTTATTGATAAATTTACAAACACAATCTCAGATAAAGAAAATAACCGAAACAAAAGTTATTCATCTTGAAAAGTTAAGAAACATTGTAGTTAATAACTTTTCGGTTTAAAGTCATCATGTCATTCTAATGTAAGTTCTTTAAAATTTCAAATTTAATTTCTAACCGCATTTTAATAAATGATTTCTAATGAAAAACTAGTAAGAAGCAAAATTGTATAACTTTTCAAGATCTATAACTTTTATTTTACGTTGCCGGCACCTATTTGTATGGGCGGCCAAATATAGAGCCGGTCCTACAAATTGATTTGTAGAGACGGCTTGACATTGAGCCTTCCTTACAATTTATAGGGACGGCTACAGATAAAAACCGCACGTACACATTGATTTGTATGGGGCGGCTCATTTCCAACCATTTGTAAGGGCGATCACAAATAGAGCTGCCTCTACAGAAAAATGGGGTCGTAGCTACAAATCGTTTTTTAGCAGTGAGTCTTATTGTAACATGTTATAGGCATTTATTTTCCGTTGCCTCTAGGCATCTTCTCACTAAACTTCTACATGCTTTAGTCTCTTTACAGTAATTCTTTTTACAAGCAACAGCATTTTACTGGAAGTCTTTTTATGTCACATGCTTTAGTATTTTTACATGCAACAACAATGCAACATACTATAGGCATTTCAACTCACATGCTTAGTTTTTTACGCAAGTCATATGTATTTGAACATATGCGACTTAATCTTTTTGCAGTAAGGGTTTAAGTATTTTGTAAAATATTATAGGCATTTATTTACCGTTGTCTTACGTACTTTCTCACTAAAATGCTACATGCTTTCTTCTGGTGCTTAATTCCTAGGTCTCTTCTAACTATGCTACAGACATATTAGTTGTTTTAGTCAAGTCTTGTTGTTATTGTAAGCGTGGAAGTGTTATAAACCACATGGAATCCGTTCAGAACAAAGCCTATCTCGATCTGATAGCTTGCCACGTAGCCCCACCACAACCTATATAAAAAGGTAGGGAGCCCTTGGCAACGTGCACCGAATCATAATGTATGCAATCCTTATAGCGCTTCCACCTGCATCATAATACAATCTAGACATGTCTTCACGTGCATGCCACATGGGTGGGTCGATGCGACAGTAGCGGAGCCAGGATTGACGTGAAGAGGGGGCTAATCGGTACCTAAGTAGAATGAATGACGAAGGATAGTTGACTACTACGATACATAGTGACAAATCTAGGAATGAATTAATAAAGAGGGTTAGAAGCTAGGTTGAATCTCTCGGTAAGTTTAATTTCAAATATTATATAATAATAACATACTTAAATAAAAGCACAAATATATGCAGATATATCATCATAAGCAGAGTTAGTATCTATGCTTTCTAAGAATATATTTTGCTTTAGGTCCACGTATTTGTTACATATTATAATTTATTGTCTATATGTAACTATGAATAGGAACACATTGTGTTCTACTTTTTTAATTGAACTATGAATGTACTTGTCGGGGTTCGTGAGTCCGCCGATGAGTAAATTTGTTCTACGAGGGGCGCGGCGTCGAGCTCGGATGGATGCGGCAGGGAGGACATAGGATTATACTGGTTTGGGCGGGAGGCCACCCTACGTGCCAGTTCGAGGCGTTACCCTGCGCCGGAAAGCTTGGAGCTAAAACGAGTACAACGGTGGCGAGAGAGGGAGCTCGCGTTGCCAAGTCTCAATGAGTTGGGAGTGAATGAGGGGGTGGTGCCGTCGCCCTTTTTATATGTCAACAAGGAGGCGGACCTTTTACATGGATGGGTTTTTTACCATCGCCGTACTTGTCCGACCGTGTCGCCCGACAGTGGGTAGTTGAGTGCCGGCCCCGCTTGTCAGTCTCCCGGCCTGGGGAAGGGGAGCGGGTCTTCCGCTACCTGCCCTCGTCCTTGCTGACGTCCGTCGGCTCCTGTCCGGCCGTCCTGTGCATAAAATAAAAAAAAAGGCGATGGGCAAAAGGGGTGATGACGTGATCCCCTATTCACCTAGGCGGAGTGGGCGAGCCACGTCGTGATGTCGAGCGGACCATGCCGTCCTTTTCGTCGGGACGACCCGCTGTGACGATGGTCGGCTCGGGCGACCCTCGGATAGGCGGGACCCGCTTGTCGGTCCTGACCCGGGCGAGTCGTGGTCGGTCCTAGGTCGGCCTTCCAAGGGCCCCGGGCTGATCGTGCCGATCCTCTGGCTAATCCGAGCCGTAATATTTCCCCCTACAGATTTTTAGTCTAATTTTAGGATGAGTATTAATAAGAACACATGGTGTTCTATAACTATGAATGTATGTGCTAGTACTCATAGACTCAAAATCTAATTTTAGGACATGAGTATTTAGTTAACCAGAATGACAAGTTAGCGGCCTATCTCTCGAGCTCATCCTTTCAAGTCAAATTATAAATAAGTACTATTTATACAAAGCATCATTATTATTATTATTATTATTATTATTAATGCAGCCTTGCTAAATATACATATATCATTACATCTTTTATTATTGTAAATGTGGGGTACTTAATACTTTTTTCACCCAAGGGGGGGCTGTAGCCCCGGCAGCCCCCCTGCAGCTCCGCCCCTGGATGCGACTCCTACACCTTTGCCGAGGTACCCTATGAGTCGGTCTCGACGGAGAGGCGTCCATGGAGGCAGGAGCAGAGCGTGACGGCCGGAGACGGAGACGACGACAATGGCCGGCTAGCCCCGTTGACCACCTGCAACTGGAGGTGTCTGGTGGCTATGAATGGAGGCAGCCATCCAGGAATCAGAAGGTACCGTACTCGTTCTCGACGGTGCGAATGAGGACACGTGGGGATGGATACATGTCCCAGCGAGGGGTACCGCTGCGAGGGACCGCCACAAGGAACCCATGTGTCAGTCTCACTGAGAGAAGGTCTGATCATGTCTCTCTAAATTTATTTTTCCGCCGCAGCCTCCGTGAGCACGGGGAGCTAGCTCGATCCCAACTGCTTTCATCCCTCCATTGGGACACATACGGCCGGCCGGGCGGACCACAGCCGGCCAGCGGCAGAGGGTCTTATGCGGCGGGCTGTAGCACTCGCCACAACTCAGCTCGACCATATATATACTTGGATACTCCACTAACATCGAAATATAAAAATATAATAAAACAACATTTTAAATCCAAGAGAGTAAATCAAAAGCTTAATACTTATTCCATTGCTTAATAATTTATCCATTTCATATTTTGTTACCTGGCTTCCTATGTGTTTTCTGTTCGAACTATTTGGTTCACTTTTCCCCATAGTTGATTATTGTACATTGTACATGCATTTGTCTCACAACGGTTTCAACTAGTAAAATTTTAGTTTTTGTTACATTTTTTAAGATTTAATTATAATCAAAGGATATAATATTTTCATCTAAATCCATCGATTTTTCTATGATTATTTCATAAAACGTTTTATATCATTTAAATATGAATACTAGATCAATAGCCCCTAATTAAAATCTGGATCCACCGCTATCCAAGCGGATCACTGTCCCATCAGTCCAAGTTCTGTCTTGGATTGCTGGGGCTCAAGTGGGGATGCACACGTAAATCAGAGGGGACTCGAGGTCGAGAGTCATTGGGGAAGAGTGGATAATGATGCCACTATACCTGCAGCAAAGATTGCAGAGTTGAATGTTCGTTGCTCAATTTATAGAGAAGCCCCAGTTGAGATCCTACCATGCCATGCCCCTCTGAAAAAAGGAGGACTTTGCCAGAGAAGGGATCTTAAGCTATGTCCTTTCCATGGACCGATTGTCCCACATGACGCAGAAGGAAATCCAGTTGAGCAGAACAGTGGTAGTTCTAATGCAGAAGTAAATCCTGTTGAGCACTTAGACATATATAGGAGGACATTCAAATGAGCTTAACGGAAACAGTGATGGTAATTATATGGAGGAAACCTCTTCAAGAACGACAGGTGTCGATGATGATTATGGTGACATAACTGGTTTTCCTGATCTAGGTAAAATTACTGCGGAAGACAAGCAATTAAAAATGTCCGGAAAAGAGAAATGGAGGATCGCAAGGCACTTCAAAGGGCCCAACGCGCAAGAATCCGTCAGCACAATGAAGATGTTCTGCGAGATGCAGCTCTTGCTTCAACTTCCCATTCTGCAGCAGCCTATGAGCAGCCTCCAGAAGCACAGGGTCGACGAGGACGCCGCGGTAAGGCAAAGGCACCAACGCTGGCATCAATGCTGAAAAGGAAAGTTACCACCAAAGACAGAATTGCAGAGAGGCTTCTGAACACTAGAGCCACAGATGCCACAATAAGGGAGGTTATAATGAAGATATGAGCTACAGGGAAGCATTTCCAAATCAGTGGTAGCAGAACTGCAGAAGCAGTTGAGTTGCCCTTGTATAGACTGGATAAACACGATAGGAATGAAATCAATGTTGTTTATAGGTTCTTAATTAGCAGCTAAATAATACGTACTGTTGCTACCTAGATCACCACAAAACTATGAGTATGTTTTCTGATATTCTGTTCTTGTGCAGTTGGTAGGATAAATTCCTTGTACATTTCCCAGTGTTCAGTCTTACTATGTCTTTTCGAACTGATTAAGATGTACCCCGCACGTACCAGGTAATCAAATTGGCAATGCATTGAACAGCAGGCACTCAATGACTCCTCGTCCTCGTTATCAACTTCCAATTCAACTTATCGCTAACGCACTAAAGCATCCTTGCTGATTCCATCGTGTGGATACTGAGACTAATGAAGGCGCGTGGTCGTTTCTTGGTTGTTATTATGATGCACACGCATATACATACAGCACTGCTTCTCAAAGATGCACCCTCGGCTGTTGGGAGCAGAGCACTTGCGTATTTTGTCACTTTTAATCCCACGTTTTAGTCCCACGTTTGATCATTCTTCCTCGGTGCACCGTGCGGTATGCCAGAGGAGCCCATGGGTCGAGTGGAGCTGGAGGCCAACGATGCTCACAGGTGCCTCTTACTCCAACGGCCGGGTTGGGAACTAATGTGAAGTTGCGAAATCTGTCTAATTTGACGTGCAGAAAATCTGATGGCAACTTATGTGGAGTTGTGAAATCTGTCTAATTTGGCGTTAGTAGCTGAGGTGCACAAAATCTAAATTTTGTAGAGACGTCTTTTATTAAGAAGATACAAATGTAGCAAGAAACAATTGTATATTAGGATGTTTAATATTGTTGCCAAAAAATAGAAAGTACTACAGATGTTTTTGCTTTTATAAAATCTTATCTCATCAAAAGACGGATTTATATCTCATGAAATGTGCGGACTTTATAAAATCTTATCTCATCAAAACGGATCTGCTTGAAGGTCCGCTTTTATAAAGTCTTATCTCATCAAAACAGTTTGCTTTTGATAAATTACTAATTTACTCTCTGAGTATCACAATAGGTGCATACTAGCAGGCCATATTTTCAGTTGCCTCTAAACTCTCAAGTCATGGGAGTGTTTAATATTTTTTTTTCTAGCAGTAGGTGAGATAGAAGCTTTCACAGATTGGGAAGAGCTCTTATAAGCAAGTAATAAAACACACAAGGCACATGCATTTGAAACAAGCTAAAAGACTAAAAGTTCATTTAAATAAACACCATAGCATGCAGGTATCGTCATGAGAAAAATGTGATAAACACAAAATCTACATGACTGATCGATGCAGTTCACTATCATGAAAACCCAAGCAAGAAGGGAGCATGCCATTTCCATAAACCGAGGACTAACATTTCAGTTGAACTAGCGGTATAATATATAAAATGCAGGGCCAGTAATAAGGGAGATAAGCAATACACCACGCGACTAATAAAAAAAATTCTTATCTTTGATGTGTCATTTACTTTATATTATTATAACACAGTTCTCTTTTTTATTTTTTTAAATCTTTATCAGGTTGAGCTTGACTTTAAATATTAAATTTCTGTATATAGTTTTGCATCCTAAATCATAGTTACTACCCCATCACGTCACACCTCTGTGTGTTTGAGATGTGTTTAGTTGGAACTATCCTTCATGTGTTCATATTCTAACACAATACTTATTGACACTTTCTTTTTGCTTTACCCTATTGTGGTAAGCTTTAGTTACAATTATATTTTTCCTTCTCCATTCATATTTCCTACTTATAGCGCACTTCCATGTGTGTTATACCTGTGTTCAATTGAAACTCTCTCTCATGTATATATATTTTCAAAGAAATATCATCTTGATATTTTCTTTACTTCGATACCTTCTCAAGGTACACTTCATTTCTGAACTAGTCCATATACTATTTCACATCCAGTCATATTTTCCCCTATGCACCTTTATTCTTGTGATCATGCCGTACATATGTTTAGTTAAAGCCTAAGCTTCAAACCTTCAACAGTGTATTTGGGTTCAAACGGACATATACATCACGACCTTATGCATGCATATGTGCATATAGTTTGCATACTGACGCAAATCATGCATGCATATCATGAGTTAGTTCTTTTTAATCTATCTGTATCTCTTATAAAGCTAAACCCTCGCTAAAAATTTCTCTCAACATGCAAGCTATTCACATCAACAATCCACTAGAACTTGTAATTATAGCCAACTATCACATGTAATTATGATAGTTATCTCTTCATCTAACGTGCATTTAGTTGTCCACATCAATGTATAAAATTATCATTCATGTGACTATAAATATAAATAATCTATTTTTTATAAAATTATCTGGAATTGCCGCAGCGACGCACGACGTACTCTCCTAGTATTAACAATGTCGAATGTATTCATTTATTTTAGATTAGGAGTTACTTTATGTTATTTTTTATTAATAGTAAAGTTGGATAATTTAGACGTAATTAGTGCTTATCTTATGTTATTTCAATAATTGTGGGGTAGATAATAGTTTTGATTTGAATTTAAGTGACACTTTATATTATTTTTCATAATGACATATTTGGTTACCTGATATGAAGAATTGAAGATTATTAGGTGTTGCTTTCATCTATTTTTTGTTGGGAATACTTTAGATTAATATTTAGAGGTCATTTTACAATATTTTCATAATGGTAGAGCTAGGTGAATGTTAGAATATGAGCACAGTGGGTGAGAGGGAGAAGCTAATACTTCTTGGTACTTTTGCTTTGTCGATTTTTTAACCGTTGGTCTGTGGAAGGTAATATTTAGGAAATTAGTAGAACTTATTCAATTAAGGACATACGAGTAATTATACCACTATAAAAATTTGTCTAATTATTTTATTTTCTTCTCACAATTTCAGGTGGCTGATGAAAGGACCATTGCACCCCTATAGCTATTTGTTTGGACATACACACATGTTTTGATTGGACCCGGGATTGATGAAACATATATTCGTTTTTCCTGTTATGAGATCGTGAGTTTTCATCCCACGCTGCCGCACAGCCGCTCATGGTTCAATCCGCTGCTGGTCGCCGGTGACTCTGCTCTCGCCTGCCAGTGACATTGTGACACTGTGCCGCCCACCGCCGACATCTCCGACCCTGCTGGGCGGCGGATCGACCCTACAGCCAATAATAAATATATGCTAGACATGCACTTCTCGCAAAACTACAATTTCCAAATAAATTATGCTTTTATAATTGAGGCATTGAGGCAGGGTGACGGAATATTGAAATGTGAAGGCTACAGCGCCAAACCATGCTCTGTGTTTTCACTTATCACTGGAGTTTCTTCATGACATTGGTCTGTGCAATCATCCACTTTGGAGCCCCACACCAGCAAGTCAAGCCCATGTTGATAACATTGAAGATGATGAAAACCCCAGCACCTATGACAGTGGATTAGTGCACTTTAAATGAAGGTATGAACCACCCTATGGGGAATCAAATAATAAAACATACCAAAAAGAGCGAAAAAAAAGATGATTGTTCGAGTAAAATTTTGACCATTCTTATTTATAAACAATCAATTTATAACAATTGAACACAGAACTTACACCAGAAAAAGACTAGTAAAATATGGTCTAATCTACAGCTACATAATGAGCAAGGAATGAATCTGCAAAGTTTTCCATGACTTTCATGCCAGTACTTGATCCAACAACGGAGGATTTGGCGAATTTGACACCGTATAGGCATGTATCCATGGTGAGATCCAGTATCCAGTGGCTGTTGACATGGTGTAGTGGAAGAGGTGAGCAAGGTGTGGGTTGGGGCGGTTTTTAAGGATCGGGAATCGATGGAGATATTGTGAAATCGGGCGCGAAGAAGCAAAGGATCTGACGACGAAATCGAGCGCCAGGTAGAGAATCACTCGAGCAATAGATAGTTTTACTATTTCATTAAGTTATTTCATTAGAAGGTCCTTGTACATATGTATCTTTGATTTCAAATTTACTACTTCTCAGAGTTTCAAAGAAAATTAATATATTAATTAACATTTATACTGTCCGGCGTTTTAAATTATAAATCGTTCTTGATAGATAGATATAATAAAAATATATATTAACAACTTGTATAATTTGAAATGAATATTTGTAGCCTTTATGAGCTGCATGTGTTGCAAATCGTAGCGTAAAATAGGAACTCGCTGTGTGGCGTGGCATGCAGGATGCACCTCGTTACTGTGCTCTGCTCTGTTGGATGCAGCCGCATCAGACGACGGCCAAGGTGGAGGTGGTGTTGGCATGGCAGGCACTGAGACCAGCCACCGACCCTGACCGGGATCCGGAACTATACAAATAAAACTTCCTATCGTACACTCAATCAACCTCCAATTAAATCACTACCCGGCGTCGCACGTCGGCGAGCACTACAGAAAATGCTAGCTTTGCCGACTGCCAAATACTTTGCCAACTATTTTCTTTCGACACTCGTCAAAGAGCTGCCTTTGCCGAGAGCCATAGATGGCAGTCAGCAAAGCCGGCTTTGCCGAGTGCCTGGCTTTGCCGACTGCCAGGCAGTCGGCAAAGCCTGGCACTCGGCAAAGGCTGCCAGTCCTGGACGACATCCACGCCGTCACCTTTGTCGACTGCCACGCCGTCAGCAGTCGGCAAAGGTGGCAGCCTTTGCCGAGTGCCACATGTGGCACTCGGCAAAGATTTTTTTGATTTTTAATCCCAGTTTTTTTCTGTTGCCTTGCTACAGTAAATACATTCTAAATTCCAAGTTTGGGGTAATTTTGATTTGTTTTGCTATATTCCGTTAATTTTTTCTGTTTCTTTGATTTTTTTCGGCAACTCCAGATTTGAACTGCAGGTACATGAAATATTAGAATTCGGTGATTCAAAAAATGATATTCATGATTTTTGGAGCATGTTTAGGCCGTATGCAGGGCCTCGCGTGAAATTTCGACCGTGTTGGTATCGGAACACGCCGAGTCACGCGCGTGAAAAGTGTTTTTAAATTTTATAAAATCCAAACGGAGTCCGAAAATGACGAAACCTGACGACATGTCTTGCCATCGCATGTAGAGGCTGTGGTAAAAATTCGAGAAAGTTTCAAGCAAGTTGTGATGTCACGTGCCTAAAGCCCACGCATCTCCACATGTGATCACAAGGTGATAGGTTGTAGAAATCCGACGTCTCAACTTGCTTCGAACATTCTCAAATTTTTATCATAGCCTCGACATACGATGACAACACACCTCGATAAGTTTTGTTATTTTCGGACTTCGTTTGGATTTTATATAATTTATAAACACTTCTACCACACCTGGATGGTCGTTTTTCGTGGATAAGGCGTGTAAAAGTTTGGGTGAGTTTATGGACACAGCCTCAAAATACACTCTCCAACGTGAATACCATTTTTTGAGTGGCTACGTCTTATTATTTTATGCACCAGCAGTTCAAACTTGGATTATCATGAAAAATTCAAGTAAATGAAATAAATAAATAAAATATAGTAAAATATTATAAAAAGGACCCAAATTCAAACATGTGCTTCAATATAATATACTTGGGCTATAGAAAAAGTATGAATTCAAAATTCAAAAAAAAAAATCAAATCTTTGCCGAGTGCCATAATTGACACTCGGCAAAGAGGCTCTTTGCCGCGTGCCTTCGACGTGGCACTCGGCAAAGTGCCCTCTTTGCCGAGTGCCGCTGAAGTGGCACTCGGCAAAGGCCAGAGTTAAAACACCGCCAGCCCGCCTGCGTCTTATCCAGTCCCCCTCCCCCCGCGCCGCCGTCCCCGCCGCCCTCCCCCCCCGCCGCCGCCCCCCTCCCCACCCCCTGACGCGCCGCCACCGCCAACCCCCCCGCGCCGCCGCCGCCGGCCCCCTCCCCCCGCGCCGCCGGCCCCCTCCCCTCCGCGCCGTCGGCCGCCCCCCACCCCCCGCGTCGCCGTCCCCCCCGAGCGCCGCCGGTGGCCACCTGTAACAACCTTAGAAATCCGGTCACCAAAAATACGAGCTTTCAAAAAAATTTTCTAAAAGTCTACCACTGTTTGGCGAGTGTCATATAGGAAACCGCCTGATAGTTGCACAAGTAGCGCCTAATGCTAGCATGAGCATTGTATTTAATAACCAGAGTTTGATTCGCCTCTTATTCGATTTTATGTGATGTTAATAAAATCAAATAACCTTTTATCACATGTATGCTTATATGTCCGCTAACTCCAGAAATGGATCCCTTATGACCTAGAAGCCCTAGTAGACCCACTGTGATGTGTACATCATGGTCACTAACCTCAGTAACCTAGGGTTACAGCTAAATTAGCTGCTTTGCGAAAATAGAAATAAAAAAGATTTTGGAAATAAAAAGAAAAAAAAGGAAAAGGGCAAAGCAGCCCGAGCGGGCCAACCGCTCGCGCGCCAGCCTGCCACTCGAGGCCCGTCCGGTCCGCCGCTCGCCGGCCTGCCTGCCTGCCTCGCGTGTCGGCCCAGTTCCCCCGCGCGTCGCGCCGCGTGCTACCGCGCCCCGACTGCGCTCGACCTGGCCTGCTTTCGGCCCAGCAAGCCCTGCCTCGCCCACGCGCTCGCGCCGCCGTCGCTCTCGCCGACATGTGGACCCCCCCATGTCAGCTGCCACCTTTTCCCATTTCTGGTTGACCGCGCGTCGCATCCGACGTTCCAGAAATGGAACGGCGAAGCTCCGCCGCCCGCTGCTCGCCCGTGACTCGCCACCCCTCACCTGCCCGAGCCGCGCCTCGGCCAAACCCTAACCCTAACCGTGATCGCGCACAGCCGCCAGATTGGCATCTTCCATCCACGCCGTCCGTAGCCGTCGCCATGGCTATAAAAGGGGAACACCTTGCCCTCTAGGGTTTCCCACGACCCGGCCGCCGCTCTGGTAAGACCTCTGCCATCCTGCCTGCCAAGCCTAGGGAGAGGGTGACCAAGGAGGGAAGAGGAGAAGGGTGGCCATGACCGCAACACCGTCCGCAGCTCGCACCTCGCCGCCGCGCCCCGATGATCCCCGAGCGCGTCGAGCTCCTCCGAACCACTGCGGCGCTACCACACGGCTTCACCTTCGCCAAGCCGATCCGCAAGCCCTACATTCGATGGAGCACCACCAAGGTGAGCTACCGTATCCTATCCATGGCTGCCATCAGTACACCGCCGACGTTTTCGCTCCCCTTACCGTCGTTTCTTTCTTTAACTCGGCCAGTAGCTACGTCATAGTATAGGACGTGTCCTTGGCAACCTTATGGAGCCGGCATGGGCCACAGTTGGAGCCACGCACCTTTGCAGCTCCGGCCTCCCCGGACTCTGGCCGCCGGAGCGTCCGCCGTGGCCGTCGAGCCACGCACGCCCCGCCGAGCCTCGACTAGCCTCGGTAGTTAGCTCATGGAGATCCCAGCTTCTCCAATCGAAAGGCAAGAAAGAAGATGGAGACCAACGCCCAGCTTCGCCGGCAAGTTTGGCCTCGCTGTCGCTGTCGCCGCCACCGGCCCGAGGGTCGATACCCCCAAGTTGGAGCACCCAGCCCCGCTTGTTCGGTCCCGTGAGTCCGATGCGATAGCCCAAGCCGCGTTCCGCGCGCCGGAGTGCCCGGCCACGCGCGTTCCGCCGAGCCCCTTTTCTTACCCCTGGTAGATGCTGCATGAGCCCAATCGAGCCTAGGACAAGTAGATGAAAGGGGGGAGTGCTCGGAGTAGAGCAACTGACCGAAGCCACGTAGCCCAGCTAGCGAGCCGACATTTGTCGAGGGTCTGTTCGACGAAGTCGAGGACCTAGCATAGTCGAGGGCTGGCTCGAATCGAGGCCCTGGCTCGAGTCGAGGGTCCGACTTGAGGCCAGAGGGTCGAGCCTCACTGTATAGAGTTGAAACCCAGAAGATGCGGGGAACGCGCTGCCTTGCAAGTCTCGAGGGGTGCACTGTTCTCGAGGGTATGTTGTTCTCGAGGGCTACCCATTCGCGTGGACGAAGTTCCGTTCTCGAGGGGTGCCTCGCCCTCGAGGGTAGGCTTCTTCGCGCGAACGAAGTTTCGTCTTCGAGGGCAGGCTCGTTCGCCGGGCGCAGTTTCATCCTCGAGGCCAGTCCATTTGCCCGAATGAAATCTTCGTCCTCGAGGGGTACCTCGAGTGTACAGTGGCCGGCCCGACCAAGTCCAGATCTAGCCCTGCCCGGACCCGTCGAGGGGTTGCCCAAGTCGAACCCTCGAGTATGCTTGACCGTTGACTGGCCCCGCCTGTCAGTGACCAGACCTCATGGCCCCGCCTGTCATGCGCTGACTGGAGCCCCGTCAGAGTTGACGTCAGTAGGACGTCAACGCAGAACCGACCGCCCTGTTCCCGCGCGCCACGTGGCCCAGCCCAGAGCCGCCACGTGTCGACACTGGATTAACCTGTCCTTTTTCTTTTTCAGAAATTAGAATAGACTTCGGAAATTCATAACGTTTTCATACGAGCTCCGAAAAATATGAACCAAGTGTCCAAATTTTCATAAAAATGAACTCTACGTCATAGGCTTGTGTATGAGTGCATTTGGAGTTATTGGATTTTATTGCTTCTTTGTGTTGACTCTATAGGAGCCGCTAACGCGGCTATTATGTCTCGTTTCAGAGGAGGAACAGCTTGAGGAGGATGACTACGAGTATGAGGAGGAGCTCGATGACGACTTCGCAGGTGCCACACCCCACCCAACCTCGTAGATCCCATTACGCATGGCATAATATCTAGTCTGCTAGTGCTTTACTTATGAATATCACCTGATGATAGGTTGCATGGTAGAATTGCTTGATGAGCCTTTACCTTGTCACGACCTTACCCCTGCACACCCGCTGATAGGCTAGATGCTTGCATGTTTACTTATGATGCTCTACTTCTACTACGCTTATATCTGTGTGATGATGATGCATGGTGGAAGTATGGTTATATGGTTAAGGCACGTGGTGCCACTTTACTCGGGGAGAGTGCTGCGTGCGTCTTGGGTGTGTGGTGAGGGTTGAGTCGATCGGACAGGATTCTACGACGAGCCATGTGGGCGAGTCTTGCCAAGGAATGTGAACTGGGCATTCCTGTGTGTGGTGCTTGTGGCGAGCACATTGTGATACTTGAGGAGATCCCGGGGGTGAGAACCTTCGTGGAGCGAAGCCCCGGGTAGAAGGTGCTGTTGTAGCACGGACTATTGTAGTCCATAAGAGAAGATAATCCTGTCTGATCCCCCTAGGACCTGATATCTCTTGAGGACCGAAACCTTGGGACTTACGTGCTCACCACTCGCTCTTGTATGGGCGGGAGACGGATGTCTGACTAGCTAGGACGGTGCCACTACTACTAGGTTGATAGCAGAAAGTGTCGGGAGGTACGGGCGTGGAGACCCACACCCTCCTTAGACAACATAGTGACCACGGGGGCCCAGTACTATGTCTCACAGTCTCAGTGTGCCGGTGGTACCTATCCGGGATGACCCAGTACTGAGTGGTAGGGTGGCATCGCACCGGTTAGAAAGCAGCTGGAATCAGCTTAGGCGGGGCACCGCCGATGATAGTAATCTTGTGGTTACAGGAGTACACGCTCTGCAGAGTTTATGAATCTATATATATAGTCCGCAAGTCACTGGTATGACTCTTTCCTAAGACCCACGCTTCTGAGGAGTAGTGAGATGAGTCCTTCTATTCTCTCCCTGGTGTTACCCTTCCGGCTGTGAGCCGCTGAGACAGGCTCCGAGAGGGAGTTGGACCTGTCGACTGAGCACGAGAGGGTGAGATGAGTGTGATGGTGGAATGGGTTGGATATGTGGATGAGATGGGTTAAAACTTGATGAATTACAATATATATATTACTGGACACTGTTTGCATAGGAAACCACAGCCACATATTAGGTTGAATTGATTATATCCTTGCATCCCACCAAATACTACAAAGCAAAAGCAAAGCATAGGGTGGGAGATGTGGCCAGTACAAACCGTACTAAAAATTATTTGGCAGGTGAACCTGACTACGACTATGACGACGAAGAGGAGTAGATGTCTCGTTCCTACGCTCGAGCTTCTTTTTGGAGATTTTGTTGTACTTCCACCTTCCGCAGCTGCCCCTGAAGCTGCGCTACTCTGATGACCCCGCCAGTGTGGCGGTGAACTATTTATGTAAACCCTCTAATTGTATTCTTTTGTATGATGTATGGATCTCTGTATCAACTAATGCTGGATGATGTGAGGGTTTGAAGTTCAAACTATCATATTATTCGCCGTTCTGTGAATTTTCCCTTCGTGGAAAATTGAGGATGTTTCACCACCTGCCGCCCGGCCACCTGTGCTTTGGAGAAGAAGGGAGGAGAGGAGGAGGGAAGAGAAGGAGAAGGAGAAG
>CM041638.1:49114981-49130095 GCA_023333625.1 Bothriochloa decipiens | reverse complement strand
GGGAAGAGAAGGAGAAGGAGAAGAGGAAGGGGAGGAGAAGAAGGGAGAAGAGGAGGAGGAGAAGGAGGGAAGAAGTTCGCCGGCCTTCACCCCGCCATCTTCTCTGTGTCGCATCCCCGTCAGCGCACGTGTCATGACTAGGTATATCATCCTTCTCTGCTTGTCGGCCTGCGTGCCGCTCTAGTCATCGGTCTGCGTGCCATTATGATTGTCGGCCTTCGTGCCATTGTTTGTGGATGTCGGCCTTCGTGCCGCTCTTTTTGCAGGTTATTGAGACCTCCCCGTGTAGTTGTCGGCCATCGTGCTATGTAGTTGTCGGCCATCGTGCTTGACATGTATCTGTGGTTGTCGGCCATCGTGCCATCTTTTCTTGTAGGTTTGGTAACCTCCCCGTACAGGGGAGGTGCTGCCGAAATTTTTCATTCTCACTAATTGTTTTTCTTTTTCAGGAGGGCTCCCGTTCGAGGCTAGCCGGAGGAGCACGACTGGGCACTGCCCCGCTATCCTGTCTTCACCGGCACCTGCGGTATGACCTCTCTTTCCATCACATGTAGTCGTAGGTTGCATTACCTAGTTAGGCGTCTCCCGTCGCAACTGGGCATTAGTTGAGACGGCTTTGATCTCGTGTTGAGCATTGTTGGCACACTGCTTTCGGCAGATCATGTCCTGCCGAAGAACACCTACGCTACACAGAATCTCCTTCATGCACTTAAGATGCCGTATGAGGGGGTCCAAGCTTGTTCGAAGGGGTGCGTCCTATTCAAGGGAGACCTCGAGGTAGCAAAAATCTGTCCAAAATGCAAAGCCTCTAGGTTCGTGTTGGTAGAAGGCTCTGATGGCAGCATAAAACAGTCTAAGGTACCCGAGATGGTCGTACGACACCTTCCTTTCATACCGAGGCTTCAACGGCTGTACATGACAGAGGAGTCCGCGAAATAAATGATGTGGCACAAGAATGGCAAAAGATACCATCCTCACAAGATGGTACACCCGACGGATGGTGATGCATGGAAGCACTTCGATAACATGATGACAACAAAATCAATGAGGACGAGGGTGAGGAGGTGCAGATGCCAAGGACTTAAGAATGCTTGAGCGATGGCAGATGCAGCACGATGGAGTTGTCCAGGAGGATGTACATGATAATGACTATGGAGATGATGAGGATGATGATGACAGTGATGACTTAAGAGAGCTCGACAATATTGATAGCGATGACGACAATAGTGATAGTGATGACGACTCCACGCCCGCCATATTGCCGTTCGCGGAGATAATTACGAGGCCATGTAATACTACATTTTAATTATTATGTTCCTTTACAAGTACTTGTCATTTATTTATGCTAACTCTTTTGTTCTTTGTCATTGCAGGCACTCGGCAAAATGCCAGGCGGACGGCGACAACGGGCGCATTGAGCCATACGCTCGGCGTACCAGTTCCCCCGCAGGAGACCGCCGATGACAACGAGAAGGAGGAGGAGGTGTTGGCGGGCGGGTCGTCCAGTAGGGGGTCCCAGCCCCACAGCGGACGTCGCCAGGCGACGAGGAGGCTGCCATTCTCGTCCTCGCAAGGAGGGATGACGACGGGTGACGAGGACCGCGGCGGCGGCGACGACGACGACGAGGACGATGACGCCGTGCCTACACCAGGCCAGATGGCTTCGACTTTGTCAGGCGTGACCAAGGTGTACTCACGCGGGTCCACGCTGCTTCCTAGGGTGCGACCGTAATTCAACAGACGCCCGGTGATTACACCCGTGGGCCAGACGTAAGTAACCATTATTGATTTCACTACTTGTTCATATGACATGTTGAAAATTGAATTGCAGACTAACAATTCTTCTTAATGACTCGTGCAGTACCTGGGCGTTTGTGAGCAGAGAAGGTGAATCACGCCATATCAATGGCATCCAGGGCCTCCTGATTAAGGAGTACTACCTTGGCCTTGTCGTCGTGGACGGCGAGTTGAAGGTGCCCACGAGGTGGGCTCACTTCTACCTCATCAACGTGTGGCGAGACCCTCACGGCAAAGATAAAGAGGGAGTTTTGGGTGAGTCTTTCATCGCACGGCATTGCTAAATAGTACGCATTCGTCGGACTTCTTGAAACAATGCAATGCTACATGATGTGTCTATGTGAAGGACTTCTTCACGTGCGAGGAGGGTAAAGCGGACCAGGCGGCACGAGTGCAGGAGGTGGTCTGCAAAGATCGTCTCAAGGACCTGTACCATGAGGCGCACATACAGGCCATCCGCGACTACTACGTCGACGTGCATGGAGAGTCCATCAAGAAGCCCCAAATCCGCCAGATCATGAACTCGAGGGAGACCGACCTCACCTTCACTCAATACGTGCAGGTAATTAAGTAGGAAAACATTGGTTCAGATTCCTTCAGTGAAACATTACACTAATCTTCTCGCATGTCAAATACTTGATGTCATGCAGTTCTGTCCGGGGTGGTGCGACAACCACAGGGACTGCTGGGAGGAGATTGTGCGCATGTGGAAAACGGACGAGGCGTACGCGAGGCGCAATGACCGTCGGGGCCGCCGCCTACAGATGCGAGGGGTGCCACACCACCAAGGGAGCCAGCCCCTCCCAACGTACATGAGAAGATGGGTATGCGTCCGTTCATGTCTTTTTTTCTAGCCCTCAATTGTCATTACTTGTAACCATGTTCCTATTTTCAATGCAGACGTAGACGCACGGTGGGCAGGAAATCAACCAGTTCACCGGGTACCTCCTCTCCCACAAGGGCAAGGCGACAGTGCCGGACAACGTCTACAACCTGAACGACGGGCCCGAGGCGTACAACAACCCCACCGCCTACGAGAAGGCGACCGAGTACACCGCCGCGGCTTGCCAGCGCTACGAGGAGACGTTCGACCCCACCACTGAGCCCCTGGACACAGACCTCCTGCAGAGGTTGGGACCAGGGAAGCAACACGGCCGGTACTACATAGCCCACAGCGCCGTCGACCCGTCCGATGCTCCCACGCTGAGCCAGGTTCGATCTAGGCCCACGAGCTCCACCGACATCCCCATAGCATCTTGGCAGCCGAGCATGTCGCAGTTCCAGGTAAGTGTGGTTTCGTTCGTCGTTCACTCGTTTCACACCTATACTTACAATCAACACTGCGGATGTAATATTGCAGGCCCAGGTGCAAGAGCAGATGCAGGCGCAGATGCAGGCGCAGATGTAGGCGCAACAGATGGCTTACCAGCAGCACCTAACAGTCGTGCAACAGCACTACAATAGTCAGATGCAGGGCTTTGCCGGCTACTTGCAATCCCTGCAGAACCCCGGGCCGCCTCCACCGCCTGAATTATTCGCTTCACCGCCTCCTCCATTGTCTTTTCCTGTGCCTGCTCCTGTCGCTCCTGTAGGGACCCCGGTGAGTACATTGACTCTTGCTTTAGCTTGTGCGTCCATTCTGCAAATACTAATGACATCACTTGGCCTTTAACTTGTGCAGGTACAGTCGGCGGGTTCGAACCCGTCTCCTAGAGGTGCCGGCCCTCAGATGATGCCGTATCCACCTCCGGGTGGCCCTTCTCCATTGTATCCACCTTCGCGTGGCCTTACTGCACCTTACTCGTGGTCGGTGGGCAGAGGGTGGCCGTACTGGTCGGTGCCGCGTGATCCAGGGTGGGCTCCGTGGGAAAACCCTGGGGGCTCTGGGGACGGACAATCTGACGGCTCCGGGGACGGCGCGACGAGCTAGGTACTTGTCGCTTGTGTTATGCTCCTGGACTTGAGTATCGTCGAAGTCTCTGTCATGTATTTCTTCTCTTCGTGATGGACCTAGACTTGTTGTGTTGAACTTCATGTGATGGATCTCGACTTATGGTGTTCGACTCGTTGCGTTGAACTTTTTGGTTGTAATGGACTTGTGGTGGTGATAAGAGATGTTATTGTGAGATATATGTGTTATTGTGATATATATGGTAACGGTGCTGATAAATGTGATGAAATTGTGATATAAATGGTGCTACTTGTGGTCCTGGTGAAATTGTGATATAAATTATGATTTTGCAATGTTTGGATGCAAGAAAACAGAAATAAAAAGGAAAACAAAAATTTTTTCCAGGTTTGCCGAGTGCTGACACTCGGCAAAGCTGTGGAATCTGGCCAGAAAATCCCTAGCTTTGCCGAGTGCCAGCGTGGCACTCGGCAAAGGGGTCATTCCTTTGCCGAGTGTCAGCACTCGGCAAAGAATTTCTTCTTTGCCGAGTGCCGAGCTGACACTCGGCAAAGAAATTTTCAAAAAAAATTAATTTTTTTCTTTGCCGAGTGCCGCCCCGTCAGCACTCGGCAAAGCTAGCCGTCAGGCTGACGGTGCCACGTGGCTTTGCCGAGTGCTGACATGGCACTCGGCAAAGGCTTTGCCGACTGCATGCCACGTGGCACTCGGCAAAGCCGCCTTCGCCGACGGTTTCTTTGCCGACAGCCCTTTGCCGACTGCCACGTGGAATTACAGTCAGCAAAGCCTTTGCCGACTGTAATTCTGCCTTTGCCGAGTGCGCATTGCAGTCGGTAAAGAGAGCATTTCCTGTAGTGGAGAAGACGAGAACACACAATGAAAAAAACAAATAATCAATGTAACCAGACAAACACGTACATACATACGGTGGTAAAACAATCATGTCGACCACCATTATTTTTTTAGGGACATATCGACCACCATTATTGATGTGCATGCTGCATCATGTGTAGGTACCCTCCGATCCGTAGGCCACATTACCCAGGCTAAGCTCTCGAAGGTGGGCGGAGGCCGGCCGGAGCAGAGAACAGTGAAAACATAGGTACGGTGCCCTTGCCGTTGCAGGTACTGACGATGGCCACCAAATCGAATGCCACTTGCATTGTCAGAGACGCTGCCATGAATTTTGTATGATCCTGGCGTTCCAACGATGATATGGAGCTAGGAAAGTCATCTATTTGACCGGACACCGGAGGAAGACTAAGACAAACTTTGGCCTGTCGCGCTCGAGGATGCAAAAACCAGGTTATATGTGTGCCAAGGAGGACGTTACTACTCGCAACCGATGATGTGATCACACTGTTCTAGACTTTTTAGCAACAAATCACAAGAATTGTTCCTACGTACTATGCAGGGTGGTATGCATGAACAATGCGCATGGATGTTGTGAGTTATTAACTGGAATCGTTCAAAGCAATGGTATCGTCATGAGACTAAAAGTTCATTTAAATAAACACCATAGCATGCAGGTATCGTCATGAAAAAAATGTGTTAAACACAAAATCTACATGACTGATATGATGTGGTTCACTATCATGAAAAACCAGTATGACATTTTCATAAAGGAGAAGCAACAAAAAGGTGAACAAATTCGATTAACCGAGGACTAACATTTCAGTTGAACTAGCAATATATACACTTATACAGTATATAAAGTGCGTTGCTGAAGGTAGAACTCAGGCCATGCAAGAAAACAGTTCAAGGACTCAGTTCAAACCACATTTTTGGTACTATGTTACAATGTGGATCTCTAGCACACACTAGTAATGAAAGGTATATGTGTATCAGTGTATGCCAACTACAACCAGACACATAGTGTTTAGGTTAGCACAAAAAGAATGCGTGGATTAGCACAAACTTTGTTTTTGTCCTTGTATGAATTAAACTAAAATCTGCAGAATATAATAAGCTCTCTATTAATTTGATTCTGAGTTTGACTCTTACATGGAGACACAATGTTTATTCTGACTTGCTAGTCCATCGATGCATGCCACTACATGCATGCGCCAGTATTAATATATACAGTATAAGGGAGATAAGCAATATACGTGAGTAATCAAAATTTTCTTATCTTTTTTGGAACAAAATGTGATGTGTCATTTACTTATATTATAACACAGTTCTTGTTTTTTATTTTTAAATCTTTATCCGGTTGAGCTTGACTTTAATTAAATATTAAATATTCTATATAGTTTTGCATCCCAATTCATAGTTACTAGCCCATCACATCACGCCTGTGTGTTTTGAGATGTATTTAGTTGGAACTATCCTTCATGTGTTCATATTCTAACATAATACTCCCTTCGTCTCAAATTGTAAGTCACTCCAAGAATCTTGGAAAGTCAAAGCATCTCAACTTTGACCAAAATTTATAGGATAAGATAATAATATTTATGATGTCACCTAAGCATCATTAGATTTTTTTTGTTAACTATATTTTTATAGTATATTTAGTTGATATCATAAATTCTTATATTTTTCTTTATAATTTTGATCAAACTTGAGATTCTTTGATTTTCCAAGATTCTTGAAATGACTTGCAATTTGAGACAGTGGGAGTACTTATTGACACTTTCTTTGCTTTGCTCTATTGTGATAAGCTTTAGTTACAATTACTTCATCTATTTTTTCTTCCCCATTCATATTTCCCACTTATAGCGCACTTCCATGTGTGTTATACACAATTGAAACTAGGGATTGAAGTGGTACGGAAAATCCTCCGCACCGATCCGCTCTGAATCCGACTTTTAAGGATATGGAGAAGTTTGTTTAGTATCCGTGCGGGTGCGGATAATCCGAATCCAATTATATGCGGATGCGGTGTAGGATATGGTATTAGTGAAATTCGACGGATATGGATTATCCAATAATTAAACATGGATTATCCAACGCTTATAATAGGATAATCCAAACTTTTAAAGAGCCCAAGCAGAAAAAAAAATACTTTTGTTGGTTACTCTCTTGAAAATCTGCTATCTACCAAAATTCATCGGACAAACAAATGTCCAGCGATGATGAAGATGAGGATTGAGGAATAAGAATTGCTAAACCCCTAGTGTGAGGAGTAATATGATGGTTTTCGGTAAAGCTTTTAATTTGTATTCTAAACTGATATGTATATGCAAGCCCGTGACTCCTGGCACCACTTTATTCCATCTTTTAAATTACCTGATACTGATAGGCTATATATTGAAATTTACCAATTGTTTCTCATCGTAAAAAAATATGTAAGCATATATTATCCGACTTTAAAAAGTCCGCTTCCGCTCCGACAGCTATCCGGATCCGTACCATTTCCGATATCCAAAAAAATCCGTACTCGCATTTGAACCCGTATAGTATACGATAAGCTCTGAATCCGATTAAGAAAAGAGGATTAGCATATGGGAAGCCATTAGCCACTCCGATCCGATCCATTTTCGTCCCTAATTGAAACTCTCTCTCATGTATTTGTATAAATTTTCAAAGAAATCTCATATGTATATTTTCTTTACTTCAGTACTATCTTCTCAAGGTACACTTTATTTATGAATTATTCCATATACTATTTCAAATCCAATCATATTTTTCCCTACGCATCACATGTTCATTCATGTGGTCATGCCCTACGTATGTTTAGATGAAACCGTAGCTTCAATCCTTGAGTTGTGTATTTGGGTTCAGACCAACATGTTCATCACCACCTTCTGCATGCATGCATATGTGCATATAGTTTGCATAGTGATGCATGCATGCATATCATGAGTTAGTTCTTTTTATATTAACAATGCCAAAAATATTCAATTAATTTAGATTAGGAGTTGCTTTATGTCATTTTTTTAATAGTTAAGTATGATAATTTAGATGCACATCTTTATCTTATGTTATTTGAATACTTGTGAGGGTAGATAATAACTTTGATGTAAATTGAAGTGTCACTTTATATTATTTTTCATAATGGCATATTTGGTTAATTGATATGAAGAAGAACCGAAGATTAGAGCCACAGATGCTTTCATCTATTTTGCGTTGTTTGTAATTTAAATTAGCATTTAGAGGTAATTTTAGAATAATTTCACAATGGTAGTGTAACAACCCAGAAAATTCACCAAACACAAAAATCCCAACTATAAATTTTTATTCCTAAAGAAACTCATATTTGTTGCTTGTCATGTAGGAAACCCTACCTAGTTGCACACAAAGAACTCATGTTTAGTTAATAAGAGATGCATTGTAATATCACCACATGTGTCTTAATACTCCCTTAAGCCACATGTGATTAAGATCTTGATTAGAACACATGTACCCTAATGCCATGACCTGGCATAGCAATGTATCCCTTTATATTATATATAGATAAGCTCCTATAATCATTTCATATACCTACCAGTGGAGCCTATGACCAACCACTAGCCATGATATGCCCTAGTGAAAGCCCTAGGTCTTGAACCTAAAACCCTAATGAACTCTTAGTATGTTAGTACCAATATTACTAAGGTGTAACCTACATATATATGCACATACACTAAGCCCTAAAACCAACTAGTGTTTAATTATAGCTGAGTAGTGGCTAGTATAATCACACCAACCCTTGACATAGTACTCTAGACCCATAACCATAACCCTACATGTGAGAGTGTTGAACATAGACCCTAGGTCATGATTAAGGAAACTATCTAAACCTAAGTAGCTCACTACTTGACCCTAGTTACATAGAGACTAATGACACCATGCCAACCCATTATAATATCTCTACCCCAGGAGAATGTAGTTGTTTAACCACATATCATGATAGTAGGAACTACCTACCCCAGCTTGACTAGCTACTTATTAACTACTCTAATGGATAAACCCCCCATTAGACCACCATAGTGAGGCAACCTAATTAATATGCCAAGTTAGAGGAATATGCCCTAACCCTAGGCATATAACCTAGTGGACCATCATGTTGCCTTAGTGTTATGCTAAACATGATTAGCAACTAAGCTAGGGTATAACCACCTAGTTATCAATCCATAATCTGTATGCCTAACCAACCTATATAGAGCATCTAGTGCTAACCCTAGAGGGATGATATGCCACATAGGGAACTAACTACTTAACCACTTTACTAGATCAACCCTCACTAAGCCTTTTTGGTGAATCGACTAACCTAACATGCCATGTTGCGAGGATAGACCCAAACCCTAACATGTAATCTAGTGGACCAACATAACATTGCATTTGTATCTACTACTACATCTGCTTTCTCACGCAAGCATCACATTGATCACCTTAGGAATTCTATCACTAAAGCATATGCCATGATTTGCATTTCAACCCATGGTTATGATTTGGCATTTATTGGACTTTTTGTATTGATAATCAAATCCCTAATTATTTATTTAAAGTATTAATAAATAATTGATCTAGTTTAAATTGATCTAATAAATTACTATGGTATAGTAATATCAATATATTGGTTATAAACCCTAAAGGTCTACGACTAACCCCCTAATAAGACCACACTAACCCTAAGTGCGATCAACACACATAACACTTAATTTAGTGATGAAATAATAAAGATACAAAATGGAAAAGACAAGAAATAGAAAGGAAAAAGGAAAAGATCAGAGGAGCCCAACAGACCAGCACGACCTGCTACTCTATCCTTCCCCACTCTTTCTAATTTCCAGCCCATATGACAACCAACAGCTAGCCCATCGACCTTTTTGCCCTTGCTGGCCCAGCCCGCTTAGTTGCGGACCCAACCAAACACGGCCTGCAATCCCACAACCGTACGGCCCAGATAGACCAGCTCGCCAGCAGCCCAGCCCTGCTAGCTCGTCCAACCTGTTTGGCCTGTCTTCCTTCGACCACGGCCCACAAATTTAGCCCACTCTACTCGACGTGACACGACAGGAGAAGGAGATCGACTTTGTCTTTTACCCTGAGTCGCTGATGCACGGAGCCCACATGTCATACCTTTCCCCTACCGGTCCCCTCGCTCTGCTTTCGTCACCGTGATAGAGTACCGCGTTCACGCGACGCGAAGCCCCCGCATTGTCTGATCTTGATCCTCAGCACGCCAACGACAGAGGACGCCACCTAACCGACCAACGGTCAACAAGCTCATGCAAACGTCATGACTCGCCCGCACGTGTTCCCCGCCCGAGGTCGGCGATGCCATGATCCTGATCCCAATCGGATGCCAGCTTCCTTGGCCGCGAAGACAAATTGGCGCCTCCCGCTGACACATGGGACCTGCACGAAACTCGATGGCAACCCCTAGGAGCATCCAGAGCCACCTAATCGAGCTCCATGATCTAGTGGGGTGAACTGGACATCCCTGATTGAGATACCTGTGGCGGGTAAATGTGTGTGAGGTGAACCCTGAGTGTGAGCCTCTAAGGGGCGGAGCTCAGGGAGAAGGTGTTGTGGTGGCACGTGGTGTCATGATGGCACCTGAACAGGAAACCCTGATGGAGACGTTCCGGCTTGGCTATCCCTAAGGACTTACTTGTACTCAGTTTCTTTAGGACTCCTTTGCATACCACACGCTCTCTGTGATGGGGAGACGGCTGGACTACTTGGCAGCACGGTGCCACTACTACTAGGTGAGCAGTGTAGGGAGGTACAAGCATTGGTGAGTCTCACACCCTTTCGAGACGATCATGGCACCCTATTTGAGATCGGGTACGTGACTTCATAGTTTCAGTCACTCTAGAAGTACTTGGTATGTTCCAGGGCTGAGAGGTAGGGTGGCATCATTCTATTATAGCAGGCAGTCAAAATCAGCCTAGACATGGCCCCATCAATGATGGTGATCTTGTGGGATGTAAAACCTCTGCAGAGTGTTCTTGGTTGATCGATTGATATATATGCCGACTTGTCGGCTATGGACCTGTCCTGTGTTCTGCTTCACTAGATAGGAGAGGAGTGTTCTACCTTCCTCGAGAGTTGGTTTAGGCCGTGAGCCTTGGGTGATGGCTGTGGGCCTTTGAGACAGACCAAGAGGGAGTTGATCTGCCGACTTGAGTGTGAGTTGTGGTGATGGAGGTGTGGCGATGGATTTGGGGTGGATGGGATGGTGGATGGATTTGTATGTGGGATTGGGAATGATTAAACTTGACTATTATTATTATTATTATTATTTATTTGTTGCTACTTCGCATGCACTAAGGATGCAAACTAGAGCCAAACTATAGGATTGCCAGATCCCTTTATTTTCTCTTTTGCACTAAAGCTCATTTGTGCTGACCATGGCTTGCACACATTTGGCGGTGTGCAAATTTCCTATTTTCAGAGATGTTGAGGATTAGATGGTCTCGTGCCTGTGCTCAAGTTGGAGTTTGAAGCTTCTTCCGCATTACTTCCACCTTCTCAAGCTCTTCTGGATGTTAGAGATACTTTGAATCTGCCTTGTGGTGTTGTATTAAGTAATGTAAACCCTTCTAATTGTATTCTTTATATTCATATTTTGATGTATGAAATTGATTATCGACTGTTGTATATCATTCTGTGGATTTTTCCTTCGTGGAAAATTGAGGATGTTTCAGTTGGTATCAGCTACATGCTTGACCCTAGGACGAGACCCTTAGGTTTGGATGATAGAATAGGTTGAGCCAACCCTTCTTTCGGTTATATTACCGACCTTGCACCACTTTGTGCATGGCTCATCTCTTATATTGGACTTGTTGACCATGTTCTTGGCCTCATATGCATATGACGACCTTCTGAAGCATGCCCTTCTACCTCAAGTACCACGATGGATACGCCCAAGTCCTACAAGAGATGCTTCAAGTGTTAGGAGTCCCTGAAGACAAGTGACAATAGACGTGCCACAAATGGGTAGCGTCTAGAAGAGCTGAGGTCTACAACCTGGTGACTCTGTAGATTCTCCCAAATGAAGAAATGTTGTATGAAAGACCTACTCAATTAATGAGACAGAAACCATTATCCTTATTGCTGTGCAGCTTACTGCACATGCAGCTCTTCAATTTGTGATGCAAGATGCGCATGAAGTCCTCGAGCATGGCCCCCTAACATCTATTACCCCATGCCCTCGATGCATCCAAAAGTGCCATAGGGTAATGGGATGAAGTTGAACACACCTAGACCCAAGATATTGAAGGAAAAGTTAGAAGGAAAGTTCCCTTGCTCCACCAGTTCAACTCTACAGGCAAGATTCATCATGATAAGGGGGTAGGAAGAAGATGATGAAGGTGAGCCCTGTGTAGCTACAAGTCACACAATGAGTAGAGTGGAATGTCTACCACCATGAACTACCTACGCGTAGCATGTTTCCTCGCGAATCTCTTGGTGTAGCTACCAAGGATATCGCCTTGTAATTAAACCCAATGTAATGAGTGCTTGGATTTTGTCGCATTTTATGGTTCTTCATGCTTCTTTGTATGAGTGTAGGATAGATTTAAATGTTTTTAAATTGATTAAATCAACTAATCATTACATGAAGATGCTAATAAATCATGTCACTCGCACAAGAACCTTAACTTATGACCCTCACAATGGGATGTCAAATCCACATTCTACCTACTGGAACCATTGCTCAACCCCTCCTAGAATCACCATGGACTATAATTGTGATACTCACATGCCACCTGTAGGACTCAACCTTGGGAATAAAAAGCCTCACACTCCACTACACAAAGGAGTCCCTATCGAAGGAAGCCACTGGACACCCCCTCTCCTAGCTACAGAGCTGACTCAATGGACCTGACTCCTAGAGACCCTAGTTGAAGAACGGCAACAATGCTGCAAGAGGAAGGACCACCCAAGGACTTACAGAAGCTAGATGAGTTGCTACTTCAAAGCTAGCATTCTAGTATTACCCCAGGAAATCACCTGAACTACATGACCATCTAGAACTGGTAACCATACCAAGAACAACCGACCTACTAGAATGGCTGTATTACACCAAATACTTCTCTGAGGACATAAGAGATAATAGAGGATAACAATGGAGTAGTGGTGGCAAACCAGCTCTAGCCAAGTTCAGAGATCTGTCTTGAATAGGTCAACCCTTTGGATTATAACCCATTATTAAAGGAAATGGCTGTAGACCCGGCCAAGAGTTAGAACTATGAGAACAATGGGAACAACCCCGCAATAAGATGGATGTCAGAACCCCCCAAAGATTGGTGGAATATTATCTCAGATCATCAATAATATCTCCTCGATGATCGCCTTACTACTAACCATTAATTGAAAATACTAGGCCAACACGACATACCCTTACTAAGCTATTCCAAAGAACAGTTCAAATTTTCACTCTATGCATTCTTCAAAACACCCTCCCTATCTTTTGTTTGAAAAGTTTTCTTCCTTTCAAAAAGAATTCCATTTCAATATAAAAATGGTTTCAAAATATTCTAAAATTTCAAAGAAAACAGTTTGAAAATCTATCTTCCAAATGAATTAAAAAGATTTTCCTTTCAAAAGAAGTTGCAAAGATCATTACCTAAAAACAAAAGTTTTGCCTTGCACACCAACCTTTAATAAAATGTTTGCAAACCAAGGAACATTGGCTCGAATTTTATTTTAAAAGCTTTTGGTTTCAACCAATGAGCCAAACTTTTTTTCAAATAAACCTTGTCTTCAAAATGGATTGTAACGCATTTGCTAAACAAAATTATTGCGAAAGCGTTTGTTTTCAACTTCTCCAAAGAGAACTTTATCACCTGGTTTAAAAACAACAAATTTGATTGTGAAAACTATGCTTTATAAAATGAGCAGTGATTTTGAACCAAATTCAAAACTACCTTTGTTTTAAATAAATAAAAAGGAGTCACGCATTGTTTAAAAACAAAAATCACAATTCAAATCATTTAAATTGAAAACACGCAAAAGTGTGTATTTGGTTTGAAAACAAAGCCATTCAAAAGAATTTGATTTCAAAACTTGCATTGATTTCAAAGCTCTTCAAAATCTCTCTTGAACTTTAAAAGTTTAAGAAATCACTATTCCATTTTCAAACAAGATGTTGATAATAACCATACCTTAGAGAGTCTGATGGATGACATCCGCAACCAATAACTGCATGATCTTCTTAAGCACCTTCGACACCCTATGCAAAAATTTGGATCGAGTTACCAAATGAAGCAAAGGATGACGACTCCTTTCGGGAGATCCTCCGAAGCGGCTACAATGACTAAAAGCAAGGATAACAACTACACTTATCAGAGTAGCATAGCGGAAGCATGGTGGACCCATAACCCACTAGACCCTGGATCAAAATCAGGAGCCTAAAATACATCCCCATAACTAGAAGAACCTAATTTAGCCAAAACTAATATGGATCCCCCTCACCTGTTAACCATGTGCTAGAATCTCCTATAACTACAAGTACTCTACTATCATCGAGATGACTCCATTGGAAACCCTAGGGTCCACATAGCACACAAGCACTGCGTAACACACAAGCAATCAAGGGTCTGGATAGAGAAATCAAAACATCACTATTTGCTCCTGCAACCGAATGGAGCAACTACATCAAGCCACGATGAACAAGAAGTCAGATTTGGAGTAGATTTCACTTTACCACTTCATGGAATACTACACACCTTAAATCCCGAGGACAAGATTCTGATAAGCGGCTAGGACTGTAACAACCCAAAAAATTCACCAAACACAAAAATCCCAACTATAATTTTTTTCTAACAAACCCATGTTTGTTGCTTGTCATGTAGGAAACCCTACCTAGTTGCACACATAGAACCCATGATTAGTTAATAAGACATGCATTGTAATATCATCACATTTGTCTTAATACTCCCTTAAGCCACATGTGATTAGGATCTTGATTAGAACACATGTACCCAAATGCCATGACCTGGCATAGCAATGTATCCCTTTATATTATATATGGATAAGCTCCTATAATCATTTCATATACCTACCAGTGGAGCCTATGACCAACCACTAGCCATGATATGCCCTAGTGAAAGCCCTAGGTCTTGAACCTAAAACCCTAGTGAACTCTTAGTATGTTAGTACCAATATTACTAAGGTGTAACCTACATATATATGCACGTACACTAAGCCCTAAAACCAACTAGTGTTTAATTATAGCTGAGTAGTGGCTAGTATAATCACACCAACCCTTGACATAGTACTCTAGACCCATAACCATAACCCTACATGTGAGAGTGTTGAACATAGACCCTAGGTCATGATTAAGGAAACTATCTAAACCTGAGTAGCTCACTACTTGACCCTAGTTACATAGAGACTAATGACACCATGCCAACCCATTATAATATCTCTACCCCAGGAGAATGTAGTTGTTTAACCACATATCATGATAGTAGAACTACCTACCCTAGCTTGACTAGCTACTTATTAACTACTCTAATGGATAAACCCCCCAT
>CM041638.1:49011732-49114971 GCA_023333625.1 Bothriochloa decipiens | reverse complement strand
CTAGGCATATAACCTAGTGGACCATCATGTTGCCTTAGTGTTATGCTGAACATGATTAGCAACTAAGCTAGGGTATAACCACCTAGTTATCAACCCATAATCTGTATGGCTAACCAACCTATATAGAGCATCTAGTGCTAACCCTAGAGGGATGATATGCCACATAGGGAACTAACTACTTAACCACTTTACTAGATCAACCCTCACTAAGCCTTTTTGGTGAATCAACTAACCTAACATGCCATGTTGTGAGGATAGACCCAAACCCTAACATGTAATCTAGTGGACCAACATAACATTGTATTTGTATCTACTACTACATCTGCTTTCTCACGCAAGCATCACATTGATCACCTTAGGAATTCTATCACTAAAGCATATGCCATGATTTGCATTTCCACCCATGGTTACGATTTGGCATTTATTGGATTTTTGTATTGATAATAAAATCCCTAATTATTTATTTAAAGTATTAATAAATAATTGATCTAGTTTAAATTGATCTAATAAACTATTATGGTATAGTAATATCAATATATCGGTTATAAACCCTAAAGGCCTATGACTAACCCCTAATAAGACCACCCCAACCCTAAGTGCAACTAACACACTTAACACTTAATTAATGATGAAATAATAAAGATACAAAATGGAAAAGACAAAAAATAGAAAGGAAAAACGAAAAGATCAGAGGAGCCCAACAGACTAGCATGGCCAGCTACTCTATCCTTCCCCACTCTTTCTAATTCCCAGCCCATACGGCAACTAGCAGCTGGCCCATCGACCTTTTTGCCCTTGCTGGCCAAGCCCGCTAAGTTGCTGACCCAACCAAGCTTGGCCTGTAATCCCGCAACCGCATGGCTTGGATAGACCAGCTCACCAGCAACCCAGCCCCACTATCTCATCCAACCTGTTTGGCCTGTCTGCCTTCGACCGCGGCCCATGAATTCAGCCCACTCCACTCGATGCGACATGATGGGAGAAGGAGACTGGCTTTGTCTTTTACCCTGAGTCACTGATGCGCAGAGCCCACATGTCATACCTTTCCCCTCCCTTCTCTGCTTTCATCACCGCGACAGAGTACTGCGTCCACGTGATGCGAAGCCCCCGCACCATCTGATCTTGATCCTCAGCATGCCAACGATGAAGGAGGATGCCACTTAGCTGACCAACGCCCGACAAGCTCACACGAATGGCATGACTCGCCCGTGCGTGTTCCCGCCCGAGCTCGGCGATGCCATGATCCTGCTCCCCACCGGATGCCTGCTTCCTTGGCCGAGAAGACAAATTACGTATGGGACCCACGTGACCCCCCGATAGTGACACCTGGGAGCATCTAGAGCCACCTAATTGAGCTCCATGATCATGAGTCATCCACCATACCAACCACGATGCCGCTGCTGCCAGTTCCTCGCTTGGCTTCACTTGCGCCTACGTAGACCAAGCTAGGCACCGCCGGATCAAGAGCCGTACATCGACCACCATGGTTGCCCGCCTGCCTACAAGTACGAGGCCAGAAACCCTAGGGTTTCCCAAACCACCACCGCTGCTTGCGGTTTGCAACTCGTCACCAACCATGCCACACCAGAGAAAGAAGGAGGAGGGGTGGAAGGAGAAGAAGGAGGCGGGGAAGAAGAAGGGAAGACCAGAGTCACCGTCGAAGAAGGACGCACTGTGCTGGACTGCTACTTTGCCGGGAGCCATACGTCGCCAAGGAGATGAGCACACTGTACCACAACACTTGCACCATCCATCGCCAAGACGTACACCTACTTCCCCTAATGTGCCTAAAAGCTGCTGTTCCCCTCTTCCGTCCTCGACCTTGCTTCTGGTCATGGCGTCCCACGCTGGGGATGCGTAGACCAAGGCCGTGCCCGGCGGAAGTAGGAGAGCATTTGCGGAAGGATCTTCATCAACCATCTTGAGTGCAGGCATGAGAACTCCTATCCTTATATTCCTAACATCACTGTAAGCAGGTAAATCTGCACACCGCCAGATGTGTACAGGCCATGGTCAGCACCGATGAGCTTTAGTGGAAAAAGAAACAAGGGATCTGGTGATCCTATAGTTTGGCTGTGGTTTTCCTATGCATGTGAGTAGTAATCAAGTTTATAACAATAAGTCAAGTTTTAACGCATCCGCATCCCACACACACACATCCACCTATCATCCCTTCCATCCCAGATCCATCACCACATCGCCAATCGAGACCCACTCTCAAGTCGACTAGGTCAACTCCCGCTCGGCCTGTCTCAGTGGCCCGTAGCCTTCAACCTGGCTCACGGCCGGAAACAACTCTCAGGGGAAGGTAGAACACTCCTCTCACTAGTCCGGTGCATCCTCCCTAGAAAAGGTCCATAGCCGACGAATCGACATATGCATCGATCGATCAACCATACACTCTGCAGATGTTTTACTAATCCACTAGATAGCCATCATCGATGGAGTGCCCCATCTAGGTAGATTACGGGCGCCTACTACCATAGAATGATGCCACTCTACCATCCAGCTCTGGATTGTTGAAACTATGAAGAGATCATGTATCCGCTCCCGAAGAGGATGCCATGTCATGTACCTGCTCCCGAAGAGGGTGCCATGATCGTCTTGGAAGGGTGTTAGCTCCGCCTCTTGCATATACCTCCCTAACACTACTCACCTAGCAGTAGTGGCATCGATCTATCCAGCGGTTCAGCCATCTCCCCCCATTGGAGAGCGAGTGGAAAGCAAGGGATTCTTAAGATCCGGATACCAGTGCAATAGTTTCTAAGTATGACCAAGCCGGGATATCTCCATCAGGGTTCACCTTTAACGTGCTATCACGACACGCTCTTCTTGGTTTCCACCCCTCTGAGGCTTCCACCCAGGATTCTCCATCACATCCAAGTTAGCCTGCCATAGGCTCCTCTCATGGGAATGTCCAGATCCATTCCCTGGCAAGACTTGCTCCAAAATCTCGTCATAGATCCAGCTCGATTGACTCAACCCTCACCCTACACCCTGCTGTAAGTTCCACCCCAAACCCAGATACATCACCAACAGCTCACAAACACATCTGATCCAATGATCCACCAAGCTTCACATCCCCGCCAAACCCTCCCAGGGTTCATCACATCGCATCAAAATGTAAGCGAGTGAAGTATATATATTTATAAACATAGCACATAAGCATGTGACTAACATAACAGTGGGTAAGTAGGTGAAAGGTGACAACAAGGTAGGGCTATCAAGTAATATCCTACCATGTAATCTTGGCACAGGCGAGAAAATTGTTTTACAGAAATGTAAAGCACTAGCATTCTAGATATTAGCCATGTCTAATAGGATTTCTAAAAGAAGGTGCTGCCATGACACCTGCGATGTCGAGGTAGTAGTGGTACAAGTCTTCTTCTGTCAACGTAGTCGTTTAGCGGGACCTCCTCACTTCTGTTCGTAGACTCGTCCTTTGATCGCTCCTCCAACGACTCCAAAATCGGGACTTAATGGTCGTGTAAGCGAATCCTATAGAAGTCACAAAGAACCAAATGAACATCAAAAAGATCCAAATGAACTTAAACAAAGTATAAAAATATAGAACTCAATTTACAAAAAAATTGGATACTTGGATCATAATTTTCTGAGTTCGTATGAATTAGTTATGAATTTCCAAAGTTTTACATATATTCTGAAAAAGATAAAGGATGAATTAATGTGGGCGTGACATGTGACAGCGTATGGTAGGTCCACGTGGCAGGAGTGGGTCAGGCTAATGTGGCAAAGCTGCTGACGTGGCCGATGACATCATTCTGACGTCAGCACAGACAAGTGGGACCAGGGTGACGTCATCTGCTGATGTCAGCGTTGACTCAGTCAATGGTCAATGGCCAAGTAGGCCCTATTGGGCCACCAATGGGCCGTTACTAGGCTGGATATGGGCCGAATGGACCGGTTATGGGCGGGGCTTGGCCTGCCACATGGCAAGCTCTGGTAACGCCATGTCATCATCTGGATCCGTCTTGGGCTCGAAGCGGGTTTGGTCCACAGCTTGATGATCCATGGTGCACCGATTGCTATGGGGCCACATGCAGTGACTCTGGTCCACATGAGCTGGGTCCATCTTCTCGGAGCTAAGTCCTTCGTCTTTCCCTCTCTTCCTGCTCTGTTTGTCGGCGATGAGGCTGGCGGTGAGGTCGCCCATTCCTGCGATAGGGACGCTCCTCGGCTTCCATGAATCAGCGATTCGGCATCACAGCAGCACGGCGACCAAGTCCATGGCCTTCAAAGCGATAGCCTATAGCCGGTGAGGTCCCTCCTCGATAGGCAGTGGAGTGACAGTGACGGCGACAGCGTGCGGAAGAAGTAGCCAACGGTGTCCCGAAGTCCAAATTGAGCGTCCAGCTCATCGATTGGGGTCCTCTCGCAAGTGCCTGGCTAGCCGACGGCGACCATAGTCTGCGGCGAAGCCCGTTTGCGTGACTGGGCACACGACAAAGCTTCGATGTGGTCATAGCTTGCGACTTGGGCTCCAGGGCCATCTTGCGGTCTTCGTCTTCACGACGGCTTGATGCTGCATCCCACAGCAAAGATCATCATCATGTCCTTGCTCCAAGGTGCGGTCGGTGGCGACAGAGATTGGCGCAACATGGCGGTGCTATGGTGCGGCTCTGACAAGGTGGTGGTGCGCAGTCAGGGCTAGACAGGCTCCAAGGGCCTCATTAACTCACCGGTTAGATGCAGCGGGTCGAGATGGAGTTGGTCGGCTGGGTCTTGTGATGCGAGGCAGCTGGAGTTGTGTAGAGTGTCCTCGCCATGGCGGCGCACCGCGAAACGCCGGCGGCATGGTGCAGTGTCCAAGGGTCACTAGCGGCCATCCGTGGGGCCTAGCATCCGCATGAGGTGCACCTTGTCGAGGCGGGTCCAGATCCGAGCTCAAATGCTTCTATGGTCTAGTGGTTTCGCCGCGGTAGTGGCTCACCATGGCTGGCATGTCCACGACGGTGGCATGGCGGTCAATCCGAGCCAACATCCTCCTGACACCGTGGTCCGTTTGGCTGGGCAAGGCAGTGTGTCTACATGTGCAGGCATGTGTCCGAGAGGCCGGTGATAGCCTAGGCCTATGGGCTCATGGTGTGAGCACAATGGTCAGCAAGCATAGGTCGAGGGGCTAGCAAAGGGGCACGACGATGCTCACCGTGTTGTGTAGTTGAGTAGGGAAGCGACATGTCGAGGATGAGGCCGAGCAGCTCCCGGACTTAGCCGCTGCAGCTCGCGGTGCTCTAGTTCATCGAGGATGAAGGGGTCGATGTGGTGAAGTCGTGGTCCTGGGCTTGGTGGCGAGGCACGGCGAGGTCATGGTGCTCCTGTGATCTCCGGCTTCGGCTTGTGGACGAGGCGAAGCTTGCGGCCGAGGTGGAACATGATGGTGTTGGCATTCCAGTGGAGCAGCGCAGGTGCGTCAAGGTGCTTGGGTTCGGCATGACAGCGTCGAGATGGTTCCATGCAATCCAAATGCTGCAACTCGATGCTAACTTGCTGGGCTCCACAGTCACGGCGTCGTTGGTAGACATGGAGCAGAGGAGGCGAGGGCTTTGCGGCCTCCCGTCAGCTCGATCACGGTGGCGCATTATGGATGTAGACGATCTCGCGATCCTAGGCGGTGTAGGGCTACAGGTCGGGCGAGGAAGCAGGGACGAGCTCACGGCTCATGGCTTCTTCGGTGGCGCTCATCGGCTCCAGCACTTCTGGCTTCTCCTTCTTTGCTCCCTTCTTCTACTTCTCCCTCGTCTACTCCGATTAGTGCAGCGGTGGTCGATGGAGTAGACGATGGAACCCTAGGGGTCCAGGGGTGCTTTTTTTATAGGCGACAACCCACCATGCTTGGCGATGAACAGTGATGGTGAGGCTGGCTTGATCAGGTGGTCGAGGAGAGCTCCCAGGTCGCTATCGTGCTCGGCTGGGTCCTAATTGGTAGCGAAGGGTGTCAATTCACCTTCACGGCCAAGGAAGTTGTGGGCAGCAAGGCGCGGCAACAGCACATGCCGTGCTGTGGTGGTTGGCGTGCACGGAGGAAGGTCGTCACGCAATTCGCCGTGAGTGGATGGGCGAGCAGGATCGAGCAACGGCCGAGTTGGCATGTAGGATTTGGCCAGCTTGAGTGCGCACACGCTTGAGGGGGGAAAGCAGGGGAGCAGGTGGGAAAAGTATGATAGGTGGGGGCCAGAGTGGGGTCCACCCATCAGTGAGGGAGAGGTGAAGGACATGGTGTCCGTTGCTGGGCTGGTCCACTGGGCCGGCTGCTTGCTTGCTGGGCCAATTGGGCAGGAGACAGGAAGGGAGAGCAGCAGGGCAGGACGGTGTGGGAAAAGTAAGGAAGGAAAGGAGAGCTGGCGTGGATGGGCTAGCTTGAGTCCACGGGCCACTTATGGTTTTTCCATTTATTCTCCTTTTATTCTTTCTCCTTTTCTATTCCTTATTTGTCATATTTCATGTTGGAACTATGGGTTCTAACAGAGAGTGAGAGGGGTCAGCGGAGATCTTTTATTTGGGTCGGGACCTCCACCTCTAGGAGGTGAGAGGGGGTCACCAGAGGTCACGATGGAGGTCACGGCGGAGGTCATGACGGAGGTCCCAATGGAGGTCCCGGCAAAGGCAGATGACGGCGTAGCGAAGGTTTCTTCGCTCTCCCTACCTTGGGATGCTAAGGTTACCTTAGGTCACTTGAATGAATAATATGAGAGTAGTTGCAAGATCTAAGGTTAGAATGGAGGGACAGTCCTCCATTCCAATCCCTAGTTAGAAAAAATGATCCCGAGCGAAGAGAGAAAGAGAAGTGGAACCAGGCAGGGGTTTTGGGGAAGGGTGAGAGCCATCCCCCTTGCCCTCTCTCTTGGTATTTATATAGGCAAATGGCAGTTTACAAGCGACCCCCGGTGGTGGCAGTTTACAAGTGCTCCCCGGTGGGGATGAAATTGACAAGTGACTATTGTAGCCCCTATTGGGCCTCTTCTAGGGGGGATTTGGCCCATATGCATATGGGCTCCCCCAACAGTAGCCCCTCAGCTATTAGGATATGGCTGGTACAACATAGCCTAGTAGCTGCTCATACAAGAAGAGGCACAATACAACTCAAAAACTACTTGCGAGGATTGTCCTTCGCAACCCCTACATGCACGTCTCGCTAAAAACTCCATCCCTAACACCTTGTGGGAAAAAAGGGCATGGAGAAAAGAGCACGTGCACAACTCTAACCTATACATGTTCTACCCATTTGTTACTGAGGCTTCTTCTTAAAGTTATGGTCTTTGCAGCTTCTTGGTGCGGAGGTCTTTGACTTCGCCTCGTGCAGAGTTCTTCGTCTCTGACTTCTGACTTTTCTTCAATTGGAGGTCACATCGGAGGTCCCACAGAGGTCCCATTGGAGGTCTTCGGCTTCAGATTTTCTTGATGTGGAGGTCTTCGACTTTGCCTCATACAGAGTTGTTCATCTCTGACCTTTCTTCAATCAGATGTCTCTGGCGTCAAATTTTCTTGATGAGGAGGTCTTCAGCTTCACCTCTTCACTCACGGGTGCCGGACAAAAGTTTCATGCTCTGGAGCTGCTATTCCTCAGGTGCACCGCCCCGGCCCCTCTTGGCTGGCACTCGTGAGTGAATACTCATCCACACTTGGTGTTGTCGATGTGGTTGCAATAATTGAAGTAGATGTTGGTGAGCCCCTTGAGCCAGAATAGTTGATGAAGGTGTGGTCAACCTTGGTGAAGATGATGGTGAAGCCTGGCAAAGGCCAGTTCATTGATGTTGTTTTGCAAGGTTCCTCCAGCAAAAAGTTTGGCAGAGATGATTTTGTTATAGATGCCAAAGGTGATGTTGGTGAAGCCCCTCGTGCTATTGTTGGAGGCCGGTTTGTTGATATTGATTTGCGAGGGTCCTCCTGCAAAGAGTTTGGTGGAGACGATTTTGTTGTAGGTGCCGAATGTGATGTTGGTGAAGCCCCTCGTGCTATTGTCGGAGGCAAGTTTTGGTGAAGTCATCAAAAATGGTGGCGAAGCCCCTTATGCTGAAGAGCATGGTGAAGGTCATGTTAATGTAGACATCGATGCCTCATGTCGAAGGTCAGAGAAGTCGCATGAAAAATCACCGGAGTTGATCTCCTGCATTTTTAGGGACTTAAGTTGTGCGTTATGGCTTTGTCAAATATTGACTTGCTTTGCAAGTCTTTCGAGACTTAGAAGGATGTTGGCTTTCTGTTTGCTGCAAAAATTTGTTAGTCATTCAATTGATATATGGAGGTAGCACGAAAGTCTGAGCTTCGTGACCTGGTGCCTGTATTGATTCAGGACTTTTTTTAGGATTTTTATGTAGAGTCCTGGTGCCCGTGTTTTGGAGCTTCTTCCAGGTGGCCTTGGCCATGCAATGCTATTTGGACTTGTGGAATGTTGCAACGCATGAATGAATACTTGTGATGATAATGAAGGCATTCACACCAAAAAACTTTATGGAGGTAAAGTTATTATGCAACCTTGCAAAAAATATGGTTGAGTTTCAGCTAGAGCTATGCTCTACATATAAGAGATAGGACCTTGAAATGAAGGGGTTGTAGCTTCGGATGAGTAGCGAAGGCTGTCATTCAAGAACCTGTACGAGTATAGATGTGACTTGTAGTAATAAAGGTAAAAATATTAGTTTCCTACAAAGGTTGGACCAAATAAAATTGGGCTTATGCATATCATAAGAATTTAAATGGAGAAACTAAACAACATGACCTGCAAAAAGAGGAAAAGCATTAGTGTTAGAGGTTTAAATGTTGGGCGGCTGGCGGAGGTCTATTACTGAGAAACCAACTGATTGACGAAGGCCACTAGCTACTGAAGTTTGTCAACTATCGTAGGCCTGTGACTGATGAAGGCTGCTGACTGATGGATGAAGGCCACTGAGTTGGGTCAATAAGTGTCAAGGGTTCTAAAAACCAATGATAGATGAAGTCCATTAACAGACAATGAAGACCAATGACTAAGGAAAACCACTGACTATTGAGAGGCAATAACCAGCAAAGGCCACCAACGGATGAGAATCACTACTGACTGATAGTAACCAATATAGATGAAGCCCATTGACTCACGGAGGTTGTTGATTGATGATAGCCAATATACATGAAGGTCATAGACTTGCGGAGACTGCTGATTGATTATAACCAATATACTGATGAAAACCACTGACTGACAAAGGTCTCTAAATAGATGATTGCCAATATAGACGTAGGCACTGACTTACGGAGGCTGCTAACTGATGATAAAGCCACTGGCTGGTGGAGGTACTGACTAACAAGGTTCAATATACTGATGAAGTCCAGTGATTGACGAAGACTGTTGCCTGATAAGCGGAGGTACTGACTAGCAAAGGTACTAACTGACAAGGTCCAATATACTGATGAAATCCAATGATTGACGAAGGCTGATGCCTGATATGCAGAGGTACTCACTAGCGGAGGTACTGACTGACAAGGTCCAATATACTGATAAAATCTAGTGATTGTCGGAGGCTGTTTCCTGATAAATGGAGGTACTGACTAGTGGAGGTACTGACTGACAAGGTCCAATATACTGATGAAATCCAATGATTGACGGAGGCTGTTGCCTGATAAGCAAAGGTATTCACTAGTGGAGGTACTGACAATGTCCAATATACTGATGAAATCTAGTGATTGACAGAGGCTGTTGCCTGATAAGCGAAGGTACTCACTAGCGGAGGTACTGACTGCCAAGGGCGGAGGTTCATGAGGACTCCTAACTAGTACACTAATGCTTTTTGGAATTGTGAAAATATGTATAAACAAGATGAATATATCTCATGTGAAGGGTAAGTTTTGAGAGTAAGACATACTTACAGTGGTCGTTTTCTGCATGTTAGTAACAAATGAAGGTTCAACAGAAATAATAGAAAATTATTTTTAAGTTGGTCGGCTTGGCCAAAGCATGTATAGCCCCTCAGGCAATGCTTTTAGTGTGGCGGAGGCCACAACAACTTTCTGTCACAATGGTGACAAGTTGTATGTGAAGCTTTAGTTTTTTAAAATTTATTTTGAGAGACCATGGTTAGATAAAAATTGTGACAAAGTAAATCACAAGAGCAAAAATCATTAGTCATTATAAGCTGATGAGAATTTATAGGCTGGCGAGAAATTCTCACTTTGTATTGAGTTGATTCCTGCGAGGAGGTGCTTTCAACATCGATGAAAGTTAGTAATGTACGTGAGCATACATAATTCATATAATTGAATGGTAACCAAAATCGAAGGTTAGGATAATCAATGTAAAGGTAGCAGATGTAAGCTGGGTACTTATCTGGTCAGGTGAGAGCACGAAGGCTCGGGAGCTGGGTGCCTTGCTAGCATAGCCTAGCAGCCAATGGAGTGATTCAGAGCCAGACTTGTCTTGGAGTCGCGGTGAAGGATGCAGCCTCCGCATGAGCACTGCCGACTGGGGTTGGCCTAGAGCTGTGGCGGAGGTTGTTTCCTTTTTCCATGAGCATGGTCGGAGGTGTGGCGGAGGTCGTAGCCTTCGGATGCGTACTCTGTTGGTTAGACGGAGGCTACACATTTTGATGAAATGTCTAGTACTTAAAGTTAGGTGACGAAAATTTATCAACATAGGAAACACAGATGTGTGCATGTGTACATCATTGGTGAATGCATGATCTCACCATGTGCATTTTTTTTAAAAAAATGAATGGATTACTTATCTGGTCCAGCGGAGGCCTAGCTCTAGGAAAGTTATTTTTGTCTCCATCATTGGTGGTGAGGGGTTGCCAAGCGGGGCTCTTGTATCGGCTTGACGTCAGAGGTCGGACCGGAACGCGCTTGTATTTTAGTCACGGCCCTGCATTTGCTCAACCAAATGACTTGTGTTCCCGCTGGTTAGCTAGCACAAACAAATCTATCAAGACCTGATATGTAAATGAGCGGAGGCTAACAATAAGAAATTGATATTAAGGTGATGCAATCCAAACTCTGGAGGTTGTTGGGTGGAGGTTATCAGAGGCTCAAACCATCACTCTCAAAAAGAAATTATTCGTGCCGAGCACGGTGGGCGCCACTGTTGGAACTATGGGTTCTAACAGAGAGTGAGAGGGGTGAGCGGAGATCTTTTACTTGGGTCGGGACCTCCGCCTCTAGGAGGTCAGAGGGGGTCACCAGAGGTCACGACGGAGGTTACGGCAGAGGTCACGACGGAGGTCATGACGGAGGTCCTAACAGAGGTCCTGACAGAGGCAGATGACGACGTAGCGAAGGTTTCCTCGCTCTCCCTACCCTGGGATGCTAAGGTTACCTTAGGTCACTTGAATGAATAATACGAGAGTAGTTGCAAGAACTAAGGTTGGAATGGAGGGAGAGTCCTCCATTCCAATCCCTAGTTGGAAAAAATGATCCTGAGCGGAGAGAGAAAGAGAAGTGGAACCAGGCAGTTAGGGTTTTGTGGAAGGGTGAGAGCCATCCCCCTTGCCCTCTCTCTTGGTATTTATATAGGCAAATGGCAGTTTACAAGTGACCCCCCGGTGGTGGCAGTTTACAAGCGACCCCCTATGGGGGTAAAATTGACAAGTGACTACTGTAGCCCCTATTGGACCTCTTCTAGGGGGATTTGGCCCACATGCATATGGGCTCCCCCAACAGAAGAACTAAGGTTGGAATGGAGGGAGAGTCCTCCATTCCAATCCCTAGTTGGAAATAATGATCCCGAGCGGAGAGAGAAAGAGAAGTGGAACCAGGAAGCTAGGGTTTTGGGGAAGGGTGAGAGCCATCCCTCTTTCCCTCTCTCTCGATATTTATATAGGTAAACAATAGTTTACAAGCGACCCCCCGGTGGTGGCAGTTTACAAGCGACCCCCGGTGGGGGTGAAATTGACAAGTGACTACTGTAGCCCCTATTGGGCCTCTTCTAGGGGGGATTTGGCCCATATGCATATGGGCTCCCCCAACATTTCATATATATGAATGGAGTAGCATATTGTAAAGAGCTCAATGGTAGATATATGAGATCATAGGCCACATTAAGGTATTATTCCCTTAAAGTAGATATTTATTTATTAGATAAATAAATATTGTTGGCTTTTGATTTTCATCACATAAATCCAATTGAAGAACAAAATCACATGTTAAGTATATAATGCGACATGAACATTTGCCTATTGCAACATACAAAGGCTTCTAGAGAAACATTGAGATATAACATATGAAACAAAGAAAGGTAGCATGTGGTGCATTGGATTCATGATCCCAATGTAAGAGCCTTGTGCAAGTCGAGGGAAGTTAGTGGAGCATGTTAGGTGATTTAGATAAGAGGAGAGCTCTAGAGTCTACCCTCATGTATCATAAGTGCAATGGTGCAACATGGGTGAGTCACATGTGCAACATAGGTACTTGACTCATGAAACATTAGGTGCTAGATAAGGGTGTTCATCATATGTGGCTTAAGATTATATTAAGACACATGTGATGGTGCTACTCAAAGAGTGTCGCACTAGACATATGTACCACGTTCAAAAAGAGTAGGGTCCATACATGACAAGCAACAAACATGGGCTTGTTTCAAAAAAATTATGTTGGTTGCATTTTTTGGTGTTTGTAATTTTTAGGGTTGTTACACACGTCGTGCACATGATAAGTCAATGGAAAGGCCACTGGAAGCCCTTGGATTGGAGACCTTGTCACCATCAGCGTTCTACAGGAGCGTCACCGTGTTTACTTGCCACCGGCCATGCTCCGGCCATCTCGTTGGACGAGGACATGCCGTAGAGGGACACCTGGACCTGCTGCACCTGGCTGACCAACCAACAAAGCCCCGGAGCGCTGCCTAACCACCCTGACCGTGCACGCCGCCTCGTCGGAGCTCCGCCATGTGCCTTCGCCATGCGTGGAATCCGCTGTGGAAATTGGTTGTCGCCAGTGTGGCCGATGGTCACCACGCAGCCCCAATTGGACGAGCGATGCCATATTCGGGCTCAACCTGAGCTCTGTGCCCCTCACGGTCGTCCATCTTTATGGCAGTGCCACTGCTGCCACAGCCGAAAGCATTGGAGCACTTGCAGGCTGACCCCATGACTAAACCAAGCCCCTCGGTTCACTATGATGATGATGAGCCCTTCCTGGAGTCCTGGCGGCTCCTTGGTGTCATCATCGCCGGCCATCATAGTGCGTGTATGGCGGCCGCCTTGGGCCTATCCACCTCACGATGAGCACCTCGCCCGTCTCCCTGTACCTGCATGAAGTCATAGCGCCAGTAGCGTCGCCCGAGACCGCTTGTAGCACCCTACTGCCCTACCTCGCCGCCGGCAGTGTGCCTCACCGTGAAACAGAGGAAGCAAGAGGAAGAAGGAGCTAAGGAAAGAGGATAGACCTAGTCCACGCGAATTGAGTCACTGCACCCTGACTCCACTGCTGCTTGACCACCATGAACTAAAGTCATGAACCCGTGCCCATTTGATGACCACCCCATGGACTCAGTGTTCATAGACCATGATGTGGTGACAGACGGATGGATCTGGTCCATCATGGACCCATTGCGGTCCATGGACCATCTACTGCGCGTCCACCATGAACCAACGGTCGTAGACCATAGCCCAGTTCGAGCCCAAGTGATGACATGGCAGTGCCATGAAACAACACATGGCGAGCCAGACTCAGCCCAGATCCGGCCCATTGGCCCATGTCTAGCCCTGACTCGGCCCGCTTCGGCCGTGCTCAGCCCATGTGTGTTGACCTCGGTCAACACTAACGTCATGCTGACATCATCATCACGTCTCTGACACATCAGCAGCCCTTGCCACATCAGCAGCCACGCAGACGCCACGTGGACCACTCAAAGACTGACAGGTGTCATGCCCTGGTTAATTCAACCATTTATCCTTTTTAAAAATTATATTAAACTTCAGAAATTCATAACTAATTCATACGAAGTCAGAAAAATATGAAACAAGCGCCTAAATTTTCTATAAATCAAGCTCTATGTCATGAGCCTATGTTTGAGTGCATTTGGATATTTTTCTATTCATTCTTTCTTTTTGGATTCTATAGGAGTCGCTAACGCGACTATTATGTCTCATTTACAGAGTCGACTTAGGAGGAGACCCCGCTGATCGACTACATCCGACAGAGGAAGACTTGTACCACTACTATCGGATTCATACCACTACTTCCTCGACATCGCAGGTGTCATGGCAGCACCTTCTTTTAGAGAATCCTATTTAGACATTGCATAATTAATAGAAATGCTAGCACTTTATATTTATTCCTTTGCTAGTATATGATGCATGTTATTGCCTGAGCTATTACTACCTTGATTGAAACCCTTCACCATGTCACCCAGCTATGCGCTCGCACTTATATACATGTTATTACCACGTCTCTGCTTGCTTGCACTTTATATCACCATACTTATTATAACTGCACTTCGCATTGTATCTGTGATGTGATGCGGGTGGTGAACCCTCGGGAATGATTGACTTGGGATGCCAGATTTGGTGGACTTGGTGAGGATCTGGTGGTTCTGTGGGTGGGACTTGGGTGCGTGGAGGGTGAGGGTCGAGTCGACCGAGCTGGAATATTCGACGAGCCTAGGGGGCAAGTCTTGTATCGTGGGGTGAACTGGACATCCCTGATTGAGATACCTGTGGTGGGTAAATGTGTGTGAGGTGAACCCTGAGTGTGAGCCTCTGAGGGGCGGAGCTCAGGGAGAAGGTGATGTGGTGGCACATGGTGTCGTGATGGCACCCGAACAGAAAATCCTAATGGAGACGTTTCGGCTTGGTTATCCCTAAGGACTTACTAGTACTCAATTTCTTCAGGACTCCTTTGCATACCACACATTCTCTGTGTTATCCCTAAGGACTTACTAGTACTCATTTTCTTCATGACTCCTTTGCATACCACACGCTCTCTGTGATGGGGAGACGGCTGGACTACTTGGTAGCGCGGTGCCACTACTACTAGGCGAGCAGTGTAGGGAGGTACAGGCATTGGTGAGTCTCACACCCTTTTGATACTTTGTCTGCCTTGTGGCGTGGTATTAAGTAATGTAAACCCTTCTAATTGTATTTTTTAGATTCATATTTCGATGTATGGAATTGATTATCGAATGTTGTATATCATTCTGTGTTTTTTTCCTTCGTGGAAAATTGAGGATGTTTCAGGTAGAACAAGGTCAATTTTAGAACATGAGCACAATGGCTGATAGGGAGAAGCTAGTACTTTTTGATAATTCTGCTTGTGATTTTTTCTAGTCATTGATTTCTGGAAGGACATAATTAGGAAATAGTAGCATTTGTTCAATTAAGGACATAATAGTATTTATACCACCATAAAATTTGTCTGATTATTTTATTTTCTTGTACATCATATCCACATTGTATGGAATATTAGAGGTTTAATTTAGTAGTTGCTCAACAGAGAATAGAGCTTTTAACTATGTAAGGACATATAGTATAGTTTATGGAAACTCTGTCTTCAAAATGGTACATAAACAAGTACGTTGATAGATTAATTGGTGTCACTATAGAATAAAATTATAACTCGTAACTATAGTAAAGTTAAGCATCACATAATATATCACACCTCTTCTAGGATTACAAAATTACAATGCATTGTGTTCAGTCCTAAGTCAGACCGATATATTTTTAGATTTTTATTTCGGCCAAAGCTGTAGTTTATTTGGATCAATAATGACCAAAAGTTACTTCCATGATTCGGTGTCCAAGAATTCTTCCATAGCACAAGTTTGCGTGAACAAAAGATTTATTTTTCATCGTCATACAGTACTGCTTCTGCTACAATATATTCAAGATGACATGGATATATACTCTCGTGTCTATAAACATAGCTCAATTGTGATGATCAAGAAAACAAACTGCTTTTGTAACACTCGGTTTCAGTTGCCTCTAAAATCTCAGGACATGGGCTAGCGTAATTTTGTTCTAGTTTAGCGAAAATGGAGGCTCAACACAATTCGTTGGGACAAAGCTATTGGAAGCAAACGGTACATTTGAAACACGCAGAGGCCAAAAGTTCAATTAAATAAGTAATGTGGTAGGTATCACCGTGATGAGAAAAGTATAATAAACACATAAACTACATGAATGTTTGGTACATTATCATGACAAACCGAACTAGAAGAGTGGCATTTTCACAAAAGAAAAGCAACAAAAGGATGAAGAGTTAAATTCAGTTGAACAAGGATTAAAAATTGAGTTGAACCCAGAAAAGTGTGCTGCTCAATGGTACAACTCAGGCAGGATGTGACATGATGAGAAGTGCAGCGGTGGATCAGAGCACGTTGTGGCGAGTGCGTGGCATGCGGCCAGCTCTGTTGCTGCAGCATCATGGACGACGGCGTTACTGCTTTTAGGAGTGAGCTGCGCATGGACGACGGCGTGGCTTGCTGAGCTTGCTGCTGCCAAGGTAGGTGTTGGCACGGACCTACAAATAAAACAGAATTACACGGCGCTTACATCATGTTGACCACCCCCGTAGCCCGGTCATCTCTCGGCCGCTGTCGCCGCCGCCGCCGCCGCTGAACCATCTCCTGTTGCCCTGCATCCTAGACGCGTAGTACGGCGGCGCCTCCGCGCTGGCGCGTGGTAGGTCGTCGATAACAGGCACACCGTTGACGCCGCAGCAGCTCCGCACGGAGTCGACGCCAAACGCATTACAGCGATTGTAAAGAAGAGAAACAATTAACATGCGTGACGCCACAGCGGCTCGTGGCCGTCGGCGACCTCCATTACACACTTGCTCGTAAGTCAGACGGCCGCTGGTAATATGGTAACATACCTAGCTAAACACGTAACCGTCCAATGCGTTCAACTATAAAAAATGAAAAAGTCAGGTGGTAGTTAAGTTGGTAGCATATCTCTGCTAAATGCAACCATCCAAAATTGATAAAATTTTGGCTAAGGATATTCCTTATTAGGTTTATTTTACTACAGAGTTCATAGATCAAACACTCATATGAATTTTGAAGTAGATTAATAAAACCATCTAGCTTAATATATAATGCATATTCTCTTGTACACATTATATAGAAAATTAGAAATTTTAATAACAGTCCCTAACTAGAACAACTGTTATGCAAGTCTTTCTATTTCCGTGATTCCTCCACTAGCATAATTTTCACCCAAGGTCATCCATTATGTCAGCAATTGCAACGAAGGAAAGATTGCACAGCTTGGCTAGTAGAGGAATCGCGGAAATAGAAAGACTCGCATATGTATTTTTGGTATAGGGTGGGAAAACAGAAGCTCCTAAACATGATTAATCAGGGTAAACTCAATACGATTCATTAGGGCAGAGTTGTTGGATGTAAGGAGTAAAGGCATTCGAAAACAGACAGAGGCCAGAAGTCCAGTTAAATAAACCATGTAGTAGGTATCATGGTGAGAAAAGCATGATAACACACAAACTACATGAATGTGTGGTACACTATCATGATAAACTGAACTAGAAGAGCATGACATTTTCACAAAAGAAAATCAACCAAAAGGATGAAAAATTACATTCAGTTGAACAAGGATTAAAATGTGAGTGAACCTAGAAAGTGTGATGCTGAACGCACGGGTTGTGATCAATGCTATTACAGAATAAAGAAACTTAACAATAGCATGGAGAAAATGGACAAAACTTAATCTCCCCAGCTTGCGAATCAATTCAACCTCAGACCTCAGATTCACTGTCATAGCAATCAAGAGTTTATACTAAGATTTACATTTTTAAGCATTATCCTATATCCAGCAAAGGGTAAAAACAACATATATAATTTGGGATGAATATTGTAGCATTTATTTATTTTTTAGACTTGGGGCATCCCCATTTCCATTTTCATAAGCAAACGGAAATACAGCAGAATGTTGAAGAGAGACTACCAAGGAGGGGGTAAAAGAGAACCTAGGGTGCACACTTGACCACCCAGCGCACGAGGACAACCAGAAAAGCAAATTTAAAGACAGAATGCGCTTCACCCACCAGCGCAAGAGGAATATTGTAGCATTTATGAGCTGCATGTGCTGCAAATCGTAGCGGTAAAATAGGAACACGTCGTTGTGGCGCGGCATGCATGCAGGATGCACCTCGTTACTGCTGCTCTGCTCTGTATTGTTGCATGCGGCCACATCAGAGGAGGACGGACAAGGTAGGTGTTAGCATGGCAGGCCGCGCACTACTGGAAACTGGGTCTTTGCCGTGTGTAATTACACACGGCAAAGACTGGAGTACACACGGCAAAATATTTTGTCGTGTGCAACACACGGCAAAGGGCACACGGTAAAAATCGGCACGGCAAAGTTTCTTTGCCGTGTGTTGCACACGGCAAAATATATAGAAACTTTGCCGTGTGCAAGGTCTGGCACACGGCAAAGTTTTTCGTCCGTCAGGCCCCCGTCCGTTAACTAATATTTTGTCGTGTGCCTTGGCAGGCACACGGCAAAATATTGCAAAACTTTGCCGTGTGTAAGGCTTGGCACACGGCAAAGTTTGCAACATTTTGCCGTGTGCCTGCCGAGGCACACGGCAAAGTTTCGCAATATTTTGCCGTGTGCCGGCCAAGATACACGGCAAAGTTTTGCAATATTTTGCCGTGTGCCGACCAGAACACACGGCAAAGTTTAGGTGTATTTTGCCGTGTGCCAGACAAAACACACGGCAAAGTTTAGGTATATTTTGCCGTGTGCCTGCCTAAGCACACGGTAAAGACTCTATATATATATAAAATCAACACATCAATAATGACATCTATATCAGCAGCATGCATAATATATCAAAAACACAAGCATATTTCAGAAACCCATCAATAATCCACCAAAGATCAACATCACAAGTTCATTATTACAATTCCGCCAAAGTTCAACATCACAAGTTCATTACTACAAGTTCAACATCAAACAGCACTACAGCCCTACTACGGCGACGGAGACAACTGTGGCCTCGGTGCTGGACCGGACTGCGGTGAAGGGTTGACGCCATCAGCCGCCGGTGACACCGTAGCGAGATAGTTTGAACCCGCCGAAGGAGGCTGCACAAAAGAGGAGATTGCATGTGTTAGACTCAAAATTGAAAATTTCGGCAGCACCTCCCCTGCACCGGGATGTTTCCAACCTGCAAGAAACAACGGCACGAAGGCCGACAATCCCAACGGCACGAAGGCCGACAATCACAACGGCACGAAGGCCAACAATCACAATGGCATGAAGGCCGAAAATGCCAACAGCACGAAGGCATCAAACTTCATACTTACAGGAGTGAAGAGTCCAACCGGAGTGATAGCTTGGCCACCCGATGCCATGTTTTGGATCATCTGTAACATTTCCGCCATCTTCTTCTGCGTGTCCTCCAGCCGAGCCTCTAGGTTCGCGGTCGTCTCCTTTTGCTGTGACAGCGCCGCCTGCAGTGTTTGAATCACATGTTTCAGTATTGCAAATATGATCAATGTGTCTAATGTTCAAGGTACGACGAGTGAAACCAGAATTACCTCAAGTTCGTCCACCTTTGTCATCGTTGGAGTAGGCCGTGCACGTATGGGAAGGCTCGTGGCCGTGCTCCGTGACCTCACTTCAGAGAGAGAGGGTGCAGACCTCGCGGAGTCAGCGGCGTTTGCAATCCACAACCGCCCGTGCTTCCTGCCTTCACCCAAACTCACGATCACCTCTGTCTCAAGGGGCTCAGTGCTCAGATTGTGATCTGGGCCACGGATCGTCCTAACCACCTCCGTGTAGTCTCTGACCTTGGCGTGGACGCTCGGGTCAGAGTAAGCCTCGACAGGTGCATCCGGGTTGAAGACAACACCGGATTTCACCCGGCCCATGTGCGACACAGCCCATGCCCCAAAATCAGACACCGGCACGCCAGGGTGTTCTTTCTCCTGCAAGAAAGACAGCAAGATGATTAGAAATCTAGCAAAATTGAGCGTTATCATAGATAAATGATTCTCGTACAAGAGCCTGCTTGAATGTGGTGAGGTTGCGGCTTCCTTGGTGGTGAGTTGGACCGGGCCTCATTTGCCGCTTCCGCTTGCCTTTCCTGCGCTTTTCCTTAAACTCCGGGGATAGGAACCAATCCACAAGCTTCGACCATGCCCCTCTATGTGACTTGCACCACTCGGGCGGCACCTACATCATCAAGTGTTTGACATGTAAGATGATCAATTCTAGATCTATTAAATCTCAAAAGAAATCAATACTATTAACCTACCTGAAGGTACTGTGCCTTGGTCAGCTCTAAATCTCTTCCATTTCCCTTGATGAGGGGCTCTTTCAGGATGGACCTGTAGTACAAGACATGGGACTGGAGTTTAGCCTCATAAATCATGTCGTTGAATTGCTTGTTATAGGCTTTTTGTGCCGTCAGCTCTGCCTCGATCTCTGTGCCTTCTTCGATCTTGAAGTACTTCTGCATACAAACACAATGTATCCGTTCATTATTTCAATAAAAGACTTACCCAATGGAGGATATGTATTTAACCTTCATTGTGAGGCACTTACCTGAAAATCCGCCCAAACCCGGGCCTGCTTGTTGGCCTCCTCGTCATCAACACCGAGCTTGTACATCTTCCACGACCGGACCGCATCCCACGTGCCATCTTTCAATTGCACAAGGCCGGGGTAGTGTTTCTTGAGCAGACATCCCATGATGTTAGCGGGCACACGTGGGGGGTCAAGAGCACCCGACACTAGCAGCCAGCCACTGCACAAGTGATTAAGACAAAATATCAGTTTCTGTTTTGATTTTCAACATTTCATATGAACTACTAGTGATAACATGTATAGTTACTTACTTTCCTCCCACAGGACGAACCACTGGGCGTAGGTCTGGATGCGGAGCACTATGAAGGGCTGTGGCACCTCGCAGGTAGGGTGTTGACCGACCAGAACTGTCCCCCGTCTGCTGAGTCTCCTCGTCCCCCAACGGAGTGTCTGTCGCCTCATCCCCCAACGGAGTGTCTGTGGTCTCGTCCCCCATTGGAGTGTCTGTGGTCGTGCCCGTGGCCGCCACGTGGTCCTGCAAGGTAGGGGTCGGGACCTCCAGCTGGTCGAGAGCAGGGGGGCAAGGCGGGTCCCTCCTGTCGCGACTGGGAGGGCGACCACGCCCCCTCCCCGTCCTCGGTCGACCCGGGCGTGCTCGCGGCACTGCCCCTGAAGACGTCTCCACACCTCCACCCGGGCGTAGACTCTGGTACACCGACAAAATCCCCTGCCTCGGTGTACGGTTGCTCGCCATCTTTGGTCAGTCACCTGCAATTTACAAAGAATGAAAAAAAGCGTTAGTACATACATTAAAAATAGTTCAAAATGAATAATCATAATAAAATATAATAAAAAACATAGTATTACATGCTTTAGGAATAATCTTCATCATTATTAGGGTCATATGTCTCGTCATCACTGTCAAAATTGTCTAAATAGGCGATACTATCCGAAGGTTCTGTGTATTCCTCATTGACTCTGCCTAAATGGAATCGCTCAAGCATTTGAATGTCCTTCGGATTCAGCACTACATCTCCAGGGTCATCGTCATCAACCGTATCATTGTCTACTTCCATGGGGATCACATCGGGTAATAATATCTCAAAGCTCCCTTGTAGCCCACTTTCTTGATAGAACTCTCCATCATATGTGTTTGTGTCAAAGGTGTAATCGTCATCGTTTGGAATGGGTAGTTTACTGTGCGGAGACACATGGTGCACAATAGACCAACCCTTAAGATGGTCTTTGTCTTGGCACGCGTATGGCGTATGATACACCTGCACAGCCTGTTGAGCCACAACATAGACATCTTTTCCTTTATAGACAGAATCATGCCTAATCTCAACTATGCCAAGTTTAGGGGTCCGTCTTGTTTGTCTAGGATCAAACCAGTGGCACTTGAATATGACAGGGCGCAGAGGTATCTGGCCCTCATATTCAAGTTCATAGATCTCCTCAATACTTCCGTAGTATTCGACGCCATTAGTGCCCGGCGTAAAAACTTGGCTATTGGTGGTTTTCAGACGGCATTGGGTCTGCTCGTGTCCTGACGTGTGGAAGCGATATCCGTTCACGTCATAACCGGTACACAACTTCACCCTTCGCTTGAAGCCATTTGCAACCAGCCTCAACTCATCACTCATGGACACTTTGGTCTGCGCCTGCAAGCTCAAGCATGATGCATCGTTATATTATTGGAACATACGAGCTACTAAGGAATATTGATGAACGTACGAGCTAAATTGGAAAGTACCTTTTGTTTGAACCAAGAAATGAAATCATGCCTCCCATTTGCCACACCCTCTGAAAGAAGGATATCATGTTCATGCAGGGTAGGATCCCATGATTGATTCACCTCTTGATGAACAAATTCCCTGTACCAATGAGAATCAATGGGGTTTGATACGGAATAATGACATCGTATTGAAACAAGTTCGTTGAGAACTTACTTGATGAATGGCTCAACCTCGACAAGGTTGGTGAACACATAAAGTGTGATTCTGCGCCACTCTGCATCATCCAAAAGCTTAGAGGTCGATCCACTTGCGCGGCCTAGTTGGCCTTTGAAAAGGCCGAGGGTCGATTCAAATTCGCCAGCATTGTAACGAGGAAGTGGATTATGCTTGCTAGGAAGGTTCGGCTTGTAGTACGATGTCGTGAAGTTTGATACCTCCTCCCGAATGCTTGCCTCTACAATGGAAGCCTCAATTCTGGCTTTATTTGTGCATTTCTTGCGAAGGGTCTTTAGACATCTCTCGATTGGATAGCACCAACGGGCCATAACGGCCCCCCCAACCGTGCCTCATTCGGTAGGTGCACAATCAGATGCTGCATCGGTAAGAAGAAGCCGGGTGGAAAGATCTTCTCCAGCTCACAGACCAACTCAGGTGCCATGTTTTCCAATTCTGTAATGACGGTCTTTGATAGTTCCTTAGCACAAAGCTGGCGGAAGAAGTAACTCAACTTTGCCAGCACTAGCCAGACTTGCTCAGGGACATAGCCTCGAACCATCGACGGAAGTAGCCGCTCAATCCATATATGGTAGTCATGACTCTTCATACCGTTCACTCGCAGAGTCTCTAAGTTCACACACCTATTCAGATTCGCTGCATACCCATCAGGGTACATTAAATCCTTGATCCAATGAAGTACTTCCCTCTTTTGATTGATGTTCAAGACATAGGAAGCCTTAGGCCTTCTCCACTGCTTTCCTGTTGCAGGAGGCTGCATCTCTAGGTTTCGCCTATCGCACAACCTCTGTAGGTCCATTCTAGCCTTATTGTTGTCCTTAGACTTGTCAGTGGCCATAAGCGTTCCAAAAAGTGCCTCAGCAATATTCTTTTCGGTGTGCATGACATCAATGTTATGGGGCAGTAGGAGGTCATCGAAATAAGGGAGCCTCGTCAAGCCAGACTTATGAGTCCACATATGTTGCTCACCATATCCCATGAAACCACCTTCTTCTTTGGGCACAAGAGCATCTATCTGAGCACGAACCTCGGCCCCCGTCCTCAAGCGCGGGCTAGGGTCCATCACTTTGACGCCTTTCGTAAAGCCCTTGATGTCCTCTCTAAATGGATGGTCAAGAGGGAGGAACTGACGATGTTTGTCGAATGACGAATACTTGCCACCGGACTTCAACCATGTGAACCTCACAGCTTCCATGCATATTGGGCACGGGAACTTGCCATGAACACACCAGCCCTTGAATAACCCGTACGCCAAGAAGTCGTGCAGGGAGAATTGGTACCAGGCGTGCATCTTGAAGCTTTCCTTCGTAGCTTGGTCGTATGTCCATACCCCTTTGTCCCAAGCCTCGATCAATTCATCTATCACAGGCTCCATGAAGACACCCATATTACTCCCCGGGTGTCCAAGAATTATCAACGTCAGGAATACAGTATGCCGTTGAAAGGAGACGCCAGGGGGGAGGTTCAGGGGGACAACGAACACGGGCCAACATGTGTACGGTGCGGCCATCATACCATATGGATTGAACCCATCTGTTGCCAGCGCGACACGTACATTACGAGCCTCTTCTGCTTTCCTGTGATTCTGCACATCGAAGTACTTCCATGCATCAGCATCGGATGGATGCACCATCTTGTCAGGATTGTACCGTGTGCCGTATTTGTGCCATGTCATCTGTTTTGCCAATTCCTCGGTCATGAATAGCCGTTGGAGCCTCGGCAAGAACGGAAGGTGTCGTAGGACACTCATGGGGATCTCAAGCTGCCTCTTCTGGCCATCGCCCGAGTCTAGCTCCACGTACCTGGAGGATTCACACTTTGGGCAGTACTTTGCATCCGCGTGTTCTTTCCTAAATAGGACGCACCCCTTTGGACACGCATGTATCTTTTCATACGGCATCTTCAGTCCAAGAAGGACCTTCTCTGACTCATACAAGTTCTGTGGCATAATGTGTTTCGTCGGTAGCATGCCGCTCCACACGGCCACCATCTTGTCAAAGCCTTCTCGACTTAGGTTTAACTCGGCCTTCAACCCCATTATGCGACCAATGGCATCCAACTGAGAAATAGTAGTATGATCGTGAAGGGGTTTCTGTGCCGAGTCCAACATCCGGTAGAAGGCTTCTGCGGCAGCCTCAGTCTCCGCCTTATCACGTCCTTCAGCGAAATGAGCTTGTTGAGTGTCACACACCATGTCTGCTACCCTAGCGCCATCATTGAAAGCCTCGAGCCGTGGTCTCACCACCTCCTCCCTGATACGGTTGGCTTCACCATGGTGGTACCACCGGTGGTAGCCCGGAGTAAATCCATGCTTCACAATATGTTGACCCATGGTTAACTTATCTTTCCTTCTTCTGTTGGCACAACGGTGGCAAGGACACAAAACTAGAGTATGGCCTTCAGCACTGGGGCCAAATGCATGCTCTAAGAATTCATTGACCTTCGCTACAAACTGCCAGTCCCTCTGCTGCGTGTACATCCACTCACGGTCCTCCATCCTTTATCAGACACATAACAGGAAGCAATGTGAACATCAATTGCATCTACGTGGTGTCCCTATTGTCTAATAGGTGAGGATAGGTCCTAATCCCACCCGCGGATGCACGGATGAGTTAGTTTCCATGGTTCGCTCCTATCCGAGACAGAATTTCGGCAGCACCTCCCCGCTGTTCTCCCGATACACGTCCTGCAAGGGAGAGTGTGTATCCGGAGAACAACAGGGAGGTGATGCCGAAACTCCGTATCGGACAGGAGCGCACCATGGAAACTAACTCATCCCCGCATCCACGGGCTGTCCAAAAAACGTGGACAATCCGAAACAGATACGGTCAAAGATATGCAAAGACCTGCATACCTCCATCCGCATCTCTTTCGGACGGGAGACGCCTAACTGGGTTACGTGAGGGCTACGACAAACATACGGAAAGAGAGGTTATTTATACCTAGGGTCTCCTGGGTGCTCTGATTCGTCTCCAACAGGTGCTGGGCTGCAAAATAAGAAACACATATCACTATGAGATGAAAAATTCGGCAGAACCTCCCCTGTACGGGGAGGTTTCCAGAACCTGCAAAAAAAGCCGACACGATGGCCGACGACCACATTAAGGGCACGATGGCTAACACATGCACAATTCTGGCACGAAGGCCGCCAACGCATAAATATCTAACATAGACACTCTTTAATCTCTGTCATGTTATGATAAATGTATCAATTACTTTATATATTTGTCTCATCCATATCTATAGTTTTCTCCCTCTGCGTTGTACCTTCAAGTATCTTCAATATATATATTGTTTTCTTTAATAATAGCTAAAGTTATGGCACCGTCCATGTCTCATGATGTTTTGCACTACATTTTGACTTAAATTTTCATCATAAAATTTGCTACATTGTTTGCCTGCATGTTAAGTTGAAAGTCTTGTGCTTATGATTGTACCTTTTAATCGAAATACTCACTCTGTAGTTGTTTATCAAAATAAGGTTCTAAGTTTTAGACTGCACTCTTAGTTACTGCAATGGCATAGACAGTCATCAAAGCCTGCCAACAGCAGTGTCTTATTTCAAATAAATCAAAGAAGGGCACCCCTAATAGCTAAAAGCATTCAAAGAACTAGTGCTTCACGAAATGCGTTTCATGAATTCCATGTCTTCTCTCAGTGCATATTCGATAGGCCCTTACCTCAAGGATGCATAAATGCAGGACAGGTAGACTTCATGATAAAAAAGAGAAGCCCTTAACTCCTGCCAACAAGCACTATGACTTCCATAAGGACAGCACCAAAACTAGCCATGGAAAGCCCCGGCCCCTAGCATAGTCGCATACTCCAGATATAGGGAAGGCATGTCATGATTACTGCTACAAGAATATTGACATTCAAGCACCAAAAGTCGCAAAGAATCTGCTGACATATTGATTCGGTAAGTTTTACTGCAGACTGGTTTTACAGAAAAAGGAAACAGAATCATTTTTTCTTAAAAAAATGATGACTAGATTTTGTATTCTAGTGTTGCAATACAATGAAAGACACCAAAACCAGACATCGCCAGGACTTACTGCAAGACATGAACTGTTAAAACTCACAACTTCAAAGCAAAGATTTCAAAAGTGTACAAAAAACACAGAAATAAGGGGGAGTGACCCACATTTAACACTCAAGCTCTAGGAACTTTCAGTGTTAACCTCAACTTCAAACTGTTTAAACCTTAAAAATTTCTTAATGTGGAGGCTTTGATCCTATTGAGAGGGAGAAGCTACTTACCAATATAGGTGAGCCAGCCATTTGCTGTATATTTTTGTCTGTGTATTTTTTCTTTTCAATACTGCTTGCTTAAGTTTAGCTTGACTTCTTGTTTGCAGCTGACAGTTTGCCGTGTGATGGGATAATGTTGCTGCTGTTTGAAACGCCCTCTGGCTTCGCAATTTGCACTTTTTATGGAGCTTACTGCCACCTACCTGATAGTGTAGATGTAATGTTCTTCCTTCTGATCGACCTTTGTTAACGATGGCCTTGCTTGTTCATGTGGTCTATGCCAATGACCTAATATAATGTTCTAATCCATCATTTGTCATTTGTCTGCTACAGTATATCTGGGCAGAGTTTGGAGACCCCCTCCAGGCAGCTATGGTTAGTTCCTCCACGTTCTATCATTGCATCTTCTTAGATGCTTGTTAAATTAGTCGAAGTAGCCATCTTTGCATTGAGGGAGAATATGAACTTGAGCTCATTATTCATTAACAGCCTCAAAACACGTTTTATCCTCGATTGTAAGCATGCAACATGATGCTAGTTTTGCTGAAATGACACAATAGGTTCAAGGACTCAAAAAAATCAATCAATGCACACTGAAACTTATGAGAGTATTGGTGCTGCGCACCATGATCTAACTAGTAACGGTTTGCTAGATAGCCTCACATGATAATTTCTTAAATGTTTCATTGTGTCCATGAACGTGCTTGCTGTTATTTCTTCATCAGATTGTTTATCCGAAGGGAATTGTATCTCTTGATGACAAATCCTGCGCCATCACAGATGCTGGTGTTGACAAACACCTTGGTGATATGATCATCAAGTGGCACCGCCCTGGGATGAAGTTGTGTGTTGGAAAGCTTGAATATAAAAGGATCATTGAATCAGTGTTGGTCAGTATTTGCTTATTGTCTGTTATGGTTATATTTTTTAACAACTGTGAGCACCATTGTTGCTGTGACTTTTTCAGGGAATACCCTGCATGTATTCTGAAACTGTGATGGAGATAATGTGGGGCCTACAACAGCAACTACATTCATTAATGCCTAGATAAAAACCAAAGCTGACTAAAGAGGACCGCTTACCAATGAGTCAAGGACTAATGAGGTTCCTGTGGAGAAGGGGATTTAATGTCAACCCAGGGATGGTGAGTTCACTAGTTGGACTTGACATGTTTTCTGCTTTACAGTTCCCTGCCATTTAGTATTGCATTGCATTATATGATAGCTTGTGTGCTCTGGACTTGGAATCCTTTATTTTCACGGACCAATGTTTGGGATTCAAGCTTTCATAGAAAGACTTGCTTTTAAATTTTATTTTAGCTATGAAGCATTGCCTTTTGTATCCAGGTCAATTACAAGATCTTCAAGGCGGCATGTGCCTTATTTCATTGTGATGTTGATGACAAGAAGAATTTAGGACTCTTGCGTGATGCTGGTCTCAGCATTAGAGATATTTCTGGCATTGCTTGTGAGGATTGGGACATACTGAAGCTTGCGTTTGCTGTCAAGATGATATTTCGATGACCTCCTTATTTCTGGCATTGCTTGTGAGGATTGGTAAGTAGCTTCTGGCTGTCATATTGAGCAAGCAGTGCAAGGCCTGGCATGGCAGAATCAGGCCTGGTGCCCTGGTCAGGTAAGAAACAACTGCCAAAGACTCAAACCTATGATGATTACTTTGAACCAAACCAAAAAAAGAAAAATGAAAATTTTGAAATGAAACAAAAAAAAGGTGTATTTGGAACCAATAAAATTCCTTCATTTGAAATCCATTGTTAACTCAGTTTCCAAGTTAACTATTTTGATGCTACATGGGATACAATTCAAATTTCAAATATTGAAAACATCAATCACTTTTTTCTAGATTCACATCTCCATTATGTACTAATGTGTAATAGGCAAGAGCAAACCATGTATAACAAGTTCATATCATATACTCCATCATTTGTACTTGGAAGGAAAACCCATGAGATCACAGATTCTTTTAGCATCCAAAAAAAAATACAACTGAGCATTAACATCTAAGTATCTAATACAGATAGGACAGTAATTTGTATGAGCTTCAAAATTTTGATTACTAGCATAAAGGAGAAGGGACCACTAACTGGATCTATATCATGGTATCACATTGTGGGATCTATAATAAAGTTCAAATTCCAGAGTATCGCCTAGCAGTGAATGGGGACCATCAAAAGTCATGAACAAACTGAAACCGAAACAGTTCAAATAGGAGTCACCTTTCCTGGATAGTTAAAACTGAAGCACAAAACAAATTTGTAGTTTGCTTTCCTGATTTTGGTTTATTAGCACAAAGGGCATAAGGTTGCATCAGACCTTCTCCATGTTATATCATAAATTCATGAGACTGTCACCATTTCAGAGATGATCCTAGCAATGTGTATGCCACAGACTGACAGTAGGATAGGAAAAGACTCAGGGGTGCATTGAACAAAGATGGTCCCAGGCTGCAGAACAGAAGCATCTGACTATACATCCTAGAATATAGTTATCATTTTATCAAGGCATTCAACTTTCATAGTGATAAAGAAATAACACTAAAACAACATCATGTTTCTACGTTATCACAAGAAACTTGAATGGCATAATACAATACAGGCAATATGTGGTTGATATTTGCTCACTGCTCATAAAGATAACAATGGTATCTGCACTCAAACTTCAAACCCAACTGGATGTTCACTGTGCAGATTAAGCAGCCTTAGATGCAAATAAAAGATGTTGATGAGCATTACCAGTCAATATGCATCCATTGATTCGAGCACAAGCACCAGACAGGATGTCGTACCTGCTGCTGGAGGAAGACGTTTTAGCAGCCCGACGTTGCAACTTCCTCGAAATCTTCTCAATTTTTTTGTAGACTAAAAATACGATGACACGACACCTGGCCAAGTTTCGTGAATTTCGGCCTTCGTTTCGATTTTATATAATTCTAAATCACTTTTCCCGCACGTATCTCGACATGTTACGTCAACTAGATGGTCGAGATTTCATGCGAGCTCTTGAATACGGCCAAAGCATACAGCAACAATCATGAATATCATTTTTTAAAACACCGAGTTCCATTATTCTATGTACCTGGAGTTCATATTAGAAATATTCAAAAAATGTCAATGAAAAGAAATAAATTAATGAAATATATCAAAAAAATTCAAAAATAGACCAAATTTTAAAATGGAGTCATACATACTGTCACAAAGCTACATAAAAAAATTTGGGGCTAAAATCTTAAAAAAACAAAAAAATTTTGCCGTGTGCAGTTGGGGGCACACGGCAAAATAATCTTTGCCGTGTGCCTTCAACCACGGCACACGGCAAAATATAATATTTTACCGTGTGTAACAGCTTCACACACGGCAAAGTTTATTCCCACACGGTAAAATATAATATTTTGCCGTGTGTCTTACCATAGCACATGGCAAAATTTATTTTTAAATTATTAAAAAAACTTTGCCGTGTGTCATAGCGTAGCACACGGCAAAATATTATATTTTGCCGTGTGCCTTACCCTAGCACACGGCAAAATTTAATTTTAAATTATTAAAAAAAAACTTTGCCGTGTGTCGTTCTATTGCGCACGGCAAAATATTATATTTTGCCGTGTGTTTTGTCCTGGCACACGGCAAAGTTTGACGGCGGACGGCGGCCGTAACGGCCCGGCCAACTTTGCCGTGTGCCTTGACGTCGCACACGGCAAAATATCATATTTTGCCGTGTGTAGTATTTTGCCGTGTCGGATACACACGGTAAAGCCACCTTTGCCGTGTGCTATATTTTGCCGTGTGTTACACACGGCAAAATATAACTTTGCCGTGTGCCACGATAAATTGCACACGGCAAAATCGCAGGCACACGGCAAAGTCCAGTTTTCCAGTAGTGGCGTCGACGTGAGATCGAAGTAGAACACACACAGAAAACCAAATCAACCATCATTTCATCGACCAACAAACACGTACATACATAACTATTTTTAACTATTAACAGCTAACTATTTGCTCAGTGGATTCCAATTGACCAATCAAACGACCTCAAGATCTCGCAATCACATCAAAAATACTTTGAAGGTTCGAGAAGTGCATGCCTTGAGTGGGAGGGATCACTAAGATCGGTTGGGTAAGTGGAAAAGAGCGGCCCATTGAAATCCCACAGTTTTGTTTTGGTAATTATGTGAGGTGGACTAATAGACAGAATATCTTTGCTAAATACAACCATCAATGCATTCAACTATTGAAAATTGATAAAATTTTGGCTATGGATATTAGTTCCATTTTGATATAGAGTTACATAGATCAAACACTCCTAAAATTTGTTTTCCATAGTAAGTTCGATAAAACCATATATGTTGCTAAATAATGCATTATTCTCTTGTACACCATATCCAAAAATTGAAAATTGAAGATTTTGGTAACACTACTACGTCACCAAAAGAGTTCTTTCACTATAGTCACCGGCCAGGACAAGAAATAACCACCAGGAGGTAACTAACATTTGTATCTTCTGGAACTCTCATGCCTATGAACGTAATAAAATTGTGACAATCAACGCCATAAACACATTTGCAACACCCAATTATTTCAGTCCACTCTAAAATCTCAGTAATAGCAAGATTTTGTTCTGGGATAGGAAAAATAGAAGCTCAACATGATGATTAGTTAGGGGAAACTCAACGTACAAGGCAGAGGTTGGAGCTTGGAAGTAAGCTAGCAAAAACTAAGGCACAAGTAAAAGCATTCGAAACTAGACGGAGACTAAAAGTTCAGTTAAATAAATAAATGTGGTAGGTATCATCGTGAGAAAAAAAGCATGATAAACGCACAAACTACATGAATGTTAAACTGAACTAGAAGACAATGGTATTTTCACAAAAGAAAAGCAACAGAAGGATGAAGAATTAAATTCAGTTGAACAAGGATTAAAATTTGAGTTAATAAACCCAAAAAAGTGTGAGTATAAGAAGAGAATAACCCTGCGTGAACAATACCTTTATTTTTATGATTGCCACAAACATTATAAGCACCTCATCCTGTACGACTCTTCAATGTTGAGGGACCTAAATTGGATACAATATAATAGCTTAGAATGATCTACTTGCACGCGTTACTATTCACTAATATTGTATACATCTAGGAAGAAGACGGAGTTCGTTGTAATTTACATCCCTAAAGGAAATTCTCGAATCTCAATATTCTCACTACCTGGGTATGCATGCTGTATAACGATGTCTTTAACAACGTCAGATAGTTCCTAAAAATCCAACGTCAGATAAGAAAGTAGTGTCAACGTCAGGTTAAAAAAAAAGGAGTTATGGCTGACGGCCAGCCAACTATATATACACAAATCTCGGCGGTGCAGCGGCAAAAGGTATATAGGAATGTGCAACGAGGCCGGGAACGAAGATTGCAAAGCAACTCTGTGTATATCAGTATATATATATATATATGATCAGTTGTTTTAATTTATTTGTCATTATCTGCCATATCTTCAACAAGATCACGGAAAAATTCGGCATGCCCAGTTGATTAATTAGTGAACCACGTATTGTAAGTATCATATATAGAGACGTGGACTTGAAGAATGAACCGTATGTATATATGCGTTCTTCCAATTTGACCTGTGAATTTTGGAGCGCCAACGCGTGGAAATGTTGTGCACGGACGGTAGGTAGCTCTTGCAGGGAAAGTAAGTGGGCTGCAGGACTCCGTTTCCACCCATGGTGTTTTCTATTGGATGCAAATGCTCCTCCTGAGTCCTGATCTGACTTAGTCAAAAGCTAAGCTGCCCTTCAAAAATTTCCGGCACGATCATTCAGTCTGCAAGCAAGCAGAGTTTCAGTCAACGCATTCCTTGGTCTGTGAGATTGAGCATAGCGCTACATGACAAAAAGGCTGCTGGCCATAAATCATCAGATATTCAGATAAACAACGTACGACACTTCTGATTCGCGTTAATATGTCTATGCTTTTAACACTGAAAACGGGCCATTACTCAATTAGCTTCGCATTTACATAAGGATCCATGCATGCAAGCCAAGCAAGATCTTTCTGTGTGTATGAACCGGCTCAACGCAGCCAAGGAAAAGACAGACAAATGTACACAACAACGACAGCTTAGCTAGCGTCAATTGGAGGCAAGATGCTTGCTTCGTCAGGCGACGAGCGAGGCCATCTCGATCGCGGCTTCCCGGTCGACAGTGTGGCTGGACGCTGGATGGACACCGAGCGCGACCGGCCGGCCGGCCGATAGGCCCCGGGATTCTCCACATCGTGGCCGGGGAATAGGATAAAGTTGATGGTTGCAGAGGAATCCGGACCAGGGATATCCATGGTACAAACCATGGACCTAAATTCGCAACGCATCCTGCATCTGTCGATCTCTATTCTCTCAGTCTCATATCCCATCCTGCACCACGGCATATGCCACCTCATCGATGTGCTGCTCCGATCCCTCGGTCCTGGACACTATAATAGGAGCTAGGAAAGAGGTGCTAGCTAAGCTAGCTAAGCTAGATCCATTATCCATGGAGCACAGCTGATGGTTTTCTGCCGACGATTGCAGCACAAGCATATGCAGCTGAAGACAGTTGTAGGCAGCTCTCCTCTGGCAGGCGATCATCGTCGTCGTCATCGACGGCAAGGTTCTGTGTTCATCCGGATCCATTGCGTGCTAGCTAGCTAGCCGTGCATGTGTGTAATATTCGATTATTACATGCATGCATCCAAGCACGTACGTCGTCGTCCTGCCAAAGGAGAGTTGCCCTGCGACTGTCTCCAGCTTCCTTCACTCAAACAAGATCGACCGGCCAGCCAACGTCCCCTGGCACGGCCAGGAATGATCTCCATTATGTTGGGCGTACGGCGTACGTAGTCATCAGGTAAGAGTACGGTGTTGCTTCAGTTCTTCGAAAGCTAGTAGCAAAGTACACATGTCTGCTACTGAAACTTCTTCGAAAGCTAGTACCCTAGTAGACATGGATGTCTGCTACTGAAACTTCTAGCTAGCTAGCCTTTTTGTTGAGGGCAACCAACTGATGGCGGTACTCTGTGTCATTGCCGATTGTTGCATCGAACAATCTGCAATGACATAGAGGCCATCGCTACTGATTTGTGTCTCCATTCAATTTGGCAGTGATGACATCTCCACCTATTTTAAACAGTTTCTTCTCCAACCCCTTTTAAATTTGAGGCGCCAACAATCACGTACGGGATTTCAACTGAAGGCCATGAGCCTGATGAAGCTGAAAGAGAAGTAGGTTATACCAATCGATGATATAGAGTACCGCTCCAGTTGCCGGCCACCGGCCACAGCTTCGCGGCCGGCCATGGGCAGGGCAGCTGCGGAGTGGTGCTTTGAGTCATACCAACCCAGCTAAAAAAAGGCCGCCGGAGTGCGAGCCCGGAATGACCAATGAATCAGCCACACCGCCGCTACAGCAAGATTGCAAAAACGTACGCGGTACACCCATATATTAAACTCCAAACCGAGTGTTTATGTATATGATTTTGTTTCACAAGTGTTCGTTCCTTCCAATTTACAGGAAAGTACCCATCAGACCATCGCGGTGCAGTGCTTGCAGGTCTTTTACAAGTTGGCCGGCGGCGATGGCAACGGCGGCAGCAGGCCTTCCCTCTTGGCCATTTCGTACAAGGCTATCGCGGAGAGTGCCTTCGCGTCCCCAGTCGACGGCCAGAGCTGGTTGTACGGAACCACGCGCAGCTTGATCAGCTCGCCGTGATCGCGCAGCCCAGTTTCCTTCCCCTGGAGAGATCGTATGGTCTCCTCGTCAACACGGCCCCTATAAAGGAACAGGCCGATCTCCTCGTCGCAGCCGCCCTAGGAACGTACAGAGGTGTCAGTCTGAATTAGCAGGAATCAGAATGCGGCAATGTTTCTGACAGCAGAGTTCAGAACACCGGCAAGTCCCAGGTTCTTGCGTATGTTCTACTGTTCTAGTATTTCCCAGACAGCCTTGCCTTTGATTTATCAAAAAGATTGCAATCAAGTACTAATAGCTAGCGCTCATTTAGATCTCTGTGTATATCATCAATTAAGTTGATTTAGATGCTTTTTATGTGTACAGAAATCTGATTCTTCAGGGGGTAAATACTGATTAACAAGGTGAATAGAAGTTTTGGCAGATAGTAGCAAACTAAGGGGAATGTTAGCCAATTACCGGTGATGGTAGCATTCGACCTCCGGAAGCAGGATCCAGCAGTGCCGTAAGATCAACCATGTCTTCTGTATTCAACTTTATACCAGTCTCTTCTTCCACCTGCCAGCAATTAAGGAATAAGGATTACCGCTACAAGAATATTGTACAGTACATTATAGATTCATACGAAACTAGAAACGCGGGCGCGGCTTTGCCGCGCCTTCCCTTGTGACTGGGCCAGTGGTGATAATCAGCTTGTTCGCTTGGTCTAAATTGGCTGGCTGATTCTATTAAACGGCTGGCTGGTTTGGCTGGTAAGTCTAAACGAACAGGCTGGATAATAGAGATAAAGTTTTGGTACATTAAATGTTCGTTGCCATTCTATATATCGAGGTTTGATAGAAACAGTTTTTCTAGTGATATATAAATATATATATGTAGAATGTTGAGGAACTCCATTGATGAAAATATTTTGATTAAGCCTCTAATTAATGTACTTAAAAATAGTAAAGTATAGAGTAAGTGGTCAGTGCTGCTCCATACATATACCAGAAGTTTATTGAAGCCTATCTCTTCAATAGGAATCCTGCTTCAAAAAGAGAGGATTCGAATAGGGCCACATCGCCTCGTCCTTTTTCGGCCGTTGGCTTATTTTTTTTAAAGATCGTAAAGCGGGTAAGATCACTTAATCTTTTTATTTTATGCGTGTTACGGGTAAGTTATTCTAAAAGTTTCATACCAATTTGAATAAAGAAATTGGCTCTATTAATTATTTGTGAAAGACTATAGAGAAATCTAGGTTTATATTTCTAGTTAAAAAATTGCACTAAAACATATGATGTTATGTGTTTGTAGTGTAGTGCTAGTTGTGTAGAGTTCAACGAATTTGGTTTGGCATTTCTCTCAATTTTATTTTATTTATTATGATTTTTACAAAATTTCAGCTGTTTTGGATAAATAATAAATTCACGGAAAATAGAGAAACGTCTTTGGGCCGAATTCGGCCCGCCATGTGGCGCATGGCCAGTGGACGTGCCCGTTGTATTGTTGAAGTTGATGGCTGGGAAGTCTGAGAAGCAACAGGCCATCTTCAATCCGCAAAACAGAACAGGCAGCAGCACACTGAACTGAAATGGATACATCGATACATATTAGAATGGTGTGAGATGGCAATACTAAGGCTATATGTTTCATACTGAATGTGGGAACTAATATATATAAATCAGGTATCCTCATTCCAATTAAATGCAGTTCGTGCAATTCAATTTATAGTATCTTTTGTAAAGCATTCACATTGGTTAACATGGTAGCTGCACTGAACAATGCGAAGTGATTGAGGTCATAATCAAAGGCAGTAATGCCATCTTTCGTAACTTAAATGGGCAAAAAAGTTGCAAACATTTGACAAAGTTTTTCCAATGTGGAGCATAAAAATTGGTAGTTGTTCAATGTAGAAGCCAACTACCATGCTACATATACAATTGCTCATGCTTACATTTCAGATCTTTTTCACCAGTATGTGTTACTGTTTATGTCAAAGAGCGGCATATTATTAGTAATGATGAGGGCTGTCAAACGGATTATATGAGAAAACTGTCAAATAATAAATCTTCCAGTGAATTTAAGATTGTCAAAACTATCCAGATCCATGCTTCCAGGTGTAGGATCATCTATCTATCTGCAGTACTGAGGAAGCCTATATCTAAAATAATCATCTTATCTGCAAGTGCATACATTGCCATAACTATTGAAAATTAGTTTGAAGATCGAATATGATCAGATGTAAGAGAGATTGATTCACTCAAGTTTCAGAATAGCCATCTGTTCGTAGCCAAAGCAATTAGTTGTTGTCATAGAAGAGAAATAGATGACCTGCACCACCATACAAATAATTAGAGGCTGAGGCATGGTGTGGGAGAAAATTACAATAGTCAGTCAATATTCCACTGGGCTGGTACATCTGGAATTTAAAGAACCGAAAAATGAGACTTAACTGAAAAATGAGACTAACTATCTGGAGGGTGCAAATCATATCCCTCTGAGCAGAAAAAGCTTTTGAATCTCTGACAGTGAAGCCGACAGTTGATGCTGAATCAGATTTGAAATTGTTTTGTAAAGCTTCGTGCATTGCAAACAAATAAGAATCTCTATACCTTGGAGAATGTCCCAGTCCAACATGAACTGCATTTTTTTTTCATCAGTGAGAAAGTTGTAACTCAGATGAACGATTATACTGCATATGAACCAAAAAATGGCGTGGGAAAAACCGAAAAGGAAGGCATACCTGTCCCCATGGATGGGTTCTTAAGAATAATAGCTTTCCAATATGGCAGTTCACAGTACATTTTGTAAACAGCATAGAGTATATGACATCGACAAAAAATAAACATGGAGCATGAAGTAATCCAAAGAAAGCTGTAGACATACCATCAATATGGTGTTGTCATTGTCAGGAAGGAAACTAATATATGTAGAAAATCTCTCTTTTCATCAGTCAGCTTTAGCATATTGATTACTGACATGGCACACTGTCATGCGAGCAAAAAAAAAAAATGGGTGACATGTATTAGTAGCAGTAACACCAGAGTTGGGAACGAAGATTGTAATGGTATACTAATGTAACTCTCAGATACATTTTGTGAGAAAACTTCACATGGAAGAACATGTGTTAGCTACAATTTAATAAAGCATCATCTGGTAGCCCTGCAGGAAAACACAGGATGAACATGGAAGTAGTTTTTTCTCTATGTTAAGAGAGTAAATAAAGATTTGGCATTGCAACCACTTAATTGACACGATGTTGTGCTCATGTAAAATCCATTCTGTATAGTGCAAACCAGATGCTGATATGTCATCTATGCATCAAAGTGTAAATATCATTAACTGGAAATGCAAGATGAGCGGTATTGAAATATACACCATCTTGAGTATTCACTTCAGCTTAGGCTTTAAAAGGACATGTACGCCATTTTGCCATCATTGAAAAGTATAGAAACGTTTCTTGTTGGTCACACTGCCAGGCTCTAGACAGTAGCACATTTTTTTCAAGATAACTAAAGGTAAAAGCTTGAGCCATTGAGGCATTGACCCCTCTCAATAACACTGCAGAGACAGTTGCGAAGAGATTCTATTCCCAAATTCACGGCAATCCACTGAAGCAAGGAGATAGATGGATGTCTGACAACATAGAACAGAGGAAGCGGGCAGATACCTATTCTGTGCCGATGGCACGAACAAGGCTTCACAAATGGAGAGACGTCCCATCTGCAATTGCAAGGTTGCAGCTTTGCCGCCCGTGGAATGCAAAGCATCGAACACCTTGGGGGCGTTTGTCGAGCAGCTGCTCTATGGGGGATCATCGGTGACGATTTTGCCTATCCAGCATGCTAGGCGCGCACGCGCCCCGTGCTTACACACGCGAGCGCCGGTGCTCCTTGCCGTCCACTTTGGGCCGCTGCAGCTCGACTGCTCGTCGGCGTCACAGCAAGCACCGACGCGGACCCGGCATGGGATCGAGCCTGCGTCCATGCATATCCCACATCAGGAGAGAGAGAGAGAGAGAGAGAGAGAGGGTGTAAACCAGCGAGCGGACAGATCGAGAAATAGCAGAGCCGCGCCGATTGTGTGCAGCAGCTCGCGCAGAGGTCGGCGGCTGTGTCCGGCGGCGGTGCCGTGCCGCGCTGCCGTGCAGGCCCCCCACCACCTGTACCGCGCCGCCATGCGATGCGCACCGGCCGCGTCACGCCGTGCCGGGGGGGCTCGGCCGCGTGGGGGTTGGAGAGAAGGGAGGGGGGCCGCCGGTGCCGGGCCGAGGCTCGAGGGCCGCCGCTGCAACCTGCGCTGCCGGGGAGGCGTGGCCGAAGGACCGGGCGGCGTCGTCGGGTCGGGCGGAGGACAAAGGAAGAGGGAGCGGCGGCAGGCTGGAGCTCTTCGCCTTCATCCCGCCCGCTGCGGTAGCCGTCCGGTGCGCCACCGGCTCGGAGCAGTCGCCTGGTGCATCGCCGCGTGGGGAGAGAGGGAGGCAGAACTGAAGAGTAATTTCGCTAAAGGTCGAGGGCCTTGTTGCAAAATGACCGAGGCTCGCCTGATCTGGGCCATCCGCGCGCCCGATCGGACGGCCTCGAATTCCAGGCGACGTGGCCACTCTCCCTGCCCCTCTTTTGGAGGCAGGATTCGTATATAGAGATTTCTGACCACAAAGCAATGAATTACGGCTTGTGCAGCCAAAACCAGGCAAAAACAGGATCAACGCAAGGCTGGCTAATTTCCTGAATTACTGTGCAGATTTGAGTGCATGCTGTATTCAGAAGCCAAGATACTAACCTCACGGACTGCGGTGCCAACAAAATCGCCTTTTTCATCATCTAGCATCCCAGCTGGCAGCTCCAACATGAATTTTCCAACAGGAACTCTAACCTATAATTTCAATTTCAATAGCAGTCAACAGGTGAATTTGTTTACTGAATATCATCAATCTGTGTGCTCTAGATCATGGTACACTATACCTGCTCAGTAAGCACAGCATATGTTTCCCTGCTCCAAAAGAATCAACACAGCAACTGCGGGCCCTCTTGCAAAGACAATTCCTGGAACCTATATATACTGTCAAAAGATGTTATGAACTAAACCATCATCCTGCTAGTGCTAGAGAGTAGATACCCCACAAAACGATTTAAAGGTGAAGAAATCATCAGGGATTATATCAATATATCACACAAAGATTTTAATAAGCACACACTGGAAAACATACTCCAGACTATCATGGTACACGTAACATCCAGTGCCATAGTCAAGGCTGAAAAGCAAAGTCATCATAAAATTGAAAAAAAAAACCCTTCTAAAGTGTGCTTCAGCCTATATATTCAGCATAAGCAAAGGCTGGGCCACATGCACCCTAAGCACCCATCTATTCTACTCATTTGATGCACCCATCTATCTCTATTCATTAGCTCCTCACCAGTACAGCAATACATTATCAATTGTAAAGGGGAAAATAAAGGAAAAGTACAATCACATATGCATATGTTCACTAAGAGAAACACCTCACATGACTATCAATCAAACTCTGATGAGAAATTTGGACTGCATAGACCATCATAGTTAGTCCTAAAATGACCATCCTAGGATCCAAACGAATGTACAACAATACCCGCAGGAACATTCCAACCAGTCACCTTGGTTTTGGTTTCCTCGTCCACGATGTCAGCTTTGAACTTTTTAGATAAAGGCTGGAGTACTTGAGATACTACATATTAGGTCTAAAACGTAATTACAGCTACACTTTTGTATGCAGAATATCTTTTCGATGAAAATTCAAAAATCGAAAGAGCACTTAGGCTGTTCAAGGAGAAAGGCGTGCTAGCTACTTCTACTTGCAGAGGGAAAACAGTGACGATAGGGAAAAGGGAGATAAAGGGCTTCCGGAAAAGAACGAAGCGGTTCGACGACATCAAGAAGCTCATCCATAAAGGGCGTGCCGTTGTCGGAAGCATCTAAGTCGATGAAACATATGGAGATGAGAAGCCTGGAGTGATCTATGACTACGATAACACGAGGCAAGTTAGGACCGAGAATGGTGCTCCGATCTCACATGCAGTCGTCTTCATTGGTTACGGTGTGCGCAAATGGGAGAGCATACCTCGTATACCTGAATAGTCATGGGGATGACTATTGCGAGGGAGGCTTCGGTCGCGTGTACTTTGGACATGCGTTTGGCCTTTATACCATCGACGTATGACCATAATCGATGTACAGTCCTTTGCGCTAGATTTGTATTTGTCTGGGGTTATTGGTGCAGCTTCATAAGAACAAAAAACTGTTGGAGGTTGGGGGAAAATCATTTTGTAGGTACTAGGAGCAGACGAGGATAAAACTGTAGGTTGGGGCGGAAGATTCATGGTACAAACTGTAAAAACTGTTGGAGTTGGGGAAGAATCTACTGAGATAGTATTAATTTTCTTGTTCAACGGCATTTACTTTGTTTTTGCTTTCGATCTTACTTTTGGGTTACTTATATAGATGCCATTACAATATCTTTTGGTTTCAGATATACATATATATATACATATATATATACATATATACATATATACATATATATATATATATATATATATATACACACACTAGTGATTTGCGCGGCCGCGCGAGTCATGTCCACAACTCTATTTGGGAAATGAAATAATGTTACCAAAGAAAGCATGACATGCTCTGTCTGGAAAAGTAAGCCTTACGAAACATAAGCCAAGATAACAAAAACAAAAACATGTTATACATGATGGTACATTGTTCTTAATAAAATTCTCGTTACAAATTTCAATTGTAGACTCATCCTGTGTAGTTCACACTAAAAACAAGCAAGAGATGCTTATTGGTTCATGAACAGAAACCCAAACCGCTCTGACGACAGATACAACATTAGTGCTACGGCCAAGTAGGCCTTCAACTGCTATAGTCCAGTAACAATGGCAGCTCCTCCGATGAATCCCGTAATTGTGGAGAGAGAAAATCAACAAGGAAGCCGAATCTCAAAAAGGATTGATGTAAAATACTAATTAGTGAAAGCATGTAGGCTCATTATAATCACAAGATTACAAAGGCTCTACCCGAACAAATCAAATGCAGGTTGGAAGATACCTTAATAGATTGTGGGAGCTCCTCAACGCAACTGCCGAGATTCCATCACATCATATTGGCGCTTAAGATTTGACACCTTATGTATGTGGCAAAGATTGTAAATATTAGTGCAGCATCACATATCAGTTACCAAAAAAAAACTCATCTCAAACATAGAACTACTCAGTACTCAAAAACATAATGGATTTTTATGCACAACTCTGCACAAAGATTCAGCTCAAATGGGTGTGGCAGCTGATCAACATTTCTCAATCATACTCATATCATGCACAAGAATCTCAAATCTCAAACACAAGAAACATGCACTGGATGGCTAAAACCTCACCAAGCTAAGAACAGAAAATGAATTGAATGGAAAGCCAACTTTTCCATATGAAGTTATTCAGGGTCTAACCTGTTTTTTTATCAATATAATATATGCAGCTTTTCCACCTGCCTTTTTTTAAAGAAAGAGGAGTATTGAAACTATGGACAGTCCAAACTCCTAACTGAAACCTGATGTTTTAAAGCTCCAACCACGTAGCAAATGTGCAATTTATTTATAGGTAAGTACATATATGATGAACACCAAGGAAAAAAATAACCCGAGTATTGGTAGAAGAAATGTAAGCATACCATTTTAGGTTGAGCTATGAGCTTCAAAATTTCAGCAGCCAAAAAACTTTTAAGAAGCATAAGCGAGAAGCATTATTCTGCGTATGAAAACACACAAACCTTCTGTCCTCTGAAGTACTTGATCTCTTATATATACAGTAGGACAGAGCAATATTCTCTGCATACGACAACAGCTGAGAATACTATATGCTAAAGAAAAGGACGCGTCCCTCTGCTGAAAGCTAAAGACTAAAAGCAGAGAATACTGAAGGAACAGATCGTACCATGTTCAAAGAAGAAAAAGAAAATTTGCCGGTTTAAAGAACAAAGGGCATCTCAGGATGGAGTGACAAATAAAAGGCACAATTGCATGGCTTAGTAAAGTATATGCGAGCTGAGTAACCGAGTAGTACAGTAGGTGTGGATAAGCATGGGCAATCTGGTTACTGTAAGCTGGCAGGTAAAGTTCAGTCTTATGTTTGATGTGCAGAAGCTATTCCATCCAAAAAATGTCAGTCACATGAACTGACCACAAATAGTTTCATGTATGATGCTCTTTGTACGAAATGTGTTGCTAATGTTGACTATTTAACCAAATGTGTTGCTAATGTTGACATTTTAACCAAATGTGCTGCAATTCAATAATGCAAGATGGCAGATGTAGAGATCTTTTGTGACCACGCTCTAACACACCGAGGTACTCTATCTGACACAAGAAAACTGATATAGAGGGGATGAACTCAGCCATAGAAATATTACTAAAATCGCCTATGCATATAAAATCGAAACTAAGACAAATTTCCTTGTAGATTTATATTATAAGTATAAATAGCTTAAACTATGCTACTTTCCAGAAAATTCAGGAGGGGAAAAGGAGGCAAGGGAGAGCAGCAGTTCCCTGGAAAGCATAGGTTACCAGGGGAAAATTTGTTTGAAAGAAAATAAAACAGGAGAAAAAAGAATGCTTGGAAAAAAAAATTGTTAACCTGCAAAAGGTCTGATATGGTAAATGGGATGATGAGAAAATAGGACAAGCACACTTTATATTTGGATCTAATATACTCGGGAAGCTCTGCTTGCTGAGATGCTTATCATCTTTGATTGAAGCCGTGTCTCCACACCTTCGCCCACTGCTTTCCATAACACTTAAAACCATATTTTAGATCCAAATATATTACTGACAAATCTGCTAATCACAATCCAATATGATGTGAAGTCGAGGAGAATTGATTTTACCAACAAATCAAGAACTCCAAAAAATAGAAGCACGCAAACAAGAAGATAGGAGACAAGGAGACTTACCAGGATGGATGCATCTGGCTATGGAGGCACCGGGTCCGGCTGTGGACTCGCCCGAGCAGCTGCCTGTGAGCAGCCCATGATCCATCCATAGATCCCACAACCCCAACACCTCCGTAAATAACATGCATAATGATTTAGTCATCACTGTACAATGAAGGCTAGATATAAACAGAAAAGTTCAGTAGGCCAGCACAAGCACCTTTTCAATAAAGCTAGGGTTCACTGAAACATAGTGCAGGAGTAGGAAAAATAGCCCCTGCTTCATGCAACCAATATTGTAGCACAAACTCTTCCCGGAAAACAACATTTGTTATAATACCACCAAACAAACACATAAAACTATCAAATTTCAAATGTGCATGTAAAGGGATACAATCATCATAGCATTTATGGATGTGCTAAAATAAAAGATCAATTGATGCTATAAAGATGGAATTACATCCATCAAGGTAAACAAAGATCAACATGCTAGAAAAGGATCCACTAAATTAATATATAGCTAAAGCAAGATGCTGATTCTAATAATTACTTTGGAGAAACTCTATATGTTTTCTATTTATTGTATAGCGTATCTATATTCCAAGGTGCAAATGGGAGCAGACACAGGAAGAAAAAATTGTGTAGCATCCTCCTGTGCAGCTGTTGTGGGCATTCTATCAAACACATCATATGCAATTGAAAAAAAAAACTTTATTTGTTCTTGAATTCAATCAAGAACTGCTGCAAAGAAACGGTTAGACTGCTGTGTTGCAGTTAGCATCAATATCTTCCGGTGCTAGATCTAGTAGCAAGGTCTAGGTATGGCATGGCTGCAATTGCTCTACGCTTGAGTAGACGATGGCGGCAGCCTGGAGCTTTTGCAGCTCTATGCCCATGCTAATCAGTGGGCAACAGCTATAGACATGTATTCGTTCACACAACATGCTAGAGAAAGGCCATGCAGGCCTCCATTGCAGCACGCACACATAGAGGGAAGGAAAAGGTGGGAAAGGGGAGGCAATGCACGTCAGAGCATGGCAAGGCGAGGAGCTACGGCGCTGCAACACGTCCCCATGCGGCATCCATCGACGCCGGAAGATGAGAGAGGCCACCAGGCCAGAATGCCAGATCGGGTGGCGGACGAATGGATCGAAACCATGGAGGTCTTGGAGCCGATTTTGGAGGCCCCAAAAATACCAGCAAAGAACAGCGACAAGCACATACCGACACTCAATCCGGCGCCGGCGAGCTCCACACACCATCAGGCCAGGTCGCGCTCACCCCTTAGCGCCGCTACGCTGCTTCGTACCACCGCGCCGGGGGAAGGAGGCCAACGTGGCCGCCAGCGGGCGCGCTCTCCTAGCGCCGCCACGCCGATGGGAGGGGTGTTCATCCCACGCCTGGTGCCTCCCTCGCCCGTGAACTGCAGCGCCGTGCCTGGAGGCGAGATGCTGCACCGTGGGGCCGCTTCACCACCGCACCACTGCAGCAGAGCCGCGCCGCCTAGCCGCGCCCGGTCGCGCCCTGCCAGAGGGAGAGGGAGAGGGAGGGGAGGCCGGGGCGATGGGGGCCGGCCTGGCCTGGGAGCCGCCGCCGCGGGAAATGAGTGAGAGGAGGAAAGGACGCGAGTGATCTGGGTTAGGGTTAAAAACCGGACCGGTATATATTTGGCTGCCAGCGGCTCGGAGGAGGCAGCAGAACCGTTCAATCGGCGATCCAATGGCTGAAAATAATTTTACCGTCGTGGCCACCTTCTCCTCGCGTTTTGGCCACGGTGAATTTACTCTTTAAAATATCATTATTACTATTTATAATATTATTAGAAGTGTGTTACTACAATTTCACACATCTTTGAATATACCATTCCTGACCACTTCGATGCATTTTGAGCAACTCCAACAACTATTCTTGTTGTAGAGGCTATTTAGAATGTGTATATAGAAAAAAAAATAGGCACAACAATTATAAAGAAGACGACGAGGGAGATGCCCATGCATGAGCACAAAGGACCACCTGAGAGCAAGAGAGCGAGGGAGACGGTGAGAGTGGAGTAGAAAAAAATAACTTTATTTGTACTATGTAACATGATAACAAATGACAATACCAATAGTAACTGGTAATTGTACTATGTCTATACATATTTTGCAACTACACTCAATTTAGTTGGAACCATGTAAATATATACATAAGGATTGTCCCACTATGTGATGTGATTTTATACAATCTTCTCTCTCAAGACTCATTCAGTTTCATTCGGGCCAATTCGGTAGCTTGTGAAGCCAGCAGCAGCAGCTGTTTCTATACAGTAGCTTCTCAAGTCTGATTCAGCATCATTCAGGCCATCAAGTCTGATTCAGCATCATTCAGGCCAACCGGTAGCTTGTGAAGCCAGCAGCACCAGCAGCTGTTTCTATACAGTAGCTTCGTGAGAGGGAGTTATTTCAGCGCAGTAGCAGCAACGTATCATGCACATATGACTCAGGCGTTTCTATACTTTTATGGCGCTTCAATATTGGCCGAAGTATCATGCACATGTGAGTTTAGGTACTTTCAAGGCATTTCTAGTAGCCCACGAATTTAACATATGTGGGTTTAGGTACTTCTATAAGGCATTTCTAGTAGCCCACGAATTTAACAATGAACAAATGAACTACTCGAGTGTAAGACATGTCAAGGCAGACCATGTGCTAATTAAGATATAGATTACCCAGAAATGTGAAGCAGTATCGAATTGACAGACCAGTATTGGCTGAAGTACCATCATGAAAAATTCATAGTTCTAAACTGTTTGCCTATAAAAAAATTTATGCTGGGCCACCAACCACTGAACCGTGAGAGAATGCTGGGCTATAGAAACACATACACTTGCTCCCTGCAACAACGGTCACCTGAAGGTGGATGGGAGCTTGTGCAGCAAAACCAACAAGTCAAGTCCTTATAGTTCCAGATTACTAACAATTCGAGCCACTAACAGAAGGCAAACCAATAGGATTACTCTAATTATCAATGGAACATCTTTACAACTCTGCAGATAGAAAAGAAATTGGCTTCTTTGTTGACAAAAAAGACTGCATAGCAATCATTGTGCACTACCTGCGAGGTTGCTGGATGATTCCGCTGATATTGTGGAGGAGACACATTGCCGTCCACTTCCTGTTGGGTATGTACAGTGTGTCCACGACTGCACTGAACAAGACGTGGCACTGATAAATTGAACCATCATTGGCTATCGGATGTGCAGAACTAAATCACATGGTCATGAACTAACATCGCGATGGCGCATGTACCTTGACCATGTTGACGACGCAGTTGAGGGCAGTGGGCTGGAGCCTGGAGGCCTCGCGTCGGGGTGCATGCCGGCGTAAACTGGCCGGATCTGCTGCCGTTCAGGTTGGATCCGCTGCCCGTCGAGGCTGGAGCCGACCGGATCTGCTCAGTGGGCACACATATAATGAGCATAGAGCACGCATGGGGTTCTTTAAAAAGTGGTACGGTAGGATCCCTGCTCCACCGTGGGATCCGTAGATGCATCCATGCCATGGATCCGCCGGAGGTTGTCCCTCCCCAGGCCACTACCGCACTCGACCTTGCCTTTGGCGTGGGAAACTGGCGGCGGCACGCGTTGGCACGCCATGGATGGCCCAAGTGAACGCGGGAAGCGCGGGCATGAGAGAAAACCGGAGTAACTAGAGGCTTCTGGAGGCCGGTCGGATCGACGGTTGTCGAAGACGGACTCGTTCGGTCGGCGCCCAGATTCCGTATAGTGCGCGGGGATCTTCGGAAGTGGGCAACGCGGGGAGGAGAGGGCAAGGTGGGGGAGAATCATGGAGGCACTGTGTTGGGATGCGTCCCAGGGTCGGAGGAGTTTATTACCTCCGGTTTACGTCTGGCTAATAGTCCCGACTGTGTTCGACCTGGCCCATGTTTGTAGGTTTTGGGGTCGCCGTCGGAGGCCGGATCTTCGGACGGAGGTCTCCGAGGATGGTGTGGAACTTGTCGACGGCGTCACTCAGGCGGAGGATCTAGGAACGCTTCCGGAGGTGGGACCTCCGCCGAGGAGCTACCTCGAGGAACCATGGAGACGGTCTGCAGTAGAGGTCCGGCGGCGCCGACTTCGGTGTTCGCGGAGGCCGGTCGACCTAGCCACCGGACTCCGTGGAGGTCCTACGCGGAGGTGGTGACGACTGAAGACGGAGATAGCGGGGTGATATGATGGGCCGAGCTGAGGCTGATTATCAACGAGCAGACATGTTGGGCCTCTCAAGGTCGGTGATGGGCCGTGGCGACGAAGTAACAGATAAGCTTGCCCTCAGAAGGCCTACGTGTAATAGATTTTGTGTCTATGGTTTCGAAACTCCCGTTGAGGGCACGCTTGTTCTTTCAATCCTAAGCTGGGGAGCCGCTATAAAAGGACAGGACCCCCTGTGTAATGAGGGAGGACGGCTCATTGATAGCTACAGGATCCCCAGCTATCGGGCCCATATTGTAATTTTTATATTTAATGTAGAGAGAGAAGGACTGTCTGGATCATCTGTTCCGCCTTCACTCTTCCTGCTGGGACCCGGTCCCAACAGATTAGCGCCTACCGCTTGTGTCTGGCCAGAGATAAAACCCGCTGATGCCACCCAGAAAAAAGACCACCGCGAGGAGACGTACCGCGGCTGAGGCGGAGGTACCGGAACCCTCTCCTCGCGGGAGGCCAAGAAAAAATGCCAGAAGCACCTACGCCTCCGCACCGATAGATGAAGGTGACGAAGAGAACCACACCGCCGCAGGGGGGAATCCCATAGAACAACCCCAGCCTGACCAGAACCAAGAAGATGAAATAAGCAGGCTGAGAGTGGAGATGCGGCACATGGAGGCCAAAAGAAACAGGTTAAGGGTGTAGCAAGCCGCTACTGAAAGAACAATACAGTCATCGCGTCAAGCGGACGAGATAAGGCAACAAATGGCCATTCTGCTAGCAGAAATACAGAGCATGCAACCTCCGGCAGCAGGACCTGCGGAGGTCGCTCAACCAGTCATGGCAAGTCGACCCACAACCGTGAACGCGTAGCCTGCGCACACCATAGCTCCAAGCCTACCCACACCGTCAAGAGTCTTTGACCCAAAATCACCACTATCCGAAGGCTTACAAAGCTCACCATGGCCTCCGAGCTACAAACCCATATCTCTGCCAAGATTCAATAGCAATTCAGACCCGAGGCAGTTTATAATGAGTTTTGAGGCCGCAGTAGCCTCCGCCGGAGGCAACGATCACGTAATGGCCAAAACATTCATGATTGCAGCAAAAGCAGATGCACTAGCGTGGTACTCAATGTTGAAACCAAGCACGGTATATTCATGGGAACCTACGAGACCAGATATTGGCAAACTTTAAAGCTTACACAAGCGAGTCGCTAACATCGTCAGACCTATTCAGTAACAAGCACCTCAAGGGCGAACCCCTCAGAGACTATTATCAGAGATTCCTACACCTCTGGGCTAAAGCACCAGATGTCCCTGACGGAATGGCCATAGAAGCAGCAATCAAAGGACTCAGGATTGGCCCATTCTCCAGTCACTTAGCAGGAAGAAGCCGGCCACAATGGCTCAGCTGCACGAGGAGTTCAAAAAATACTGCAGGTCTGACAATGACCTCCGCAAAAGATTGGAGGAAGCAGACGGTCAAAGCAAGCAGTACTCAAATAGCGGCAATAGAAGAGACAGCAGGAACCAGCAAAAGCAACAATACCAAAACCACCAGAAGCAGGTCTTCAATTTGCAAAGTAGCCAGCCTCCGAATGCTCAGGACAAAAAAGAATCCAATTACGAGCAGAGAAATCAAGGAGGACACAGCCACAATAAAAACAAGTCCAACAATTGGAGTAGGAACCAGAAAACAAGAAAGCAATACTGCCTCTTCCACGGGAAGGACAAAGGGCACATCACTCGAGATTGTCCGAAAGCCCAAGAAACACTTGACAGAATGAAAAGCAAACAATCACAGCTACAGCCCCAGCAGCAAGGTAGCAGAGAAGTAAATCACACTCACGGTTCGCAACTCCATCAGCAATACAACCCAAGTTTTCCAGGATACGGTCCAGCACCACTGTCGCAGCACAACCTGGCTCAACAATACTATCCGACATCATTGCCAGCCTAGAGACCAGTTTATCAACAAACAGCCCAGAACCAGGCTTACCACCCAAACAGAGCAGAAAACGGTCTAACTTATATTGACCCAAGACCTCCGCACATAGCGCTCATCGAACCAACACATATGCAGACACCTCTGACAGCACAGCAGAGGCAGTATGAGGCATTACCAGCACCTCCGCAGTATGCTTTAACCACAATAGCAACTACGAAGGCAGAGCCTCCGGCAGAAAACCAACTAAACCCGCATTCAGCGCTACCAACCATTGGCATGATACTACCTATAGCCAGAGGCTCAACATTAGAGTTTGAAACCAAAAAACAAAAGAAGGACCACCTCCGGTTGGTAAACAATGTGGCAGTTCAGGGCGCCTACAGGTCAATAGAATGGTCCAAGATGCCAATAGAATTTACAGAACAAGACCTCCAAGTTGAAAGCTATCCACATGCAGATGTCATGGTTATAAAGGCAAATATAGTAGCCTGGGAGGTAAGCAGGATACATGTTGACTCCGAGAGTTCAGCAGATATCATCTTCGCCAATGTATTTGACCAAATGAAGCTAAGCAGAAGCCAACTACAACCACTGGACACCCCACTAATTGGATTCGGTGGGAAAAGGATCAATGCCCTAGGCAAGATATCACTACCAGTATCATTCAAAGATGGAAATTGTGCAAGAACAGAATACATCACCCTTGACGTGGTTGACATCTACTACCAGTATAACGTGATACTAGGAAGAGAATTCGCAAACAAATTCAATGTCGCAATACACATGGGCTACCTCTGCATGAAGATGCCAGCATTGCATGGAATCATCATAGTGCGGGGTAGTCAAAAAGAAGCAAGAAACATAGAGAGAGCAATCTACAAAGCACATAGAAACATCAATACTGTAGAAGCATAGGAGCCTCCGTACATGCCTCCGGGAAAAACCAACATGGCAGATCAAGAGGACACAATAACAATGCCATTGGAACAAGCAGTTCCTAACAGAAAAGTGGTCTTAGGTGCCAATCTATCAGAGGCAGAGAAGAGGGATTTGTTAGAACTGCTAACAAAGAACAAGGATATATTTGCATGGTCAACATCGGATCTGCAGGGAATCAGTCGGGATTTGATTGAACACACCCTCGACCTCAACCCGGATGTCAAACCTAAGAAGCAAAAGCAGAGAAAGATGTTCGAAGAACGCATAATTGTAGCGAAGGTGGAGTACAAAGGTTATTAGATGCCAAGGTCATCAGAGAAGTCAAGTACTCAGAATGGCTAGCAAATGTTGTCTTAGTGCCAAAAAGAACGAAAAAATGAGAATGTGCATAGACTTCACAGACCTCAACAAGGCCTGCAAAAAAGATCCATTCCCATTACCAAGGATAGATGCATCAGTCGATAAGGCAGCAGGATGCAAGCGCTTCTCTCTGTTGGATTATTTCTCAGGATACCATCAGATATGGTTAAGGAAGCAGGACGAAGAAAAAACAAGCTTTGACCCCCTTCGGCACCTATTGTTTTGTTAGAATGCCAGAGGGTCTCAAAAATGCAGGATCAACATTCATAAGAATGATTCAGATCGTGTTGCGAACTCAACTTCAGAGGAACATTATAGCCTACGTCAATGATTTAGCAGTAGTTAGTAAACAGACCAGAGATTATTTGGATGACCTTAGGGAAACATTCGCCAACCTCCGGGAAGCAGGGTTGAAGCTGAACCCAGAAAAGTGCATCTTCAGAGTAAACAAAGGAAAAATGCTCGGCTACATCGTCGGTCTAGAAGGGCTAAGAGCAAACCCAGATAAAACAAAAGCGATGTTGACTATGAAGGAACCAGCAACCAAGAAAGAGGTCCAGAGGCTAACAGGCAGAATAGCGGCACTCAACAGATTTATCTCCAAATCGGCAGAACGAAGTCTGCCATTTTTTAAACACTCAAAAGCCGCAGGCAAATTTGAATGGGGCAAGGAGTAGTTGGAGGCATTCCAGCAGCTAAAAAACTACATGACCAAAGACCTCATGGTTACACCACCAGACGCAGAGGCAACTCTGTTACTGTATGTTGTAGCCTCCGCAGGAGCAATTGGCGCAGTTCTAGTTCAAGAAAGGGAGGTTGACAAAAAAAGCATACATCACCCAGTATACTACGTATCAGAAGTACTGCAGGGAGCAAAACTGAACTACTCGAAGGTCAAAAAAACAGCATACGCAGTAGTCACAGCATCAAGAAAGCTCAAGCACTACTTTCAAGAACATGAAATTCTAGTCCCAACAGCGCAACCGCTCACCGACATCCCATGCAATAAAGAGGCATCAGGGAGAATTGGCAAATGGGCAACAGAAATATCTCAGTTCACAATCAAGTTCATCTCAAGAACAACAATCAATTCACAAGTACTCGCAGACTTTTTGGCAGAATGGACATCTCCGCAACACGCAGAAAATGAAGCGGAGACTTCAATATGGACACTATACATAGACGGTGCATGGGGCATCCAAGGTGCAGGAGCCTTCGCAGTACTAATATCGCCATTGGGTATCAAAACGAAATACGCAGCAAGACTATGCTTCAAAGCAACCAACAACGTAGCTGAGTACGAAGGAGTAATCCTGGGGCTTAACAAGGCAAAGGCACTTGGTGCAAAATGCATCATGGTCAGAACTGACTTGCAAATAGTAACAGGACAAGTTGAGAAAGACTATGTTGCCAGAAACCCAGAGTTAGCCGCATACCTAGAGGTAATCCGAGGTCTCAAAAAAAAGATTCCAGGGTTTTACCCTAAGGCACATCCCAAGGGGGGACAATGCAGAGGCAGATGAATTAGCCAAAGCAGCAACAAACCAAACGGAGGTACCCGAGGGAACCTTCTTACAAGAATTGACATCGCCAGCCACCGCAAAAACAAACAAGGCATTTGCGGAGGTACTCCTAGTGGACACAGAGGATTGGAGGAAAGCAATAATTGATCATATCAATGGAATCCAGGTAACATTAGATGAAGCAATCACAGCAAGACTGGCAGTGCGGGCAAGGAACTACACAATAATAGACAGAGTTTTATACAAGAAGGGCATAGTCCAACCACTGCTTAAGTGCATCACTGAGTCAGAGGGAAAAGACCTCCTACAGGATATTCACTCAGGGATGTGTGGATCGCATATTGGACCCAGAGCACTTTCAGCGAAGGCAATTAGGCAAGGGTTCTACTGGCCAACTCATATCAAGGATGCATTGCATATAGTAAGTACATGCAAAGCATGCCAGAGTTTTGCACCACATCAAACATCTCCGGGAGCACGAACACAGCTAATACCTCCGGTCTGGCCGCTTCAGCGATGGGGGATAGATCTCATAGGTCCATTACCTTTGGCTCAAGGCGGAAACAAATATACAGTGGTAGCAGTAGAATACTTCACAAGATGGATAGAAGCCAAACCGCTCGCAACAATCACCTCCAAAACAGTCAAGAAATTCTTCTGGCAACACATAATTTGCAGATTCGGGGTTCCAAGGACACTCACAGTCGACAATGGAAAACAGTTTGATTCAGATAAGTTCAAAGAATTCTGCAAGACCATCGGTACACAGATAGCCTTCGCGTTAGTCTATCACCCAGAAAGCAACAGAGCAGTAGAAAGGTCAAATAGAATCATATTCTTAGTAATCTCCAAAACATTGCTGGATCACAAAAAGGGCAAATGGGTAGAAGAGCTGCCGAAGGTAGTATGGTCTCACAATACAAACGTATCAAGAGCCACCGGGTTCACTCCATTCAAGCTACTATATGGAGAAGAAGCAATGATGCCAGAGGAGATCAGACACCAGAGCCTCCGTGTGAGAAAACAAAACCTCGCAAAAGACGAAGAATATACCAAAGAGATGACCGAAGCATACAGGCTAGAGGCAATCGACAACATCGAGAAATACCAGGACCAAACCAGGAAATGGAGGGATGGAAAAGTGGTCACTAAAGACATCAAAGACGGCGACTGGGTAATGAGGCGGAGGCCAAATGCTCAAAACGTAGGAAAGCTGCAGCCAAAATAGAAAGGACCGTTCATAGCCAAGTAAGAAGGTAGGAGAGGATCATTCTATCTGCAAGATGCAGAAGGAAGAACGTCAACTCACTCCTGGAACATTGATAGCCTTAGAAAGTACTACACGTAGTGTGTAAGGACTCCGTAGAATTATAAGAGAAGGTCCATAGATTTAAATTCCTACAATTTACTTTTTCTGTAAAAATGGCTTGCACTCTTTTCCTCACAAAAGGGGCTCCAAATCAGAGGTGAGGTTTTTAATGAGGCAAGACCGTATGTAATTAACCTCTGAAAGTATAAAGAGGACCCCAAAAAGCGATACACAAAAACAGTTGAAAGCAGCCAGCAACGCGGCTGTAATATTCGACAACTATTCATGATTTACAAGGTCACTTCATGCCACCATTAAGAAAAATGAAAAGGCATGAAGCGACCTCCGCTAAATGCCAAAAGCCCTAAAAAAAGCCATGTCCTATCAGGCATCGAGGCAGGCAATCGCAGCCATAAGTTGCGAAGCCAACTAGGAAAACACCTGAATCAATTCAGGCACTGGTGGTTCATGGAGCTAGCCTCTGCTAAATGCCAAAAGCCCTCAAAAAAGCCCTGTCCTATCAGGCATCGAGGCAGGCAATCGCAGCCATAAGTTGCGAAGCCAACTAGGAAAACACCTGAATCAATCCAGGCACCGGTGGTTCATGGAGCTAGCCTCCACTAAATGCCAAAAGCTCTCGAAAAAGCCATGTCCTATCGGGCATCGAGGCAGGCAACAACAACCACAGGTTGTGGACAAATGAGAAGGCATGAACTAGTCTCTGCAAAAAGCCAAAAGACCTCGAAAAAGCCCTGGCAACTCAGGCATCGAGGTAGGCAATCGCAACCATAAGCTGCGAAGCGAATCGAAAAAAGACCTGCCAACCAGCTCAGGCACCGGTAGCTCAAAAAGCGGGTAACATTACAATCACCAAAAGTGACCTCCGGAACACAATATTAAAACAAGCGGAGGTAACACTCACACAGGTACAAGTTCGCGGAATCAAGAAATCTCCGCGTTATGCACCTTTCAAAAGCAATACAATCACAAGAAACAGATACTTCACATTCCAAAATGGAGGCAATGCGTAAAACAAGTTTATTTTTCAACTTTATGCTTGCAATAGTCAGGGCACATTGCGCCTTGCTCATAACAGAAATAATGTACAAAATGCATGTATCTAACTGCTAGACCAAAATGCACAACCTCTGGGTCGGGGCATCTGGTCACTCCACCCAGTTAACCTACTACCACATGACATGAAAGTGGTCCGGAGGTAAACACAACTAGTTGAATCAAGCCCAGCAGGCACTCGGTACGAAGAGAAGGAGGTGAGCCTTCAACTCCGGCTTGCACATAGCAAACCCCACAACCATCTGTCAGCACACCACTTTGCACCTTCCATTTGCAAGCAACCGCCGCATCCAAAATCCTTACATCAGCAATGCTAAATAAGAACACAGCTAGCTACCATCTCCGAGGCTGTCCCATTACGAGTCCTCACACAGTACCAACTCAAAAAAGCTCCTAGTAAGCACCATCAGTATTATTTACGCAACAAAGCAGCCCAAATGATCAAGGGGGGAACAGATCCTTTTATAAGGACCTCCAAAGCATCATTAAATCAGCTACAGGTACCTGTCATTAAAGGAAACAAGTACCAAACAAGTACCCGTGTTAACTAGCCTCTGCAAGTGATGGTGCTAAACAAATAAATACCAAGGATACACAAAGTACACAAGGGGTACTATAAAAGAAGTAGAGCTCAACATCTGCACGCACGAGCATTAGGAAAAGGCCAACCACAGCCAACCCCCCATAACCAAACCTCGCTTAAGGGAGATGAAGGCAGACGTCCGCATACGGATGACCAAAAGTAACGAGATACCGCGCAAGAATTCGTAATGAGGTTGGCAAAAGAAACATTTCGAAGACAACCGTGGTCTCCGGGACAACACCAAAGAAGGAAGCCGACAGAGCAAGCCGGTCAGGATCATCGTCTGAGTGGAGACAAGGGGGGATACCGCGTAAGAACTTGTAACGTCCTCCCATCTCCACTGAAATCAACCGCAGTTTACCTCCATAGAATAAGCATCGAGACGCATAGAGACATAGCTAAAGACCGCAAAGTCGAACACAGCAAAACCAACACCAGCACTGGTCGAAGAGAAACAGCGGTTGCAATATCTGCCGTATGCTAACAATAAAATTATTAATACACAAATATATTCGAAGTGGTTACAATCTCCGAGAAGAGAAAATAGAAATCATCTCCAGAGATAACACCTGCAATATGGCACGAAGGCCTCTGACTAATTCAAACAGACCTCCGCAGTATAGCGGATGTCAAAATAAACAGGTTCACAAACAACAGTTAAATCGCAACACTCAACCTCCACGCAAACAAGGATAATTACAAAGGTCCAGATGGACCACGCCACGCAAGAGAACGAGTAAAACTAGGGCGCGTGCCATCTAATTCGCTGAGAACAAAATCAAACATATCATCCACCGAGAGCCTAGGAAACACCAGCTTCCAATAAGTCCACAGCTCACCGCTAATGTAAACATCATTGCGCATAAAGGTAATAGGCTCGACCTTCTGCATAGGCCCCAAGCTGCAGACCTGCGCAGGATGATTCAACCATTAATATTTTACAAAACCAAGAGAAAAACTGTTCTTTACATATGACACCAGCACCAGGTCAGCAAAAGAGAAAGCATATGCAACCACAAATGAAGACTAATTTCTACACCTCCGCGGCAGTCAAGTCCTGAGGCCCCACTCGAGCTCTTGGAGACGCTACCGCTTGCTCCGCCATGGAATCAGTACCAGCACTGGCAGGGGGAACTTGGGCAGAGGAGGCGCCAGCATCGGCAGATCCACGGGTCCATGCAGAAGTGCCGCTAGAAGAAGTGGGCCCGTGACCGCCGTGCTTGCCATACTTCAGTTGCTGAAAAAGACGGAAATTAAGAAAAAGAAATCGCCAATACAACTCTTACAACAAAATAAGACACGAAAAGCAAACCATACATACCGTTTCACAAGTAACATTGGCCATGGCAATGGTCTTCGACCGGCCAAACCTGGACCAGAACTTTTCCATAAAGCTACGCACAGTGGTCTTAACAAAATGATCCATTCTACCAAGTTCAGCGGGATCTCCTAGCTCAGGGCAATCAAAGTTTCCAATTTGGACAATGCCCTTGGACAAAAAGAGCTTGCACAGATAAGTGGCGGAGGTCTTCGTACTGAAATTAGAAACTCCGGTCATGAACTCACTAAGCTTGTCGAGGTTCGCCTTGACCCAGGAAAAGACACCGGAGGTAGAAGCCTCATGATTGACTGGAGTCACTGCACCACCAAATGACCGAACGGCGGAAACATAAGATTCAACCACTTCTAGCCTGATCAACCTCATGGCAGTCAGCTCCTTCTCAAGCCCTTCAACCTTAGCCTTAAGAGCCGCCGCCAGCCGCCGCTCAACATTCGCTTCTTGCCGCAGGAGATTGGAGATCTCAGCGGCTTTGTCCACCCGCTGTTTGGCTGTGGCCTCCGCTTCTTTGGCAGTGGCCTCCACTTCCTTGGCAGCAACCTTCGCTTCTCTAGAAGCAGCAAGAGACCTCTTTAGCTCATCGGATTCAGCCCCAAAAGCTAATAGCCGCTTCTCCAAATCGGAGGCCTTCTGAGCCATTCGTCCCTTTTTTTGACCAGTTCAGCATAACTGCTGGTCTCAATGGCCATAGACAGGGCAGTGCTCTGGAAATAGCAATAAAATGATGCCCAAATCAGATACTCGACAAGGAGTATATAGCTAGAAACGGAAAGAATGAAATCAAACTTACAATAATGTGATGATTAATATTGGCGTCCATCAAAGTCTGAAATGGCAGCCCAGCCAGATGCCGGTACAAGTCTCCGCCCATTGAATCAGTCAGCTGGCCAATACCTTGAGCCCAGCCAAGGAGAGCACTCACGTTCTCATCAGGACAACCGCCAGACGGGACAGACCCAGCACCAACCATGCCCACCAGAGGTCGCAAAGTTGTAGGTTCTGCCTTAGCAACGGCTCCTCCGAGAAAAGGGACACCTGAAGCCGAAGGCGGCGGAGGAACAGGCGGAGCGACCTCAGCAGTAAGGATATCTGAAAGCAGACACAAAAAACACAAGTCAAGCAACGAAACAAGAAAACACCAAATCCCAGGGAAAAATATATATCATACACATGCTCACCGAGCAAGGAAACTTCCCCGTCAGAGGCATAACCACAAAAAACCTTCAAAAATAGGAAATCCACATAGGTCATTCTCTGAATAAGAACGTTACCTTGGCTCGAGGTGTACGCATCCTCGAGGACCTCAATATCCCTCGCTTCGAGTGGGGCAATCTCAGCAGGCTTCTAAGTGCGAAGAGCCGTAACACCGGCCTCCAGCTCATCTTCGTCGGAGCTGGCATCCAGATATGCGCTAGCAAAAGGCCTTACAGGAAGCTCAGCAGACGCTGTTTCAGCATGCGCAGACACAGGGTCGACAAGCGGTGAGACAGGCCTAGCCGAAGGCGAATCGGAGGCCTCAGCTATTAAGGCATGAGACGCCTCCAGGGAAGCAGCAGGTAACGGAGACCTCCGAGATGGGCCCTCGAAACTGAGCAGCGCCACAGCATCAGTCTCCATCAGAGACTCAGTCCCCACCTTCGGATTAACAGTAATGTCTCTGTCTTCGTCATAGAGGTCTTCAAAAATATCCTCCTTCTCTACGAATTCAGCAGAGGCTCCTCTCTACTTCTTGGACCTCCGCGCGCCAAAGCGCGAGTATTCCTTTTCTTTCCCTCGTCAGCCTTCGTAGCAGTGCCGATAGCAGTGAACTCTTTATTCTTATTTTTCTTCTTCAGCTTCTCAGGGAGCTCGCGCTCAGTGTAGTGGATGCCGAGCTCCTTGAAGACTTTGTTGAGGCGAGGCATGATACCAGCCTCAGACCACCGGGCAAGATACTCCTTCTCAGAAACTTCTCCAAGTATCTCGACTGCCTTCTGCTTGGTGGCGTGGACAAAGTCCTCTTTGCTCTGACCCTTAGGGACCTGTAGCCTAAAATGCGGACACAGGATTCCACCAGCGACACCAAATAGGAAGGTCTAGTTTCTGCAGGACAAACTTCTTCCTATCCTTCCCGCCAAGCAGAGGCCAGAAATCAGAGGCAATCATCTCCTCCACAAGATCCCTCCCTCTGGAATAACGGCAAGCATCAGCAAATGCTCTCGAACAGGACTTCCTTTTCTCAGATACGATTGCCTCCGGCTTGATGCTGGTGTGCGGGTCCATCCGGGTCATAACGGAGGCGAAGGGAACCTCCGACCATCCTCTCTGACCTCAGAAGCACCATAAGTCTTCACATAAAACCAGAAGTCCATCCAGTCAGTGGGCTCCCACTTCCTCCGCTGACACCAAGAAATAGAAATCTTTTCCTTGCCTTTGCCAAGGTTCCTCTTGGCCATGAAGCTACACGATGCGAACTGAGCAAGCCTTGTTCCAACATACTTTGGTTGTTTTTGTAACTCATAAAATTCTGCGAAAGTGTTTATGCTGATTCCCCCACCATACGATTTGACACCCAAAGAAACTTACTCATATTCAGGAACGCATGAGAGGTCATGTGATGAAGTTGCACGTCGAACCACTCAAGCACGTACCGAACGAAATTGCAGCAGGGGAAGCAAAGGCCGCAGGTAAAGAAATCCGTGAACACAACGGCCTCATCTCTCTCAGGCAGCAGGACGGTCTCCTCACCCAGAGCTCGCCCGCGGCCAACAGGGATATAACATTTCTCCTCGAGGCCATCCACCATCGCCTGGGTCATCCGGCTACAACCAAAGTCGTAGCTGACCTCCGAGTTAGATAGAGTAATCTTCGGAGGCATTAGATCGCTAGGGGAAGCCTCGACGTCAGAAAGTGACTCCTCGAGATCCCTGGCCTCCGCAGCCGCTAGAGTGCACTGCTCAAAAAGCTCAAGGAATCCTCCGACTCTGATGCCCTGGACCTGGGAATAGGGGCTGGAGAACGGGAGACGACGCGCACACCAGGGGTGTTTAGGGGCCACGGCAACAGGATGCCGGGGCAAAGGCAAACGCGGAGGTAGCAAGCAAAAAGGAAACCTATGCAAATGAAAGCGGAGCAGCAACAGGCAGAGCGAGCTACGCGGAGGCAAGCAAGGGAGGGCACGGGTCGTTTTCACAGCCCACCCCCTTTATATAGGCAGCGATGCGACGCCTCGACTTCTCAACCCAACGGTCACGATGATTCACAAATCGAACGGCAGCAGTTGAACATACTCGAATCAATGCATAAGATTAAAAACCGGGCAATGGTAAAAAGCAAAGCCTCCGGTCCAACATTCAACGGGCCAGGGGGAAGCCAGAGGTAATCACAGCCTCCACGGCCAGGGGCGTGTTGATGGCTAGACCCGCCTCCGCTGGACCTAACCCTCAAGGGGGGAATGTTGGGGATGCGCCCCAGGGCCAGAGGAGTTTATTACCCCCGGTTTACGTCTAGCTAACAGTTCCGACTGTGTTCGTCCTGGCCCATGCTTGCAGGTTTTGGGGTCGCCGCCGGAGGCCGGATCTCTGGGCGGAGGTCTCCAAGGATGGTGTGGAACCTATCGACGACGGAGATCAGGCGGAGGATCCAGGAACGCCTCCGGAGATGGGACCTCCGTCGAGGAGCTACCTCGAGGAACCATGGAGACGGTCTGCAGCAGAGGTCCGGCAGCGCCGACTCCGGTGTTCGCGGAGGCCGGTCGGCCTAACCACCAGACTCCGCGGAGGTCCTACGCGAAGGTGGTGACGACTGAAGACAGAGATAGCGGGGTGATGTGATGGGCCGAGCTGAGGCTGATTATCAACGAGCGGACATGTTGGGCCTCTCAAGGGCGGTGATGGGCCGTGGCCTATGTGTTGTGGCGATGAAGTAACGGACAAGCTTGCCCTCGAAAGACCCACGTGTAATAGATTCAGTGTCTAGGGTTTTGAAACTCCCATTGGGGGCACGCTTGTTCTTTCAATCCTAAGCGGGGGAGCCGCTATAAAAGGACAGGACCCCCTGTGTAATGGGGGAGGACGGCTCATTGATAGCTACAGGATCCTCAGCTATCGGGCCCACATTGTAATTTTCATATTTAATATAGAGAGAGAAGGACTGTCTGGATCATCTGTTCCGCCTTCACTCTTCCTGCTAGAAACCGGTCCAACACACTGCATGGAGGGGAAGGCATTCCGGCGGCGGTGGCGAGAATGAGGGAGAGTGACCGAGAAACAGAGAGGGTCCAAGTCAGGGCCGGCACAAGGCCCGAACAGACGACAGAGTCGTTTCATCAAGCAGTTGGTCGCCTACATCCAAATGTGAGGTTTGGTAGTGTACCGATGCATTGCCGGGTAAGGGTCCTAGTAAATTTGTGCTGACTTCCCATAATTCATCTTACTTATCCTTGCAAATGTGCCTAGCACATTCTTGCTTATCCTTTAATAAAAGAAATATGATGTTTGAAATGCTCCTCTCTCATCCTCCTCCTGTCACTTCCAGGTGAGACCCACTCATCGGATTTGTCTTCAACCTTGTGTGAAGACGGAGGGGTATGACATGGACGCGAGCAGCGCTGCCGCCACGTTGTATGTCTGGCTAGGCCGCTTACTTCCATGGCATGCGCGTGGGCGATTAAGCGACAGCAACGCCGCCCCCGACAACGAGGTGTCCCACAACGATGAGGCCGCGAATGCGCTGGACGATGCCTCCGAGAGCGTAGAGGACACCGCGGAGTGCACGCTACCACACCCATTGCCGTCGCTAACGGCGAGGTCTTGACTATCTCCAGGTCTGGTTGCCAGATGCCATCGGCGCGGGATGCACAACGATGCCATGGCGGCTCGCCCGCCGATTGATCGTCCAGTCAGTCAGATAGGCAGTCGATCCAGCAACAAAAGGGAAACAGAAAACCTCACCCAAAATTCGCGACTTTCCCTTTGCTTCCAAACCCCATAAGACGAATCAAATTGGGAAGAAACCCCAATCTTGGAGATCACACGAGGTGGAAACGGAAGCGTAAGGGAGCAAGGTGGGGAAGGGAAATCAATCAGTTGGTGCGTCACGAGGTTGAAGACAAATCTAATGAGTGTCGCACTTATAAGTGACAGAAAGGGGGAGAGAGAGGACCAAGGCAGGGGCAGCTAGTGGCAGGTAGGTTATTTTGCACCGCCATGGCTTATGTTGACTATGCGCCACCGTGTCGCGTAGATGAACAAATGTGGCAAAATGAAGATGAACGATTTTTATAGATGCTAATAAATCTGTAAGAGCTATTTTAAGGATGAGAATTGGACGAGTGGCGATCTTAATAATGTAAAATGACCGATTCTAGTTTGTTTATCTCCATTACAAGCAACTGTTGTTGATTATTGAATTCAAACAGGATTAGTACAACAAAGGGAGGTCCCAATTCGTTAAGTAGCGAGAATACCTGTAGTGAGAAGTGGCATTTGGCTCAAGCTATACTGGACCAGTTTAATGAGCAGAACAATCTTTCTGGGGTCTCTCTTTCTCTCTCTCTCTCTCTCTCTCTCTGCCTCTCTCTCTCTCTCTCTCTCTCTCTCTGATGCTACAGTTTTCTGTTGTTCTTATTTCAGAATCTTGCACATGAACTGGAAGATCTTTTGAGGAAGCAAAGGATTTATGAGAATCAAAGATGGTATTTTCATTTCAATTTCACCACAAAGAAGAAAGAAGCTGACGATGACCAAAGCACTGGCAAGAAACTATTCTTTGCTGAAGTGTCGCATATGCGAGGAAAAAGTGACTGGGAGGTCAACTGTTGCCGCATGATCGAATTTGAAGCTAAGGGTATCCAACACTCTTTATCTTAATGTTACATACTCGTGGGGGCTGTCAGGGGTTCATTGGTCTGAAGGAATATTTGTTTACATATATTTTATAGTGATTTGCTTCGTGTGGCCTTCTGGTTACAGTTTTACAACTCAAATCAAGAGAACCTGCATGTATGTATTTGACAATAGCTTATGTACGTGCATAAAAATTGAGAAAAATACAGATTCTACTTGTGCTAGCTCTTCTGTTACCTATAGTTGTAAAAATTCTATTGCTGAATGTTGTATATTATGTCGATTTGTTTATAGTAGTATCATCAGTTTGTTTGCCATTGTGTTATATTTGAGTATGTCATATCATGCGTGACCCCTGCAGTTATGGTCATGTAATATCTCAAACTGTTTCATGCACATGACATGTGCTTATTGCATTATACAATTTTCCTTACCTTAAATTACTTGGGTAATTAACATCTTGTTGTACATGGTTGCTGATATTTTTTTTGTATTAGATGTAGATCATTTTAAGTTAATTATAGAGTATGATTTGCAATTCCTTTACCAACAAGACAGTTTGTTGCCTGTAGTGTTATGCTTATTAGCAGTTTATTATATTGTACATGACCCTTGCAGTTTAAGTTCATGCATTATCTTAAACTGCTATGCAATTTTCTTTACCTTCAACTACTTTCTGTTTTTTAACATCTGTTTGTGCATGGTTGGTGATATATCTGTTTCTTGCATTCTTTTTTTATGAAGGTGGCCATTGTTTAGGCTGTAAAAACAATGGAAGTCCTGATATGCAGCACCCGGTTGAGACTGATGCATACACTGGTGGTCACTTGGATGGATATTTACCATTTGGTGATTATTACGTGGTAAGCCGCTCTGATGGTGATTTTCGGTTTCTTGTTTTTTGTTCAAGTCATAATTTAACATTTTTTGTACTTTGTTGCTAACCGCATGCCCCCTATTCTACATACAGGAAGAGGAATTGGAAAATGAAGATGAAGATGTAGATGAGGATGAAGATGAGGATGAATACGACGATGTAGATGTGATGCAGGAAGAAATTGAGGTATGCTTAAGCTATTATATGTGCTATCTCCTGTCAAGAAAAACATGATTTTACAGACATGTAAAACATATTGTTTTCCTTGTTGGATCCACAAGTTACTTTACTGGAGGTAGTAGTATATTGTAGTGTAATAGTGTGTTGTCTAACATGATGATTATTGAGTTTTAGCTAGTCAACTAAAACATATGTACTACTAGAATCATACCCGTGCGTTGCACGGGTTGAAGAGTATCACTACAATTTAACCTGAAATAGAGTATCGCTACAATTTAACGTAACCGTGTGTTATGCTATTATTAAAAAAAATTACTCGCAACATTACATTTGTAGCTAGATCTGTCCTTTTGATTCATGTTCAATTAGAAAATAATTCAAATTTTGACATGATCTCCTGAAGTTAAATCAATATAATTCATAGTGTAACAACTGTATTCATTAAAACTGTTTAAAGTGAACTTGAAATTATTCTCTACCTACGACTACGCGATTATAAGGTGAACTTATTTTGGTCTGATGAGGTAAAAAAAAAAAACTAAATAATCTGTACGACAGTACAGAATTGAGAATCAAAATATTTACAATGATTGTTATACTAAATCCAATTTTATTTTTAGTGCATGCTGCAGTAACAGCTAGCCTTAGTTTTTTTTTACTACCTCTTGTCCTTTGAGTGCTGATGGCATGATTATTCTTAGTGATCTTTCTCGATTTCATATATTCATCTTGACTTCATGTTGAATGCACTGGTATATGTTTTCCGTTTGTGGTTCCGCAGCTGTGTTTGAGGTTCTGGTTGTCACTTGTTAGTTGTTATCTTGGAATTTGTAAGCACCGATCTAGTGGTGTCGCCTGGCCGGGGAGGCAAATAGAGGGGCTGGGACAGAATCTCTGTATCTTAGACTTGGGAGTGTCATCAGTCTGTAGTGGTGTAGCGACTCCGCACATATACCAGGGCATCCAACATGAACTCAAGAACTAAAGCACAGCATGGAGAGGAAATTTCATGCATACAATTCTGTGATGTGAACATCCAATAATTGGTCAAGTTTTCTGGGTTTGTATTGATTTCAATAATAACTGTCTTGGTGGAAGACTTGAATCTGCTGGATGCCTGGCTCTTAGTTGAAGTCCTTTTTTTTGCTTCTGCTGTGCTTGTTGCATTGGAGGCTTTGATTCTACGAGCCTATAACAACCCCTAACTGTGGAGTGAACTGCACTGCAGCTATATGGTCATCGGGTGACTTTCAAGCCAGGTGCGTGGCATGAGTGGCAGCTACTCCAGCAGAGGAACGGTGCTGTACTTGCAAATGGATGCTAGGAAGTCTTTGAAATCATTGCCTGTTAGTTGAGACATCTTTAGGCTTGTGACTGACATCTTGTGACCTTGGATATGTGCAACTGAATCATCAACTTGCTTTGTTTAAACTTGATGGAAGGCAAGGTGCTTTGTCTAAACTTCTGTATTTTTCCTAGCTCATATTTTTCTAATGAAGCAAGAAACGTTTGAGCAGTTTTTACACATGATTCAGATGTCTTATATCCGGTCTCTCTCTCTCTCTCTGCTCCTATGCGCAAGAAATGTTTCATTTTTTTTTTCTGTTGGCTTGGATTGCCCCAAGTTCTGTTGTTCACATGCAGGCATATAGGTAGTTTAGTGCTTCAGATGCAATCACACCAAAGTCCAGAATTCGCTGTTGAAGATTCTCTGATACACTGCATGTCTCTAAATTTTTAGTCTACTGGGCTTGTAGCCATATAGGTCTCCTGAAGTTTGAGCTCTTTCGTGAGTGCACCATCGCACGGATGCAGAAGGATTGAGTCTCACCACTTGTGTTGACATCGTCTATGACCCACTCATAGCCAGTAACGTCATGCGTTCGCAGATTTGCACGAAGGGCTTCAACATTTTGATCGTATAGTGTATATAACGAATTAACTATTCATGTAAAGAGTGCCATGTTGCATCATCGTTTAACAATGGTGTTTCTATATAAAAGATGCAAAAGCAAAATCGAATTCGCTGACATGACAAAACTTCTTTCAATTTATGGTTGCCCGCAAGGCCCGCATCCCGGTGTCCGGAACAAGGTCCTCTGAAGTTGACCGAAACGACTTTACTCTAAAGTCACTGCACATCTATCCGTTCACTGAGGGCGTGTTTGATTTCTTGGCCGTGGGAGGCCTGGCCGGCGAGCCAGACCCTGGCCAGCCATGGCCTGGCCACAATGGGCCAAATGTTATATTTGATTGCATTGCATCAGGAGAGGTAGGCCCATATCTTTTTTGTATTTGATTTCAATGCCTCAGCCTGGCCCATGGGTAACTGCCATCAACTACCAGGTCGAGATGGTGTTTGATTCAGGCCAAGCCCATAGTGGCTAACCAACATCATAGGCAACAGATTTGAACAACAAGATGAATAAGAAATGATCAGTTTTCAGTTCTGGACAAATTCTCAGTCACGTGTTTGATTTTTCAAACTGTTAACCAAAGCGAAATTGAAGATCTCCGGTTTTAAAACTACAAATCGGGGATCCCAAATATCGCTTAAGTTAGCAGCTTGAATGAAATGAATCAACTTTGACATCACTGGATAGGAAAACAACATTGGCCTCAGTAATTTGCATGTAAAAGTAATCATTGGTAGCTGCATTGATAGAAGATAAGCAAATGAGAAACTGAAACAAATGACTTGAGGCCGTGCCCAGGATCTTTCCCTGCCATCACTTAGCTGGGAGCTAGTGTTGCATGGGACTGATCCTATCCCACTGGTTCATGCCATTTATGAAAAACTCAACAAAAGCGGTCAAAAAACAATGAGCAGCTACCTCATCAGTAATATGCAGTAAACATCATCGGCTATTACACATAAACCATCATTTGTTCCTATAAACCAACAGTTCAGTTCAAAACATTGCCAACAAGTATCAGAACAGCTTACCAACTTGGCCAACAAGAATCATAACACCTTACCAGCTTAACAATCCATCACATCAGTGAGCTGCACTGCCAAAAACATTGACAACAGCATAAATAAAAGATCTAAGCAACCAACAGAGGCTGCAATAAAGTACATGTACCATGAGTTCAACTGAGTTTAGCAACCAACAGAGGCTGCAATATAGTGAGCACTACTAAAAGAACTTTCCAAGTTCGTCTGTGATTAGCCACCCTCCTGCTAAGCAAACCCAAAAGGACAGGTGCTGGTCAGCCATCTACCACGCACAGTGTAGCCAAAAGGAAACCAAAAGAGAAGAGAGTGGGGTGAGGGGGGTGAAGAAACTATACTTCTCAACAGCCAACCCCCTCTATGCCAGTTTCTACCCCAAGGGCAGAACTACATGTCCTAGTTCTTGGACAAGTAGGTCCTTAGCCAGACAGCCCTATGAGAGGTTGACATGCTAAGATACCCAGTGACAACTGCCTTGTTCTCAAGCATAAGTGTGTAGGCAACAATCAAGGCCTCAATGGAGAAGTCAGGCATCTTCATGATTGCAAGGTAGAGGTCAGGATCCACATGTGCAGCATCGGTTTTGAGCATAGCATTGGCCATATTGTTAACAGCATCTATCATGTGCTGTGTATTTGCATCCATCTACATGCATTTAGAATTGTATAAGTAATTTAAATAGACCCTGGCTGGCCTCTGCATGACAGTGCATACTTTCATAATCAATCTAGCACGGCTGCATTACTAGGAATGCCTCTCTGTGCTCACAAGCTAGTCATCATCGACCCTTGGACCCACATAACAAAAACACATGCAACAATGCATGGACTAACAGCAACAACAGGATAACATGGTAGCAACAACCGCAATATAAATAGACAATAACAGCAGCACAGACCAAGAACATGAAACAACAACAAGATAACATGGATAAAATGAACTAGGTAAACCATCAGTGACTCAACAGCATGAAGAAATACACAGATCTGAGCGCAACATGTAACCCAAAAGCCAAACAAATAGGGAAAAATATGGATTTCACCTCGAGTGAGCCGGAGAGAGTTGATGGTGCGCAAATCGGAGAGGAGTGGTGACCAAGGAGCAGATCTGGACGGTGAAGCACCACCAGCAGCTCGGAAAAGAAGTAGAAGGAAGAAGACCACCTTACCGGAGCCCAGCAGCATATGGACCCGCGCCGCCTCAATGCAGATCCGCACCGGGGGAACGGAGAAGAAGCCCAGGGAAGGAAACCGCCACGCCGGGGAACGAGCTCACCACCGCCGCCGGTACCTCAACGGGAGGGGAAGGGGGTAGTTATAGGCAGCAGATTTCGGCGGGCAAGGAGCGCGCGGAAACTTCCCGCGTAGCGCACGAGCCCGCCAGAGCTTCCCGCCGTTGCCAAGGTTCGCCCGCGCGAGCGCCGTCAGAGCCTGGCCGAGCGAGAACGAAACCTAGGAGCGTTTGGCCAGAGCCAAGAGAAAGAGTGAGATTTGCACGCGTGTGGCCAGGCTGCGGGATGGGTGGCCCAAATCAAACACGAGCATCTGGTTCTGGGAGGCTCGGCCACGGGCTTTTGGCCTAAATCAAACACGCCCTTAGAATCCAACGCTGATGAGTACTCCAGCAATATTTGCGCTGCCTCAGCTCTTGCTTCGTGGGCTTCGGCCCAATATCAGCACGGACACGACGCCTGAAATATTAGAGCCGGCAATTCTTATGGCGCGAGTCTTGCCGCCGTGGCTGCTTTTTTGGCGGCAAAGTTGACGAACGGCTCGAGGCGGCGATCAGATTCTGCTGCTGGTGGTCTCCGTTGATAAGCAGGTGACATATATCTCTTCATCGATTAGCTGAACTAGTGCCAAATCTCTGCACTCTTGGCATCAATTGTTGTGTACTTAAACTGTTCTTGTTCTGATTTGATTTTTTTATCCTTCCTTGTTGTATTGTGCTGGAACGGATTGATTGAAGGAAACCTGACATGGAAGCTTGAATAAAGCACCAACTTGCTTGCATTAAATTGAAATATTTGGATATTTAGTATGGAAGCAAAAAGGTGCGTAATGTCATGGTTTTTTCTCTTCAACCATCTAATTAGGGTATAGATTTAGTTGTTCAATCCACCTCTAATATCATGTCACCTTTAATTGTTTTCTTGTAGAGAGGGCTTAGTTTGTAGTCTTTTACCTCAAGTTGGCATGGAGTTCACTACCGTAGATGAGGCTTGGATGTTTTGGATTAGATATGGAGGTCAAAAAGGCTTTGAGGTTAGAAAACTGTACTCAAACAAAAGACAGTTAGATGGGAAAGTTCGATCCTGCAGATATGTTTGTGCAAATGAGGGTCTTAGGAAGGCTGATAAAAGGGATCACCTAACTAAGTGTCCAAGAGTTGAAACTAGAACTAATTGTCAAATTCGCATGAGGCTTGTGACGGACAAGAGTAAGGGGCCTGTATGTATGAGCATGAAGATGAAGCAACATTTGAAGATGCATTTAACATCCTGAGGTCAAAGATGAAAAAGCAAATTTGGTTGGATAGTATTTACAAGGAAAGAAAAAATAGGCTGAATGTTTCATGAAGGATGTGTTCACATTAGGGATGAGAAGTACACAACTCAGTGAGAGTTTGAATAGTGATATAAAGCGCCATTTCAAATCTGATTTTGATATAATCTGATTTCTTAAGCAATTTGAAAGGTTTGTGGAATATAAAAGAAAGAATGAACTGTATTCTGAATTTGATGCAAGAAAAAAATTACCTAGAATAAAAATGAAGACACTTATGTTAATCCAAGTTAGCAAGTTATACACAACATCTATTTTTGAAGCTTTTCAAAGTGAGTATGAGAGGTCAATGGTAGCATGCACCATGGCATTAGAATGCCTAAATAAATATCTTGTGACAATTGGGAGTCTTGATGAAAATCCTACTTTTGAGAAGCAGTACAAAGTTATTGGTGATACTTCAAAGCAAAACAGTACATGCAGTTGTGGACACTTCAATAGAATCGGAATACTTTGTGCCCATGCTCTAAAAGTCCTTGATTTGATAAATATCAAAACACTTCCCACACAATATATACTGAACAGGTGGACACGTGAAGCACGCAGTGCATCAGTACATGACAACCAAGGCCGAAACATAATAGAAAATCTAAATTAGATGAGATGCTTCGCTACAAAGATATGAGTCACAAATTTTAACATTTGGTGCATCGAGCTGCCAGCCATCCAAATTGTTGCTTATTAGTACACAACGCACTTGACATGGTCAGCAAGCAAGTTGAAGAAGAACTCAATTGTGTTGCAAGTCCTGTGGATCCTGTCATCGCTCCCACCAATGTGTCTCTGCCTACTTAGTTGTTGATTACAGCAAGCCTAAAGAAAAAGGAGGTGGAAACAAAAACCTCGAAACGCATAAAAGCTTGGTATGAGAAGAAGCGTAAGTGCATGGCAAGAAAAAAAGGAGGTAACAACAATGAAAACAGTACAAGAGAGTGTGACAAGAAAAAAGGAAAAAGCTCAAAGGTGTGTGACAAGAAAAAAGGAAAAAATTCAAAGGTATTCAAATGTATCAGATTATCTCTAATTATACAAAAAGTTTCAATTGTTAGTATTTGATTCTCTTTAACCATCAGGAGCAACAAACTACAAAAATGGCAGCCGAAGATGGCGCAACACTGCAAAATGCAGGCCTAAACCATACATCTTTGCCTGATGAAGGTTTCTCTGAATCATACACAACCATCAATTATTTTTCTTCTATTCTTCAGGGAACGATGCCAGACAGTGGTATTGGTGAATTCTAGTGGTATGTCCCCTTTGCAGTTGTCCCACAATGACAGATGGTGTGAGATAGTTTTGATTTTGGGGTTCATGTGTAATGTGCCAAATGGAGCTTACAGTACTATGCAACATTTTGTGCAGCAATGCAGCTTGCTCAAATTGCAGTAACCATATCTTTGTATGAAATTGCAATCACCAACAACAGCTTTTGTGCATTCCATTAACAATAGCATTCCCTGAACAATGACGATATTTACATCTTCTATAGTCACAATTCGTTTGCTAGCACCTGAACATTTTACAAAAAAAAATGTTCTTCCAAGTCTGCATTATACAGACATTGCAGCATATCTGCGTTACAGTCTTCTTCCAAGTCCACCGATGGACCTGACCATAGGGCGGCAGCCGGTAGGGGCTGTGGAGCTGTGGCAGAGAGTAGAGCGCCGGTGAGTACCGTCAGAGGCACGACTGGCTGGGCGCCGCCAGTCTGGGACGAGGCCGCCGCGACGCAGACGGCTGGGACGCTGGATCGTCGGGGCGATGCCGGGGCGTTGCCTCGCCGGAGCGATGAACGTAGGGGCCGCTGAACGTAGGGGAGCAGACCGCCGCAGCCGAAGTCACGCGCATGAGGTATGGCGGCGCGGCGCGAGCGCGAGGAGCGCCTCCAGGTCCGGCGGCTGGAAGTAATCGTTCTTGGACGGGCTGTGCCGCTTCCCGAAAGTCCGGCACGGCCTTCTTCTTTGCCGCAGGGCAGGGCAGCGTTGCCGGGATGCGGCACTCCTCCGCTTCGGCGCTGCGGCGGAGTGTGTCGCGGAGGGGAACGGCGTTGTGGTGGAGTCACGGACGCGTATGGACGCGGTGGAGTCACGGACGCCTATCCATGGGCCTGTATGGGCCGGCTGTGGCCTGCTTTGTTTACTGAGTTTTGGACTTACCGTCGGATGGAAATTACATGGTCCAGATCATCGACTGGAGAGTAAAGTCAGCCGTACGACTTCAGAGGACCTTGTTCCCGGTGTCCACCCTCGGCAAGCTGCTGCTGGTGTCTTCTCGGCACGGCCACACACGGCACCGGCACGCACGCACGGCATGTAGCCGGCATGGCGTGGCCAGGCCCCACGGCACAAGGGCCACTGCAAAGGTCAAAAGAAGGCGAGTGTCGGTGCCGCGAAGAAGAAGGTGATCAGCGATGGCGTCGCACACCTTTCGTGTGCGTCTCTCTGTGCTCCCTCCCGAGCCACAGAGAACGCTAGGCAGCTCCCCAGCAGTGGGCAGGGACAGCGCCCACTGAGTGCTCGATGAAATGCCTGCAAGGTGTGGCTCTCCGGTGAACAATTATGCTTTGCATATGCAGGGCTTCCTTCTCTGATGCAAAAAAACTGGTCTTTGATTCATTACCATATAAATAAATTTTCAGTCCATTTGCCATGATTAAATGCCTGTCACATTGAATTTCTTGCTCTCTGCATGTCTTGCAGGTGTTCATTCCGGCACCCAAATCCTTGCAACACACACCTTTCACAAGATGCCAAGAAGAGTTAACAGCGCAAGCCCCTTGGAGTGCACTCTCCGGGCATGACAACTTGATGTCCTATACTTAGAGGGAACATGATCTTAATGGTATTGAAAAGTTGCATTTTATTTTGTTGTGCAGAGCGTTAAAACGCATTGGAAAATCTACGTATTTTTAATAGGCATGAATAGATGGATTCACAATATATATTGTTAATTCACATTTGATTTCATTCTGCTGGCTCAGCTCACTACAATACGGCATATGACTTGTGAGAACCCTGCGGAGGACGCAATACTTGCACCTGAACTCAAGTCCAACTCCTACACATTCCCATTCAAAGCAGTGTGGCATTGTGTGCATCTTGGTTCTTGGACTCGATGGCATGCCACTGTTCTGTGACTGGTGTTCTTGAGGCGTTGTTGCGGAAGTTCAAAGCCAGGGTAGGCGCAATGTGCTTGTCAAGTCATTCCTGTTCTGGAAAGCTGGAACTCAAATGAGATCACCCATGTCATGCACTTGTTTATTGTTGTGTTAAGTGAATTCTCAGTACTGTCTTTTCATATATTGTGTGGTTTTATGATAACATTTGGCACATTTTAATACATACATGACCCTTTCAAAAACATTCTGATACATGATACTAATAATATTAACGTCACTAGAAATAGCAACTACTTTACCAAGCCCACTTTTGACAATATGTTTACTCAAAACGGAGACTTTGACTTGTTATACGGTTGACACAGCGGCTGAGCCCGTCAAACCCCGTCGCCACGCGTAGTAAAGGAGGTCCTGTTTGCCGCTGCGTACATTGTACGATCTCTCATGCTTTTTCATGTTCTGTAGCGACGATCTTGTGTTAGGTTCATTACATATTAGTCGATCTATTTTTAGGTTTACTGTTTACATTACATGCTGGTCAATCTAGACATTTTGTGAAGCAAGAGTCTATCGAATTAAGTTAGGACTTTGTTGATTCCTTTGGCAGAATTTCGATTGGGAGCTAAAAAAAAACCTCATGATCATTACCCTGGGGTGGAACGGTTGTTGTTTTAATCTAGCAACAGGAGAAAACGCCCCTAAATAAACTGCTGCATTTGTATGTAATACATCAGTTGAACTGACAGTATTTGTTTTATGAATTTCTGATCTCTTGTAATTACTTGTATATAATGTAATATAATAGCGTACAATGATTGTTCTTTAAATATGGATTCGTTAGTACTCATCCTGCTGCTTTCTTGTCTTTAGGTGGTGCTGCTGAGTCTGCATCTACAGAAACTCTGCAAGACCCCCATTGTTTTTGTCCTTGGATGAGTTGCCCAACACCACACCATTAGAAGAGTTGATCCCTGACAGGCCACGAACAATGCCATATAGTAAAACCATTGGCAGGTCATCCAGCACTTCCACATTCACTTCTCAGGAGCCTGTATCAGGTGCTGCTGATTCCCCACATGCTCCAGATCTGCAGGAGTCAGCTTCTCCGTTCTTGGATGAGTTTCTTGATAATTTATCTGAGAACAAGCTTGTACAAGGTGTTGTTTCGTCTTTGGAGAAGTTGCTCGACACTAGTACATCATTTGAAGAATCAAACATCGCCAACCCACAGACAGTGACAGAGAACACCATTGATGTCTTATCAGGAACTTTCCGATCCAGGTCTGAAAAGTTTGTGGCAGGTGCTGCCGATTCCATGTCTGTGCTAACTCTCCAAGAGCCAGATGTTTCCTCCTCGGACGAGTATCTTGACAGTTCATCAGAAGAGTCGTCAATCACTGCCAGCCCACGGACAGTGACACTTAACACCATTGACGACTCTCCACCAACTCTTGGTCCTAACATTTTGATCTACTATCCTGCAAACTCATTTGAGGTGTTCTACATTAGGATTGACAGGAGGAGATCTCTCTGGACATACCCTAATGTGGGTGGACCTTTTCAGAGCATAGATGAAACTGAAAATGCTATCCATAGCTTTCTTGATCTATGGCAGTGTGAAACAAGGTAAAGTTTCTGGACTTCGTTCTAGTTTGTTTTATCTCCACTACAAGCAAATGTTGTTAATTATTGAACTCAAACAGGATTATTACAATAAAGGGAGGTCCCAATTCGTCAAGTAGCGCGAATACCTGTGATGAGAAGTGGCACTTGGCTCAAGCTGTACTGGACCAGTTTAATGACCAAAACAATTTATATGGGGTTTGTCTCCTCTCTCTCTCTCCCCTGTCTCTCTCTCTTTGATGCTACAGTTTTCTCTTCTTATTTTAGGATCATGCACATGAACTGGAAGACCTTTTGAGGAAACAAATCATTTATGAGAAACACAGGTGGTATTATCATTTGAATTTCACAACAAAGCAGAAAGAAGCTGATTATGACCATAGCACTGGCAAAAAACTATTCTTTGCTGAAGTTTCACATATGCAAGGAAAAAAGGTCTGGGAGGTCAACTGTTGCTGCATGATCGAATTTGAAGCTAAGGGTATCCTGCACTCTTTATCTTAAATTAACCGCTACATACTCGTAGTGGTCATTAGGGGTTCAGTTACAGTTTTACTTCAAATACATGGTCCAAAGGAATATTCTTATAATACATATATTCTGAAGTGCATTCCTTCATGTGGCCTTTAGCTATTGTCACACTTTTGCAACTCAAATGGAGAGACCCTACATGTATGTATTTGACAATAGCTTATGTTGGCACATAAAAAAAAAATTAAAAAAAGGTTCTGGTTGTGCTATCTCTTCTGTTACATATGTATATGGAAATGGATGCAAATTTGTTGCTTATATATTAAGTACAGACCCCTGCAGTTTATGATCATGTAACATCTTTAACTGTTTCATGCACATGACTTGTTCTTATTGCATATATACAATTTTCATTACCTTAAATTACTTGGGTAATTAATATATGTTTGTGCATGGTTGCTGATCTGGCGCTTACCCTTCTATTCGATGTAGATCTTTTTTTTCGCTGAATGTAGAATTTGATTTGCAATTCCTATTATACTAGCAAGACAATTTCTTTGTTTGCCTATCGTTTTATGCTTTAATAGCTCATTGTTCATACATAACTCTTGTAGTTTAAATTTGTGCATTATCTTAAACTGCTATGCATTTTCTCTACCTTGAATTAGTCGCTAATAACATCTGTTTTTGCATGGTTGGTGATATGTCTGTTTCTTGCCTTCACTCTTTATGATGAAGGTGGCCATTGTTTTGGCTGTAAAAACAATGGAAGTCATGATATGCAGCACCCGGTTGAGACTGATGCGTACACTGGTGGTCACTTGGATGGATATTTACCATTTGATTTTGATGCATTAAGCAGCTCTGATAATGATGTATGGTGATTCAGTTTCCTGTTTCTTGTCCAGGTCATAATTTGACAATTTTGCTACTTTGTTTCTAACTTCATGTGCTTCCCCTTATTCTATAGGACGGTGAATACGAAGATAAAGATGAGGATGAAGAGGATGAAGATGATGAGTTTGAGGTATGGTTAGCTGTATCTTCTATGATATATGTTACCTCCATTGGAGAAAACATGATTTTCCTGACAGGCAAAACAGAATGTTTTTCTTGTCTTAATGTGAAGTTACTTTACTGGAAGTAGAAGTAGTGTATTGTAGTACTAGTGTGCTGTTTCTTACATGATAGTTACTGAATTTTTCTTTATTCTATTGGGTTCCTGTGTTGTTTCTTACTTAGTTTTTCTTTAGTTTATTTATGTTGCAAACCAAGCGCAATGAAAGGCTAAGTAGTGCACTAAAACATCTGCAATATTATTCTGTTTTAAAGCTTTTCTGATCTCTGCCGATTACATTATGTCAGTTGAATTACTAATGCCTTGTTGGTCTGGGTCAATTATGATATCTAATCTTGGATGCATCACGTAGAGTGTGTCAGTATATTACTAAGCACACAGTTGTAACCTATCCTAGTAACCACTCCAGCTGTTAGCCTTCCAGTTTGTTTGCCAAACGAATGTGCATGCTATACAGCTATGCCTTTGTGTTTCGTACTACCTCCTGTCCTTCTAGTGCTTATGGCATGATTTTTCTTAGTGACCTTCTTGATTTTATACATCATCATCATTTAGGATTCATGTTGAATGCACTGCTATATGTTTGTGGTTCCGTAGCGGTGTTTGAGGTTCTGGTTTGTCATTTTGGAATTGGTAAGCAAGCTCCGAAAATCTAGTGGTGGCCGCCTGGCCGGTGGAGGGAAAGAGGGGCTGGGATAGAATCTCTATCTCTATATCTTTAGACTTGGGAGTGTCATCGACCTATAGTGGTCTAGCCATAAAGGACGTACCCAGTGCCGTAGGCTCCCGCACTGCGGGGTCTGGGGAAAAAAAAATAGTCAGCAGCCATCCCTGCACAAATGTGCAGAGGCTAGGGCTTGAACCCTGTACCTCTTGATCACAGGCGGTAAAGCTCTACCGCTTGCACCAGGGCCGCCCTTCTAGCACACGTATAGCCTGCATTCAACATAAAAACTAAGCCACATATCAAGAGGAAATTTTATCCATACAATACTATGGCAGTGAATTCTGTAATGTGAGGGTCCGATAAACTTTCAAGTTTTCTGAGTTTTAACTAACTTATGTAATAACTTTATCTTGGTCAAATACTTCTATATGCTGGATGTCTGGATCTTAGTTGATGTTCTTTTTTTTGACTCCACTGTGCTTGGTGCATTGGAGGGTTTGATGCTACAAGCCTACAACAACCCCTAAATGTGGAGCTGAATTGCACTGTAGATATGGTAGACGACGGGTGTCTTTCAAGCTCATGGCAGCCACCAACATGAATGCTAACCTGAACTCCAACAGACTGCAGACGTTGGCACTGTACAGAACGAGGAAGTCATCAAAATCATCACCAGCTAGTTGAGGCATCTTTAGCTTGTGACTGGCATCTTGTTGATCTTGGATATGTGCAGCTGAATCATCGACTTGCTTTGTTTAAACTTGATGCAAATCAAAGTGCTTTGTTTAAACTGGTTATTTTTACCCCATATTGCTCTAATGAAAGACAAATATTACTGATGAATGATGATTTAGATGTCTTTCCCACTTTTATTTTTCTCTCTTCAATCTTGATTCTTATTCTCCTGCCATATGTAAGAAATATTCCTTTCATTTTCTTTTTGGTTGGCTTGGACTGCCTCCACGTTCAGTTGTTTACATGCAGGCATATCGGTGGTTCAGTGTCAGTGTGCAATCACACCAAAGTCTGAAGAAACTAAGAGTTTCTGTGATAAATTGCATCATCCAAATGGTGCTTCTCTGTCTCCCATCGGGTCCATGAGTTACTAGAAAAGTACTAGTATGTTTCTTTGGGCCTGTTATTGTTGTGGTCCGTGAACATTCTGCTCCTGTGGTTGTTGTGGGTACAGGAATCCCAGAGAATTTTTGTTCTGCTGTTGTGGTTGTGGGTACAGGAACCTCTCTTTTTTCTTCCCGAGAATTTTTATTCTGCTGTTGTGGGGGTACAGGAAATAGCTATGTCCTCTTTTTTTCACGGGAATTTTTATTCTGCTGTTCTGATTGTGGGTACAGTTCAGGAAAGAGCTAGTCCTCAATTCTTTTTTTTTTTCCTGAGAAATTTTATTCTGTTGTTCTGGTTGTGGGTACATGAAAGAGCTAGGTACTTATTTTCTTTTGTCCTTCGAGTTTTTAAGTCTCTTGTAGCCAGTTTCATCGAGTCACCAATACTTTAGACGGTGACGTCATGCATACGCAATCTCGCACGAAGGGCTTAGAACATTATGATTGTTTATTTATTCATTCTAATATGTAACGACTCATCATGTAAGAGTGTCATATTGCGTCATCGTTATAATGGTGTTTACATGTAAGAAAAATATGCAAGGCAAAGTCGAATTCCTTATCACGACTAAACTTCTCAATCAATTTAAAATGGTGCCATTATTGGCAATGACCCAGCAGACTCTCTGGGACAAAAAGACAAAAACAAGGGTGGGCAAACTCCAGCTCGTTCTGGGACAACATGATAAGGACCTGTGGTCAACGGTAATGGAAAGAAAAAGTTTACTAGGACAGAAGCCCAAATCATTTTCTTGACATATACTTACGTGCGTGCTGATAATTTGGTACAGTATTGATTTTCCGACCGTGTGTGGCCAGCATTTTGACAAAGATTTGATCGCTGCTACGTTCATCGCTGTATTCCCGGTCTGCTGGTCCACTTTCACGGTCCAAATAAATGTGCCGTGTGCCCGTGTAACACGAGAAACTCTCTAGGCTGCCCCTGCTACGGTCTTGTCAAGTCATGCAGGAGAGAGAGCGACGTATCTTTGTTCCATAAAGATTAGTAAAGTTAAGAACTTCAGAATGACCTTTCTTATGTGCCGAGTGTGTGTCATCATCTTTCTAGACAGAAGGAAGAGCTGGTTGTGACTATGTGCACCATGCTTACCTTGCTGCCTAGTCATCCAGATGGTGAGCAAGGCGGCGACGCAAAAGTGCCACTTGGCCTCTTCCTTTTCCCGTGCCTACCTAACATGTGCCTTTGTTCATCTCTAAAAGCGCTGGAAGCTCGTGTCCTCTCGTGCCATTAGTTTACAATTTAATTTAACTGTTTAAAAGTTCAACCTGGGAATTTTTTATTAATTAAACAAAGGACAGTTAGAGCTAATAAGAGACGTTACCCGATGCATATATTATTATTATGATCCGCAACCAAGATGTATATCTCCGAAATAGTCAATATATCGTAACACGATCACACAGGACAATCTCTCTTTAAATAAAAAGGTAATGTTAATGGTGTGCTAGCGCTAGTTACTAATTCGTCTAAAAATTAGCTGAGTTATTAAAAGATTAGCCCATGTTCCAATCGGCAATGTAAAACCATAGTGATAGTTTTGGTTAAAAAAATCAGTAGCTGTGATCCTGGTTGTAGCTTAATTACTGCCGTTTCGAACCACTACGAAATGTATCAGGTAGCGATCCTCTCCCGTGTTAACCTTTCAAAGAACAAACTAGCCAACATACCCTTAGGACATAGATATAGATTAGTCTTTCCTGTTTGGATGCCCTAAGCTATCTAAGTTAATTTTGAGCTAACTATCAATTAGTTCTTGTATCTAAACCTGTCTTAAGGGTGGTAGGGGTACTCCAGTAATTATAAGTTGCTAGATTTTGAACGAGACCAGCAGCGCACACGGGTCCTTGCACCACGGAACAAGAGAAATCCGTGGAAACCAAGGGCGGAGGGAGCTTCCCCTCCTCCAAGCAAAGCCTGGGGCCAGGCCACCGACAGGCGGGCTCCACCCGCTCACCCGCCAGGTGGCCCCAGTCCATCCCCTCCGGGGCGTCGTCTCTTCCTTCTACAAATAGCGGCCGCTCCCGAATCGAGCGGCGAGGCAAAAGCAAACGCGACCACAGATAGCGAGCGAGAGCTTCTAGGCCTTTTTGAGAGAAGAGAGAACAAGGAGATGGCGGTCACGATCACGTGGGTGAAGGCGAGGCAGATCTTCGACAGCCGCGGCAACCCCACCGTCGAGGTAAGTGAATTTGCTGATCTGTTCCGGATCGCCGCGTCGCTGCGCCGATGTGCTCATAGTGCGAATGAATCTGGATTAACTGCTGCGCCTGCGTGCAGGTGGACATCGGCCTCAGCGACGGCAGCTACGCGAGGGGGGCCGTGCCCAGCGGCGCATCCACTGGTACGTCTGCCTGTCTGCCTCTGCTCTGCTCTGCTCTGTTCTATCCACCAGCGTGCTCTGTTCCTGAGCGACTGCTTGGTTTGCTTGATCTGAGCGTATCGAGGGGATTCGAGCGTTATCTGAGATCGTCGATGCTGTGTGGCTCTGTGACATGCATACTGTGCGTTTGTTGTTGGTTGGTTGTGGGGGAATATGAACTGGCTAGGACTGGATGTGTGTGCGCGGTTGTTTTGTTGCTAGATCTGATTGATGCGTATGTTCTTATCCTAAGTTTTCAGTCTGTTCTCTGCCGCCATGACCGGAACCTGATGTTTTTCACTGCGCCAATTGAAGTACTCCCTCCGAAATTATTTCTATGTTGTGGGGTTTATAAAAAAAAACAGGCTTAGAAAAAGTTAAAAACCAGCTTATTCGTTTCAAAGCAGAGCCTAAGAGTGTTTAGAAACATGTCAGCAGAATCATCACCGTCATGACATGGTCAGCTGATCTGAAAATTGTTTACCTTCTGGATCTCCACTGTTAATTAGAATGTTTTTCAGGTATAATGTCATTTATTTATCTGTTTATCTATCTTCAGTTAGACTTCTCTGAACCTTGCTTCAATCATCTATTATAACTTATAAGCATGATTTTGTTTTCAAATAACACAGAAAAAATGCAGTGAAGCCAATAGTCCTGAAGTATTCTTATCTAATGAATCAAGAAACATATTTATGTGTGATACCATGCCATTTAATCATTTTGACATGTTAGCAACATGGAAAAAGACAAATACTTCGTATTAGATATGGACAAATGGTATTATGGGACGTCAATATCTGCTATTTTCGTTTGGAATGGACTTTTTGTGAAATTTCAGTTTGTGGTCCAGACGCTTTTATGCATAATGATATGGTACTATGGGGTGTCAGTATCTACTATTTCGTTTGGAATGGATTTTTTGTGAAATTTCAGTTTTGTGGTCCAGACACCTTAACTTTTTGAATAGGTTGTTGTCTCAAATTCTATATGTTTGACATCTAATGCACAGAATTTGACATTTTTATCTCTGAACAATTAACCTCTCTCAGGAATATATGAGGCCTTGGAGTTGAGGGATGGAGGATCTGATTATCTTGGCAAGGGTGTTCTTAAGGTTAGCTAACCAGCCAATTTTCCATTTCAGTCTGAGGGTATAATACTAGCTGTATTTGCTATGCACCATAGTCGTTCATGCATCCAGTGGTCATGGTTAACCAACATGTGTAACCTCCCCTTTTTATTTGCGATAAAATTGATTTGATAACCTATTTGAAGGCTGTGCTCTAAACTTCATCTGACTAATGTTACTACGTAGCTTTTGGCTTAAAATTTGAATCCGCAGCTAACCTGTGTCAGTGATTGCAAACCATTCTGTTTTTTATTGGTTGTTTTCTTTCTTTCACATTGGACTAACAAGTCGTATTGTCTTTTGCTAGGCTGTGAGCAATGTAAATAGCATTATTGGACCAGCAATTGTTGGAAAGGTATGTGCTCAATTCTAAAGTTACATGATTTTACTGATGTGGTATATCTCAATTCTAAAGCTAGTTTTCTATGATGTGATACCCAAAACACATGATAGTTATCTTACTGTGGTGAATTATGTTTCAGGACCCCACTGAGCAGGTTGAGATTGACAACTTCATGGTCCAACAGCTTGATGGAACCTCCAACGAATGGGGCTGGTGCAAACAGAAGGTATCGAGCTCATACTTATGTTCCTAAACTTGACTTCCATCTTGTACTGCTTGTATTGATTTGATGTCATGTGCAATCTGTAAAGCTTGGAGCAAATGCCATTCTTGCGGTTTCACTTGCTGTGTGCAAAGCTGGAGCTATGGTGAAGAAGATTCCTCTTTACCAGGTCTTTCAAACATTACCACTTTGATTTATTATTATGTTATATGCACAATTTAGAGTGTGTCCTGAAAGTTTGCTTATTTGCAGCACATCGCAAATCTTGCTGGAAACAAAACTCTGGTGCTCCCTGTACCTGCCTTTAATGTGATCAATGGAGGATCACATGCTGGAAACAAGCTTGCCATGCAGGTAACATTCCTTGAGAAATCTGATTTTCGGACTACACATTTTGACTCTGCTCTCTGATCATTTAACTGTTATACAGGAGTTCATGATCCTCCCAACTGGTGCCTCCTCGTTCAAGGAGGCCATGAAGATGGGAGTTGAGGTGTACCACAACCTGAAGGTGAGCAACTAATGCATCTACTGATGTATCTTAAGTGTGGACCCTAGGAATATGAAGTCAGAATGCTAAATGCTGTATGCAGAGCATAATCAAGAAGAAGTATGGTCAAGATGCCACAAATGTTGGGGATGAAGGTGGTTTTGCACCTAACATTCAGGTCTGTTAAGCACAAGAACTTGTAAATTTTTTTGAAGCTATCTAGCATATTTAAGATGATAAGGTCATAATTCAAAATTTGGCAATTTAAGTTTTCTCCAAAGTTAGTGGTGCTAGCCTAATTATTGCTCTATGTTTTTCTCACTACTCCGTATATGATTTGTTTTTATCCAAAGTTAGTGTTGCTAACCTAATTATTGCTCTATGGTTCTCTCACTATAGGAACACTATGATTTGTTTCTGTGCTCAGATTAATTACAGAATTAATCATCAACATCCATTTATCTCACAATCAACCAATGCAGGAAAACAAAGAAGGCCTTGAACTACTGAAGGCAGCTATAGAAAAGGCTGGCTACACTGGAAAGGTACTTCCTCTCTTATCTACTTGGCTCACAAACAGACAAACCTTTGTGTGTGTAGTTGATTCAACTTATCTGTGTGGCAGGTGGTCATTGGAATGGATGTTGCTGCTTCTGAATTCTTTAGTGAGAAGGACAAGACTTATGACCTTAATTTCAAGGAGGAGGTAAGATTTGCAACTTCTTGTTATGCTTTTATAGTTTTACCTTGTGTTAATTATATAGACCTATGATAATATATGAGCTTTTATTTTATATTAATGTGTACTCACTTTCTTGGCCAGAACAACGATGGTTCAAACAAAATTTCAGGTGACAGCCTGAAAGATCTGTACAAGTCCTTCGTTTCTGAGTACCCTATTGAGTCAATCGAAGATCCATTCGATCAGGATGACTGGAGCACTTATGCCAAACTCACTGATGAGATTGGACAGCAAGTGCAGATTGTAGGAGATGATCTTCTCGTTACTAACCCCACAGTGAGTAACATTTTAGTTAACTGATTTCCCCCTCTAGTCCTACACACATCACAACATGGAGTTTTAAACAATATCTGCTTGACCTGTGCTGTACAAACAATATCTGCTTGACCTGTGCTGTACAGAGGGTTGCCAAGGCCATCCGTGAGAAGACCTGCAATGCTCTTCTCTTGAAGGTAGAATCATGGCGATTTCATGTTGGCTAATCTTTTCCCTGGGTGTCGTATACCTGTATTGTGTGGCTGCTGACTAATTCCCTCTACACGGTGACAGGTGAACCAAATTGGCTCTGTGACCGAGAGTATTGAAGCTGTAAGAATGTCCAAGCGCGCCGGGTGGGGAGTGATGACAAGCCACAGGAGGTAGCCATTCTAGTTCTTTCTTCGCTTTTGAAAATTTAATGTTCCTATTTGTTTCTCAGTTGTTTTATCTTCTTTTTCTTTGTTCAGTGGTGAGACAGAGGACACCTTCATTGCTGACCTCGCAGTTGGCCTGGCTACGGTACACTATCAACTGGCGAACATACACGTAAGATACTGTCGAGCTGAACATCTTCGGTACTGACCTGGTTTCCATGACTTCGTTTCAGGGCCAAATCAAGACAGGAGCTCCCTGCCGGTCTGAGCGCCTGGCCAAATACAACCAGGTAAGCGTGCGCACCTGCTTCTTCGTTTCCCAACCAGGTTATGCTTACGGCTCTCGAGTCTGAACCAAGCATTCGCGGTTGTAGCTTCTCAGGATCGAGGAAGAGCTCGGTGATGCTGCAGTCTACGCTGGAGCAAAGTTCAGGGCACCAGTGGAGCCCTACTAAACCACGAGAGTGTGCCCAGAGTCTGGAGAAAGGGAAGATGAGGACGAGTGCCCAGAGTCTGGAGAAAGGAAGATGAGGATGTCTCTTGAAGAGCTACTAGTTCGCTGCTGCTTTTTGATAGAATGCCTATACAATCACAATAAAAGTATGGTTTTGTTTGCCCGAGAGGAACACTAGTGATTTTGTCGTGGGAAAAAAGAGCTAAAACTATAAAAACACTGTTTTTCTATATTCTGATGAGTTACGAGTGGTGGTACGCACTCGTTGTAATATCATTGCCCAAACTGATTTTGATGGTTACGCAACAAAAAAAATCTTGCTGGTCTTCTACATGCGAGCGATTTTTTTTTTGTTTCTTTTGCTATGTGAAACTAATTTCGTAATTCAGCAAAGAAACTCCTCGCCACGGCTTGGCTTCTAGGGCAGATGGAGTCACTGCCGCATCTTGCACTGATATCTTGCTGGTAGCAGGATTACAATCTGAGATCGGCAGGTTTGAGGCACACGCCGGGGCATAAGACCACCACCCTCGTGTTTCGCCTATGACCCGCTTAGTTAATGTATGCACTAACGAGCAACAAAGGGAAACTTAAACTCTTGGAAAAGCAAACTAAGCTCTAATCTCCTTCAGGAAGGTCTGGACCTTTGGTGCACATCTGCCGTCCAGAGCCTTATGACCTCTTGGTAATCAGTTCCAAGCCAAACCTTTCGAACCCCAAACTGGAGTAACATGCCCTCGACGCTATCACCTCCATCGTCAGAGCATCGAGGGGTCATACCGCTTAGCAACGCCACTCACAAACGTCCCTGGTCATCAGGCAAAACAGCTCCTCTTGCGCCTTTCCACTGCCGTTCATAGAACGCTCCATCAGTGTTACATTTGAACCAACCTTCATTTGGCTTCTCCCAAAGTTGACGCAGCACCTGTCCGCCCGTTCTGAATTTGGAGTAAGCCGGTCTGCATCATATCAAAGGCCAGGTAGACCGCCCACTGAACGGCTGCCCGGACGGGCGACTCCCCATGTGTTCTTTGCATCCAGAGCGCATACATACCGATGCTGATCGTAGATTTACTGTGCTGGGAACCAGCCCCATGGGAGAGACTTCCTTGTTTCTGCTATGTTATTAAGCCATTTTCGAATTTAGCATGTAAACCCCTTGCCACGGCTTTGGCTTGTAGCGGCAAATGGAGCTACATGGCTTCGACTTGTAGCGATAGATAAAGCCACACGAATTTGACTTCGGCGGCTTTAGTGGTAGATAGAGCCACACTGCTTTGATGGCTTGTAGTGGCACATAGCGCCACAAGTCTTTTGGCTTATAGTAATAGATAGAGCCATATTTTTTCATCTTGTACCGGCGGATGTAGCCACAACCACATCTTGTATAATAGAAAATCTTGATGGTCTTGCCATATATGAGCGTCTTTCTTGTTTCTTTTGCTATGTTACTAAGACATTTTCGAATTCAGCATGGAAACCTCTCGCTAGAATTTTGGCTTGTAGCGGCAGAAAGAGCCAAGACTTTGGCTTGTAGTGGCAGATGGAGCCACACGACTTCAGTTTGTAGCGGCAGATGGAGCCACACGACTTCGGCTTGTAGCGTCAGATGGAAATATTGTTGGTTGTTGGTATTGCTATATGCTAGTGACTCCTATTTCTATTGCTATGATATTATGCCATTTTCTAATTCAGCATGAAAACCCCTCGCCATTGGCTTTGGCTTGTGTCCGCAAATGGAGCCACGCGACTTTGGCTTGTAGCAGCAGATGGAGCCACACAACTTTGGCTTATAGCGGCAGATGGATGGAGCCACACGACTTCAGCTTGTAGTTGCAGATGGAGGCACAGTCGCATCCTACACATCAGGAAATATTGCTGGTTGTTTGGTATTGCTATATGCTATTGACTCTATTTTTTTGCTATGTTATTATGTCATTTTTTAAATCAGCATGAAAACCCCTCGCCAATGCCTTAGGTTTGTAGCGGCAGATGGAGCCCGCAGCAAATCATAGCTTGTAGCAGCAAATGTAGCCACAAGTCCACACCGTCATGGTAATTCATGATGTGTAGTGGCAGATGGAGCCACTACCAAAGACAAAAAAAGGAATTAATTCATGGCTTGTAGCGAAAGATGGAGCCATGGCCGAAGACAAAAAGAAAATATATTGTTTTCTAGATTCTGATGACTGACGAATGGTGGTCCGCACTCGTCGGAATTGTGCAACAGAAAATTGCCAGATGCTAGAAACTTTCTTGTTTCTTGCTTTGTAATTCATGTTTTAATTCACCAAGGAAACGGCTTGTAGCAGATGGAGCCACAATCGCATCAATTCATGGCTTGTAGCAGCAGCATGGTCGCCGCATCAATTCATATGGCTTGTACCTGCAGATGGAGCCAAGACCTCATCAAACCCATTGTCATGGCTTCGGCTTGTGTAGCATCAGATGGAGCCATGGCTGCCGCATCAATTCATAGCTTGTAGCGGCACATAGAGCCAAACCGCATCAATTCATGGCTAAAGTTGAAAGTGAACGGGTTATATCCCGTCCTTACCCGTCCCTATATTTTTACCCTCGTTTTCGTATTTTCGAAGTCGAAAAAACCTGGAAACCGGACGGGACCACAGGTCAGAAGTTGATGGTGCGGGGAGGGGAAACGGGAATGGCTTGATCCCACCGGATCACCTGTATCTGGGCGGATTTTTTTTTTGAGTGGACTGTATTTGGGTGGGATGAATCCGTACGGAATAAGCCCAACATACAATGTATCTGTGAGGCCCAAAAGCTAAAAGGCCCATCACTGTGAGCATGGGCTGCTGTTGCTTACTGCTTGATGATAGATTACATGACATGTTGACTTGATTGATGAATAATACCTGAAGTTGCTTGATGAATAATAACATTGCCAAATTAAATACGTGCACTTGCATACACGCACTACACGTCTGCACCAAGCAACTACCCGTACTAATCAATATATGCTCGTTGTCAAAAAAAAACTTTGATAAATAATAATGCATATATGTATATTTGCGTGTGTGCCTAAGACCTAATTTTAGATAATATAAAATCAGAATGTAATCTGATCCCAGCTTAAGTTTCCGGCTATTTCCTTCGAAATTCCGTCCCGATTTGTTCATTTCGGTACGTTTATATTGCAATCCAGTTTCCAAATCCAGCTCTTCTGCACCCCATCTCGTTTCTGTCGAAAAAATAATAAAATAATATAGAAACGAAAATAATCGAGAGGATTTTCCGCCCGGTCTGAGTTGCCGCGGTTGCAATGGTGTAAGAATGCTACAGGCCTACGGCCAAGCAGATATCAGTTCCTGGTCCAACAACTGTTCACATATCACCGGTGGTGAGCTGCATCAGTACCAGCAAATATGCACAGGAAACTCTGAGCGCCAGCAAGCAATTTAACCAGCAAATGCATTGGTAATGGTGAGGTAACATCAGATACGAGGGAACTCCATCAAAAGGAAAAAAAAAAGATGAATCATCAAACATGGTGGCAGCTTAGCAGGGTTATGCAAATTAAAAAGAGCACAAACTTATGCACAAATCTATAGAACTATTTCTTTGCCCCATGAGAGCTGATGTGCAGTCCAATTCAACAAATTGTGGGAGTAGCTCATGATACACATGGTGCACGCTACAACAGTTGGAGCTTTCGCTAAACTGAACAATAACCAGCCCAGCACACCAATCTTACTGTTGGGGGGCATGTTGCTTTTTTTGTTCCCTCACACTGAACCAGATAGCCTACATTCAACCATAGATTCATCAAAAGATAATTAACAATATGAAATTGATAAGGCTAACTCTCGTGTGGTTTTACCTAACTAAAGATTGCAAGATAGTGAGCTATGATCCGGATTTTGTCAGCCTACTCGTCCTCCTCCGACAATACACTCCAGATCATCCTGAAGGCAAACAACCAAGTGGCAATTATTAGTTTCTCATTTGGTAGATGCAGACTTGTAGTGACCATCAAATAATCGAGATGTCCAAAGTGTACTTACCAGAACAAGGACAGGAAGAGGAGAACTATGAGACTAACAATCTTAAAAAAGCGGCGCTTCTTCTCACGACCAAGTTGATTAAATATCTCCGTCACATCTACCAGATGTTGCCGACGCTGGTACCTACAAAAGACATAAAACATATAAACTTATCCATGAACCTGTCAGGAAACTAGAGTTGCTTGTTCCAACTTTCCAAGTAGTTTAATAACTAATTGATGATTACTGTCTGAACAAGAAAAGGTTCTAAAAAGTGAAAACTGGACAGCTTAGTGGCTATAAATAGCAAATTTTCAAGGAGGAGAAACTACAGTAACAATAGCAAAGTTAATAACCACTGACATGGTACTCTCTGTTCTCTTGCAGTTGTTATTTTTTCACCTTTTTATGTGGTTGAGGAGAATGAAAAAGGAACTTTCTAAGCTTGACATGTCTAGCAAGGTAAGGTATAACCCAAAGCAGCCAGAAGAAGAAAGGTATCCAGCCAGCTCCTAGTTATAGTATCAACTGATAAGGTTGAGCTTTAACCACCAGCTATAGAAACCTAATGGTACCAATTTTGGAAAACAGTCGGGTCACATCTGCCACTCTTCGTTCTTCCTTCAGCATTGAAAAAAAACAGAAAGACCAGGAATGTTTTGACCAACATTTCAATGACATAATTAGAAATTGTGTAACTCCTCTAAAGTTCCATGTCCTGTGATAAGTACTTCTTGCTTATATTCATTAACATCAACATTTGTACAGTTGTGCCATACTGATCACAAGTATGGCACTAAAAATATGGTGATTTGTACAGCTTAGAAATTAGCTGCATCAGTACTTACGTAACCACCAAGGTCACACAACACATGAGCAGAGACAGCAAAAGATAAAGGTACAGATTGTGGCCTTATGTTGGCTGCGAAAGAGGTATTCTTTTCTTCTCAGATGAACTACTCTATTTAAAGTTAGAATACAAGATATGCTTCCTGAATAGTTTACAGAAAAAAGATGGTTTTGCAGATACTTTTGGTTTCACTCAATTGTGTAATATGTACAGGTTGTTCGTTTAATGTGTTTTAGACATTCCTATACCCAAAAAACATATATACAATCACCAGCTTTACGACCTTGTCTGCTTGACTAGAAAAAGGTAGACATATACTATTTGATCACTCACCAAGCAAACCCAATGTAGATTTAAGGAAAACAGCAGAAAAAGGTACAAAGCACCTTGACAGAAGTGAATAATTATTTCACTACATAAAACTGTGTCCCTACACACGTTAAAATGTTTATGTTTCCTCACCAATGCTGATGAGATGTTATGTTTGTAGCAATTCGAGCCAGCTTGTGAGCATATATGAGTAGCATTTGGGTAATGATGATGAGAAGCTAACTTTGTAGCAGTTCAAGCCAGCTTGTAAGCATATATGAGTAACATTTGGGTTAGAAAAAATATAAGAAACAGATCTCCTATATATACGCCCTCAATCATGTAAGCATATTCAGTATGTCATGTTTAAAGTACCAAGCAAAGAGTTAAAAGCAGGAGATGCAGGCCCTTAAAATATGATTATTTCAATCCAAGAATTGTGACCAAAAAGCTCAAAAACATTTAGTCAGTTGAGAGCACATATTATTTCCTCCTTTTCTTTTGATTCTTAGTATGAGTAGCCAGCACAGTACATTTTGAATTTTCAATTGCATGATTACTCTATACATATTAGGTCAACAATTTAGCAACAAGGTAGAGTCAATAAGCTGCCAATCTCATAACTTCACATTAGTTAGAGCCTACAGGATCATATACCTAGTTGCTTTAAGAGGTAGTTATAAGACAAGCGACACTTACAGCGTATAATTGTAGTACACCAATGGGAGAGAAAGTAGTAACATCGCCCAATGGCCAGATAAAAGGAACAGCACGCTGAGAAGCGCTTGCAACACAAATTCCAGCATCACGACTTTGTTTATTCGAGAGGATGAATCGAATGGGTTGATATAGTCGAACTCTAGATCTGCCAAGCACATCAGCTGCAAAGAGAAACGGAAGAGCAGATCATCAGCAACCGTTTAAGGCCAAGTATGCTTGTATCAAGTTAAAAGATGATGATAAAACATCCTAATTCCTCCAAAGGTAGCAACTGCGAGGCTAGAAAAACAACTGAATGTGATCCTGGTGTGAATTCCTTGCAAAGGTCACAAATTTACAATGTAAACGGCACAAAACCAAAAATAAATGCATTGGGCATCAGACACCACACATCCACCACCAACTAGTTGAAACATTCACTAGGATGCGGCATCGCAACCAAATCCTGAGTCCTTCTCCACCAGCAGATGAATAGACACCCACGACCAGACCTAAAAATTGTCGGATTAACTACTCGCTCTAGAGCCCCAGACCACTGAGGATTGGACCGAGGATCAACGTGTGAATCCGGAACCCAATCCTTGAAGAGGACAGCCCGAGCCGCCTCCCTCGAATTTGGCGGGGGGAATCGGCCACAGTAAGATCCTACCGAGCTCAGCACGGCTAGGGATTATTTGATAGCACGGGGGGAGCGGGGCGCTGACCTGGTAGATGACGAGCACGATGAGTGCGACGACGAGGAAGAACGCGGTGAGCCACACGAACAACATCTCCGCACGTCTTGCCCCCTCCGGGCGGCGCGGATGCCCCCGCTCTCGCTTTCGTTAGGGGGGAGGGCGCTGTCGGAACCCTAGCCGAGCACCGTGGCGCCGCTGCGGCCGCCGGCGAGGTGGTCGTCGGGGGCGGTGGTGAGCTGGAACGCGTGGGTGGGAGGCGAGCGGGTGGGGTCGGGTCAGTCAGATCAGATGCGTAGTTTGTTGCGAGGGGCTTTCTTCCAATTCCACTAACGGCACATGCCCCTGAATCTGATACGTTTTTGGAACGCCGGATTTTCTTTTCGATTCATCTCTTTTTTAAAAAATTTGATGTGCAACTTCAAAGTATTTTAAACTGTTACGATTTGTCCCTGAAATATCAGATGGCCCCGGTCAACGAGTGAATCTGATGCCAAGAGAATAGGCACCGATTCAATGAGATCCATTAATTGTAAACGACAAATAATGGACTCAACACGAAGCAAACTATAAAACAATACAAAGATAAATATTCTTTGAATACTCAAGTGAGTAAAGGAGTTGCATTGAAAATGCAAAGGCCATTTCAAGAAAGATGTCAAACATTTTGGTTGGGATTTAGATGAAGGTTGGCGTTGATACCACAAGTGACCAACAAGTTTCAGTCCTTGAGACCAACGTGCTCATCAGATCAAGATGGAGGCCAGGCCTCCAACGTTGTCACAACAATGAGAATGGATCAGAATCTTTAAAAACAAGGATTGAGAGAGAATGAGTCTGTTATCCACTACGAAAATGAAGAACCAAACATTTTAGAGTTTGACTAATATACATATTTATTATGATACTAAATAAGTATCAATAGATAACTATAAAATATATTTTTATAATAATCTAATTAGAGATTTTCTATAAACTTATTTTAATCTAAGTTTGAATTAGACTGTTTATAAAATTACATCCTTTTTAGGATGGATGTAGTACTAGGTACATGGTGAACTAGCTAGGTTTGGGTCTTTGGGACCGCTCGCGGCATGTGCCAGGGTGGAATGGTGTTTTTCAAAAGGACACAACCCCCAGAAATCTTGGTTTCTACAAGAAACATTATTTGGCTAAATGAACAATTAGAGATCTAATGTGTAATCACTAACCCGTGTACTTCTTAATTCATGGGATGAGATCAGTGCTTTGTGATCGGTTCTTTTAACAGTTTCCTGCACGACAGTGCAAGAGTTACAATCTCCAAGGCCTAGGGCGTCAGAACCAACGGCTGCTGCAAACCTTGTCAGACCGGTCAGCCAGGCATACAAAATAGCTAAGGCCTTGTTTAGATGTCCAGATTTGGGTCTAAAATTTACTACGTAGAATTTCTATTCTCCGTCATATTAAAATACCGGCACATGTATGGAGTACTAAATATAGATAAAATAAAAAACTAATTGCACAGTTTTATTGTACTTTACGAGGCGAACATTTTAAGCCTAATTAATCAATGTTTGGATAATTATTACCAAATAAAAACAATATTGCTACAGTATGACGGGACACTTCCTATGCAAAGTTTAGATACCAATTTTCGTATCGCCTAAGTAATCACTCGCAATCGGCAATATATAGCAACTGTGTTCGTTGCAAGCAACATTTTGCTCCTTCTGCTCCTGGCACTGATTTTTAGACAGTACCAAACCAAATATACCTGTGGAGTCGCCATGATCAGTAACTGTACTTGTCCAGGGTAAAGAAGTCAACAGTGAGCACTTACGCAAACAGGAATGTCGAATTGTCGAGACTCTCGTCCAGGCCCTTCCAGGTAAGGGGGACAGGAACGTCAGTTTTGAATGAATCCGCAATTTGACGAGTTGGTCGATCAACATATCAATAATGTAAGACGTATCATGAGTACAATGACATTCAGGGTACATAGTGGCACATCAGTACATCATAACATGTCTTTGATAAACATGTAGATAATAGTATGATCTGAAATGGTAGCAGAAGATACATCTTCGCTTTTATAAATACAATATAAATATAACTAGTTAAACCGAGGAAAATAAAAGCAATCTCATCCCATATATTAAAGGAGAAGAAACTAGTAACCAAGAATAAGAGCATTAAGATAGAATATGTCGACGTTAGGAACTCGGGGGTGTCCTAAGCCAACGAGTAAACGTATGTGTCCGTAACCCGTTCGGATGGTGATGCAAGAAGAACACAACGATTTATTCTGGTTTGGGCAAAGAAGGCTCTACGTCCAGCGGGGGGAGAAGATTTGTATTATCTTGCACCTAAGTGCTTGTACAGGGGTGAATACAAGCGAAGGAGAGAATTCGAGGGGGGTCGAGTATAGAGCGAAAGAGTTATTCAGAGTCTAGGAGACTGCCTAGGCGTGTGTTCGGTTGTTCGTGAGATCGTTGTTTGGAGTCGGTTCTTCGTCCGATTGGGCCTCTCTTTTTTGTTGTGTATCCTGGCGTCCCCTTTTATAGGCCAAGGGGAGGCACAGGGGTACAAGTGTCCTGGTTCGATGACGCGGTGGTGACGTCGCGGGTCATGGTGGTCAACTCGAGGCCACTGTAGAGACGTGCGCTGAGCATGGCTTGTTCTGTAGCAGCATGGCTTGGAGTTGATAGGCGTCTTTCGGAGGCGTGGTTGCTGACTGGCGAAAGACGCGATCCCCTGTAGAGGACGTGTGAGTCCCTGTTGGGGTCGCATTGGGAGTTGTTGGCGCAGCTTTCGAGGTCGATGTGGGTTGACCGGAGGGCGTCGACACATACTTGAGGCCCAATCGAGGGGTAGCCTCGAGCGTAGTGGTTGAACGGATAAGATTGAACTTAGGGAATCCGATGTCGGTTGTTTGTCACGTAGCGCGTCGAGGGGGCCTCGAGCGGCCTAACAGTGCTGAGTACGGCGTAACAGTGCCGTGCAGACCGATGCACGTCCCCAGTATGGGCGGTAAAGTGGGATTCGACCGCTGTACGGACCACTGTGCGGCTACTGTAGCCATACGATTGGACAAGGTTAGGTAGCTTTGCATCAAATGCGCTGTCGGACGCACCCGGAGTTGGTGGATCGAGGGAGGGCTCGACCCTTGTTGTATCGAGGCGTCCGTCCCGCCAGGGCCTCGACACTTGACGCGGGGTCCCCCCTCAAGTGATCATCAGTTGGTGACATCAGTGACTTTGTCGAGGGTTGCGGCAGAAGTTAAGTATTCTGTCGTGGGCCGGCCCAGTGTGTATTTGCCGGTGGGCCCCGGTGGGTCGAGGATGTACGGTCTGGTCTTGCACGTGTTTTTTCGAGGGTCTCCGTGAGATTAATCTGAGGGTAAACTCGGGGTTCAACCGAAAACAAGGGAGGTTTAGTGTACCCCTTTTCTCGGTAACCGACAGTAGCCCCCGAGGCTTCGTGTAAGTGTTGATACTTACGCGGAGGCTCAGTTAAATGGACTCAGAGTGTTGGTCGTATCCCGAGGGGTGCGCGCGAGCGCACCCTTCGGGTGTAGCCCCCGAGGCCTCGGTTGAGTAGAATACTCACCCGAGGTCTTTTATTTTCGGTTTTGGTCGAGGCGTGCTCGAATGATCGAGCCCCTGGGTGGTTGGGTCCTCTTTCGTCGAGGCCACCTGGTTGCGAGTCCGCTCCTTAGCTTCTTCCGTCGAAGCCGGTCAGGTGCGAGCTCGACTTTTTCGTTCGACCCTCACGAACCCTTTCGATCGGGTAGAGGGGGAGAAGCGTTGTGCTACCCATGCTCGGGCGAGCATCAACGTCTCAGGTGAGCTACTATCGGGAAATTCAAGTAAGAGCTCGTGCCCCGTTTGATAGGGGTCGACTAGTGGCCCTGAGGCACTCTTATTCGAGCAAAACAGTGGGTCCCGCGGATGCCAAACCCTTTCGATCGGGTCTGGTGGCTCGATGCCTCCCCTCGAGGGGATTCCGTCGTGGTCCCTTAGTTTTGCCTTGAATGTGTCCGAGGGGGCCTCGAGAATTCGTTCTCGAGCAAGGGACTCGCGTCGGCCCCCCTCGGTCACCCCTAACTCCGGTACTCGAGGGCGGCTGTCGAACCCTTTTCGAGGGCCAGTCTTCGCTCCCTGGGGATTTTGAGGGCCTAGGCCCGTATCCCGTGTCGTGGGAAGATACGTCTACGGATAACTCTTCCTGTCCGTCACACGTGCCTTTTTATGCAGAAGCCGGAGCGGCGCGGTAGTGGATGATTCCTGTACTTAAAGCGCATTTCGAGAAGGATAACTGTCAGTTGTCTTATTAGTCTCATTTTTCAAGAAAAGATTCGTGGACGCGTGTCCATGGTGGGAACGGCGCGGTCGTGGTGGGGCCGGCATGACGGCTGATTCGTGGATGCTTGACGCGTGTACATGGTCAATGGAAGTCGAGGGGGTGAATGCGAAACGGCGTGAACGCGCGGGCCCGAGGGTATTATTGGCGCCCGGCGGCCTCGCTCATGACGTCGACGCACAGGAATCGAGAGGAGAGTACTTTGGACGCATTTAATGCGGGGACTTACTGGTCGGGCAAGCGACGGCGGCCCGTTGGTCTTCTGCCCCTATAAAAGGAGGCACTCCGCACACCGTTGCTCTTCACTTGCCTTCCTGCCGTTTTCGCATTCGCCTTCTTGCGCTTGATTGCCTTCCTTGCGCTCGCCTTCCTTGCGCTTACCTTCCTTGCGCTCGCCTCCCTGCGCTTTGCCTTCCCCGCGGAGATAGGAAATCTTCCGGGTCGTCCGTCCACCGAAGAGCTCCGTGCCCTTGCCATGGCGCCGCCGGAGATTCTTTAGCCCGCGGCGTGGCTCCCCTCGGATGTGACGAGGAAGGAGCTGGAGGGGTTGGTGGCGGAGGGGCTCCTTCACCCTATCACTAACAAGGCCGAGCCCGAATGGCTCGTTCTGCCAAAGGGGGACCTCGAGCCGAACCCACCGGAGGGCTACGTGGTCAGCTTCGTCAAGTTTCACCGACTGGGCTTTGGCTCCCCGCCGAGCCGGTTCATGCGCGCCCTCACCCACTACTACGGGATCGAGCTGCAGCATCTCTCCCCCAACGTGATCTCCTACGCCGCCATCTTCACCACTGTCTGCGAGGGTTACCTCGGGGTGGAGGCGCACTGGGAGCTCTGGCTTCATCTTTTTCGGGCGGAGTACTTCTCCAAGAGCGCGTCGCCGGGGGTGCGGAGGCTGGTGCGGGCCGGGTGCTGCAACTTCGCCGTGAGGAAGGTCGACACCATCCCTATCGGCCTGACTTTGAGCCACGGCGCCTGCCTTCGAAGTGGTTCTACATCAGGAACGACGAGGGACTGCTGCCTCAGTACACGGGGCGCGTCATCGAGTCGCGTCCCCACAACTGGGGCGCCCCGGCGCGGGACCATCAAGGGAGGCTCGAAGACCTCCTCGACGCCCTAGCGACCCTTTGAGGGCAGGGGTTGACTGCCGGGGTCGTTGCATCGGCCTTCCACCATCGACGGGTGCTCCCCCTGATGCGGCGCTCGCTCCGCATGAGCCAAATGTTCTTTGGAGCGGAGCTTGAGGGGAGCCGGATGGTTGCTGAGGATATCACGCCGGAGAGCGTCGCCAAGAGGGTTCAAGGCACGGTGTCGGGCCCCTTCATGGTGCAGGAAGTCAACCGTCTTCCGATGCGGCCGGATCCCGGTTACCCCGAACTAGTGAGTGTATTACTTCGTCGAGCCCATCTTTTTTGTTTCTTTTCACCTTACATTTTTTTGGGCTTTGCGTGTAGGGGGAGCTCGACTACGAGTTGTCGCTGCCCCCCGTTAGGGAAGATTTTGGAGTTGGTCCGACGGGGCTTCTCGGCGCCTCGTTGGCAAAGAAGACGAAGGAGGAGGAGAGCAAGAAGAGGCGGATGCAGAGCCTCGATCTCTTTGCGGGCGAGCAGCGCTCGGCTAAGCAGAGACGAGAGGTGGGGCCCGTCGAAGGGTCCTCCTCTGAGGAGTCAGGGGAGGAGTGGAGCGGAGAAGAGGAGCACCTCTCAACCCGGAGGGTCGCGGCTGGTGCCCCTTCGACGCAGGGCGTTGCTGGTTCTAGGGGGCCAACGAAGGGATCCCATGAAAGTCATCTGGCCCTTGGAGCCGGGCCGGTGGCACTGGCTTTGGCCGCATCGGCGGCGGCCTCCGCTCGAGGGGCTGCGGGGCCCCGCGGCGTGACGCCGCTGGCAGCGACTTCGAGCCTTCCGGGCGCCGGGACGCGGCCGTCGACGGGGGGCTCACGAACCTAGGGGAGGTTCCCGGTGGGGTAAGTTCTTATTCTTGGAGCAGCTTTATGTTTCGCGTCTCGATTCCACGCATCTAGTTTTTCCTTTCTTGCAGACTCAAGCGCGAGCGGGCACTGGCGGGGCCCACTTTGGCCAAGCGCCTTCGGACGAAGGCTGCGACAGAGGTGATGGCGGTCGCGGCGGCTCCGGCTACGGGCCCGGTTCCTTTGGCGACGAGCGCCGCCTCGACTCCCCCTGTGATTTCGAACACGGGGGTCATCGCTTGGGTCAAGGCCGCACGCGCAGCGTTGGCCCGGGGCGCTGCTTCTGATATCGGCGAAGCGGCCACCGAGACTGCAGTGGCTGCAGCGTCGAGCCCCCGAGCCGGGATGGCTGTCGAGGCACCGGGCAGTAGCGTGTCGGAGGGCCCCTCGGATGACTCGCTGCTGGGGTTTTCGGAGGCGGCGCCCATCGTCCTCGAGGCCGAGGGAGGCGAGGCCTCCGTCGACGAAGGGAAGGAGAAGGACGCCGCGCCCCCCTGTCGCCACCGAGGTCGGGGGTCGTCGAGTCCGGGGGTGCCGAAGCGGCCCCGTCAGGCGGGGCCCCCGTGGGTGATTCGGTCGAGGAGGCGAGCGTCGCCGTGTCTGCCCCGGCGGACCTTTTTGTCGAGCGGGAGGAGCCGCAGGCCGGCTTGCTGGCTATCGTGCCGTGGGAGGATCCGTCTCCCCCCGCGGTGCCCGAGCAATGACCTACGGTAGGCGCGGCCGTCGACGCGGAGGGTGCCGGAGCAGAGGCGGCGCGGCGGCGCTCCGAGGCGGAGACTTCGGGATGGGGCTCGGAGCCCATCCGCGTCCATGACCCCACGAGTCACGACGCTCCCTCGTGGGAGGTGGATGACCCCGCGGAGCTCGAGTGCTGGAGGGCCGTCGCGGAGGAGCGTTCTTGCCTTCAGAGCTCGCTGAAGGCAATGCTTGGTCTCGTCAGCGACAACCTTCACCAGCGCCTCGCGGTAAGCATCCTTCTTCGAAGTTATGGAACTCGGGGTGTGTTCTCTTTGTCGATGATGTCCTTTGTTCTTCTTGCTCTTAGGATCTGAGAAAGCGCTCGAACATCAATTCCTATCTTATCCACGGCGCCAAGGATAAGTGGAACCAGATCCCCGAGCTAGAAGCAGCGCTCGAGGCTGCCCGGGTCGAGGCCGTGAAGGCGATGGAAGAGGCTGCTGCCGCTCGAAGTGGGCTTGAGAAGGCGAAATCCGAAACCGCCTTGGCCCGAGAGGTGGCTTCCCAAGCCAAGGAGGCCGAAGCCAAGGCGAAGGAGGAAGTGGGGAGGGCCCTCCAGAAGGCGAGGTCCGAGGCCAGCGACGAGCTGGCAAGGGCTGGCGCGGCCCTCGAAGCGGTGCAGAAGGAGCTCGAGGCCTCGGCCTCCGAAAACGCCAGGCTTTCCGAAGCCTGGCAAGAGCAAAGGCGGAATGCCATTTCGGCAGGCGAGGCCCTCGAGAAGCTCAAGGAGGAGAACGCGTCGATGGTCCGCGCTGGTGAGACGCTTGCAAACGAGTATCTCGTTCTGCAAGATACGCACACGAAGCTCGAGACCCACGCCGTCGGTGAGTCTTCCTTCTTTTCTTGAAGAGTTTTTTGCCTTTGTTTTTTCTTAAGCGTTACTGACTCCGTTTGTTTCCAGCCTTGGAGGAGGAGCTGACTCGGGCTCATCGCGACCTCGGCCTACTTCAGAAGTCGTACACGGCCGAGGTGAAGCTGACCGGCGAGCTCGGCGGTATGCTCGACATGGTCTGCGACAGCCTCGGCGTCCCTCGTCCCGAAGCGGCCGCGGATGACATCCATGGGGCCCCTCTCCTTAACCGGCTGTTTGAGCTCGGCCGCGTGGTTAAGGAGAAGGTGCGGGGCGCCCTTCATGTCGGCGTGAAGCGGGCGATGGTGGTCATCGGTTCCAGCTACATCTACAACATGGAGGTCGTCTCCCACGGCTTCGTCAGCGACCCTTCGAAGACTGACAAGGAGAACGAAGCCGTCTTCATGGGGTTGGTCGAGGCTGCCGAGGAACCTGGTGGTCGTCTTGCAAGCCTCTTCGAGCGTGAGGTCCTTCCGCCTCCTGAGGATGATGGCCTGTGAGCCAAATCCGAAGGGTACACCGTCGAGGAGGGCGGCGATGGAGACGGCGGAGCAGGCTTGTAGGGCAAAACAGGGCGAAGGTGCCCGTGTAAATAAGTTAGTTTTTGTAACTTATATTCAGTGTGGCTTTGAGGGCCTTTAAAACATCTATGCATCTATCGTAATGCATTTGGATATTTTAAGATCGAGCCTTCTCTGTTTTCTTTCGCCTAGATTTTGCTTTTTTGACTAAGTGTTCGACGCGTGCTCGTATCCCTCGAGGAGGGGAGCGAGTGGAGGTACCATAGCCCTGAGGCGTAGGAGAGCTCCCGGCTCGACAGCCCTCGACCCTTAGGGAATTCGAGGCGTTTTCTACTTAGTCGCGAAGCGTATCGAGGCGTAGGAAAGAAGAGACGCTCGAGTTTCGATCACCTAACTTTTGCTTTTTGACTAAGTGTTCGACGCATGCTCGTATCCCTCGAGGGGGGAGCAAGTGGGGGTACCGTAGCCCTGAGGCGTAGGAGAGCCCCAGGCTCGGCAGCCCTCGACCCTTAGGGAGTTCGAGGCGTTTTCTACTTAGTTGCAAAGCAAAAGGAGACGCTCGAATTTTGAAAAGTCGTTCGTATTTTTTAGGAACTTAGGGGGTTCCCCCCTGTTAGCCCCCGAGGGAGGCTCGACTCTGGCGAGACAGGGTCGAGGCTACCTCTTGCATGCACAATAATAAGTTTGAACTTATAATCAAAAGTACTTCTTATACTTGTCATGCGAAAATATACGAAACATGCGAGAATGTACAAGGGTATCGATGCCCTAGGGGTAGAAACGACGTAGCTGTTCGATGTTCCATGCGTTGGTGAAGATTTCTCCTTTGTCGTTAGCGACGTAGCTGCACCACGGGGAATCCATCATCCTTGTCGTCGTTCTTGTCGTCGGGCTCTTCCTTTTTTCTTCCTTTCCTCGAACCGTACCCTCGAAATGCCTTTTGAGCATCCGGCAGTTTTCGAGGGTGTGGTTGGCCTGGCCCTTGTGATATGGGCACGGTTTCTTGAGCATCTCGTCGAAGAGGCCCTTTTCGGGAGGGTCTCGAGGCTTCTTGCGCTCGACAGCCGCCACGAGGTCGTCGTCGGGGGCGTCTTCGCGCTTGCCTCACGGGTTCTTCTTCTTCTTGCCCCCTTTCTTGCCGCCCCGGTTCGAACCCTCGGGGTTGGCCGCCTTGGCTTGCGTTTGGCCTTTGCCATCGTCGAAGAAGGCGCCGACGGCCTCTTCTCCGGCGATAAAGTTGGCCACGATGTCCATCAATTCATCGGCGGTCTTTGGGGGAGCACGCCCGAGCTCCCGGACCAGTTCCTTGCAGGTGGTCCTGGCAATGAAAGCCAGGATCACCTCTTCGTCGGTGACGTGGGGAAGCTCAGTGCGCTGCTTGGAGAAGCGTCGAGTAAAATCGCGGAGGGATTCCCCGGGCTTCTGTCTGCAGCCTCGGAGTTCCCACCTGTTGCCCGAACGCACATAGGTGCCCTTGAAGTTCCCCTCGAAAACCCTGACCAGGTCGGACCAGTCATAGATTTGGTTAGGGGGAAGCTCCTCGAGCCACCGTCGTGCGGTGTCGGAGAGAAAGAGTGGGAGTTGTCGAATGATGGCGCTGTCATCACGGGCCCCACCAAGCTGGCACGCCAGCTTGAAGTTAGCAAGCCAGAGCTCAGGCTTTGTCTCACCGTCGTATTTGACGAGACTTATCGGGGGTCTGAAGGGGCTAGGCAGCGGTGTGCTGCGAATCGCACGGCTGAAGGCTCGAGGTCCCGGCGGATCCGGGGATCGACGTCGGTCCTCCTCGTTGTCGTAGCGTCCGCCCCGATGAGCGCTGTAGCCTCGCGCCTCGGCGTCACCGCTCTTGCGTCTGCGGTGTTCGTTGATGTCGTGACGCGCATCGCGGGGCTCGCGGTTGTCACAAACGCGATCGTGGGCCGGGACCGTCCCCTTCGAGCGGGGGGAGTCTACCGGCTTGTTCGAGGCCTGCCTCTCATGCCGCGAGGGTTCGTGGTGTTGCCCTGAGGCCGCACTTCGACACCTCGAAGCAGAGCTCTCGGCCTGCTGGATGGCGACCACCTCGAGAAGGCCCTGGATCTCCTGTCGGACTCGTTGGGCTTCAGGATTCGAGGGGGCCGGCATGTTGCGGAGCAGCATGGTTGCCGCGATGACATTCTGACTGGCTCGATTGAAGGCAGGACGTGCAACCGTATCCGCGCCCACAATCTGCCGCTGTACTTGCCGCGCTCGGGCCCGAGCCTCTCCGCCTGAGGGATTCCGATTGTCTTGCTCGAGGGTACGCTCGAGCTGGCGCAGTCGCTCTTTGTCTTCGTCGAGTTTGGCTCGAAGCTCCCGGACCTGCGCGAGCTGTGCGCCGCGGGCGTCCTGCGAATCGCACGGATCATTGGTCGCGGCAGGGGGCCCTTCCTCCTGCCCCTCCAGGAGGAGGGGTCCACCTGTTGCAGCCGGTGGTGTGGACGTCACTGCGGGATCGGCGTCGTCGCTGCCCGACGCGGTGACTATGTCGACGTGGAAACACTCTCGCGTGGGATCATAGTAGCTGGAGTCGTAGTCGGAGTCGGAGTAGAGCGGGCAAGGCATGATGGTCCGCCCATATTGTTTCACTTTCAGCCACTGTCGAAGCGCGCGAGGGCAGGCGCCGCGTGGGCGAGGGTTAATCGGGCGTTCGGGGGCCAGTACCGGTACCTCCCGGCACGCTGCTGCGCGTAGGGGGGTCCAGTCCGTCCCTGTCCGCTCCGAAACCCGAGCGCACGATAGTGGAGTATGTTGAAGCGGCATTGTCGAGCCCAAATGGCAGTGCCGGTCGGACGGCAAACTGCTCATGGGGCAAGAGAGCCGTAGACGTGAGGGGCGCGTTCGCCTGGGGAGAAGCGTTCAACCCTGGCGAGCGCTGCCCCTCTTCGGGCCTTACGCGTAGTCGTGGGAGGCTCCTGGCCAGAGAGTTCAAGTCATCTGTCGAAGACGAAGAGGATGTGACGACCGTGGTCGCACGGCGGCGCCGCCCGCCCTGCGATCCACGTCTCCTTGATTGGGAAGCGTGGTGGCGAGGGCGACGCGGGGCTCCTCGCGGAGTCCCTGAAGCTCCCCCGCTTGGGTGCCCGGCTGAGAGCAGGACCATGTCATGGCTCGTGCCGAGCGACAGGAACTCCAAACTCCCAAACCAGATCACCGAGCCGAAAGGGAGCGATGAGACGAAATCCGCCATCCGAACGAAGCGGTTTGACACACACGCCCCTACCTGGCGTGCCAACTGTCGACGTTAGGAACCCGGGGGTGTCCTAAGCCAACGAGTAAACGTATGTGTGCGTAACCCGTTCGGATGGTGATGCAAGAAGAACACAGCGATTTATCCTGGTTCGGGCAAAGAAGGCCCTACGTCCAGCGGGGAGAGAAAATTTGTATTATCTTGCACCTAAGTGCTTGTACAGGGGTGAATACAAGCGAAGGAGAGAATTCGAGGGGGGGTCGAGTATAGAGCGAAAGAGTTATTCAGAGTCTAGGAGACTGCCTAGGCGTGTGTTCGGTTGTTCGTGAGATCGTTGTCTGGAGTCGGTTCTTCGTCCGATTGGGCCTCTCCTTGGGCCTCTCTTTTTTGTTGTGTATCCTGGCGTCCCCTTTTATAGGCCAAGGGGAGGCACAGGGGTACAAGTGTCCTGGTTCGATGACGCGGTGGTGACGTCGCGGGTCATGGTGGTCAACTCGAGGCCACTGTAGAGACGTGCGCTGAGCATGGCTTGTTCTGTAGCAGCATGGCTTGGAGTTGATAGGCGTCCTTCGGAGGCGTGGTTGCTGACTGGCGAAAGACGCGATCCCCTGTAGAGGACGTGTGAGTCCCTGTTGGGGTCGCATTGGGAGTTGTTGGCGTAGCTTTCGAGGTCGATGTGGGTTGACCGAAGGGCGTCGACACATACTCGAGGCCCAATCGAGGGGTAGCCTCGAGCGTAGTGGTTGAACACCGGAGGGCATCGACACATACTCGAGGCCCAATCGAGGGGTAGCCTCGAGCGTAGTGGTTGAACGGATAAGATTGAACTTAGGAAATCCGATGTCGGTTTGTTTGTCGCGTAGCGCGTCGAGGGGGGCCTCGAGCGGCCTAACAGCGCTGAGTACGACGTAACAGTGCCGTGCGGACCGATGCACGTCCCCAGTATGGGCAGTAAAGCGAAATTCAACCGCTGTACGGACCACTGTGCGGCTACTGCAGCCATACGATTGGACGAGGTTAGGTAGCTTTGCATCAAATACACTGTCGGACGCACCCGGAGTTGGTGGATCGAGGGAGGGCTCGACCCTTGTTGTATCGAGGCGTCCGTCCCGCCGGAGCCTCGACACTTAACGCGGGGTCCCCCCTCGAGTGATCATCAGTTGGTGACGTCAGTGACTTTGTCGAGGTTTGCGGCAGAAGTTAAGTATTCTGTCGTGGGCCGGCCCAGTGTGTATTTGCCGGTGGGCCCCGGTGGGTCAAGGATGTACAGTCTGGTCTTGCACGTGTTTTTTCGAGGGTCTCCGTAAGATAAATCTGAAGGTAAACTCGAGATTCAACCGAAAACAAGGGAGGTTTAGGGTACCCCTTTTCTCGGTAACCGACAGAATAGTAATCTTTCAAGTAGCAGATTTTAAGATAGTAACATGCAGGATGCTCCGCCTCTACTGGGCTCCTCTTAGTACACCATGGTCTCTTCAACACCCCTAGAGAAAATACATAATAAATCAGTAATCAAGAAACCAACATCACAATAATACAGAAA